>OX608078.1:91015256-91044304 GCA_951509765.1 Sphenella marginata
GGATATAATAATTAAAACCAATTATTATTGTTCACTGGTCTCGAGCTTGCAAATTTTACAAATATATGTAAATAGAAAGACCGTAAAAACCAAAAACAAAATACACTAAACCATAGCACGGGTTAAGTACAATAACAATGTACAAACAAACAGGCCCAACACACGCATTGATAGTTAGACAGGTAGTCTAAGCAATGTGTGTATACTCCCAGCAAACCATATGAGCTCAGAATGAGCGCATAAAGCACTCTTTCCTCTGAGCGCTCACACTCATAATGAGCTCATAAAACAATCATAAACAGTCATAAAACGCTCATATTTGAGTGTCATTTTCTATGAAACTGGTCACTCATAAAAGAGCTCTCAGTTTCATGCATAAAGCAGTCTTTTATGAATGAATTTCTGCACGCATTAAGAGCTCTAAAACCAGTGCATAAAAGAGTCTTTTTTGACCTTTTTTCCACGCAGTAAGAGCTCTAAAACCAGTGCAAAAAATAGTAATTTTTGATGTTAAATATTTCTATGTATGGACCAAAAATAAAATAAATAAAAAATTAAAAATAATTCAAAATATAAATTATTATTTTATTCATTGACAATAAATATTATTACTAAAAAAATAAAATTAAAGAAAAACACGTCTTCACCTTTTCAAAATTACAAGCAAACTAACTTATTTTTCTTTATTTTGCATTTCACATGTTTATATATACTGTTACCGAAAACGCTCATATTTATGGGCATGTGCAAAAAAAACTCATAAAACGCTCATATTTTTGCGCACGTGCAGAAAAGGCTCATAAAACGCTCATAATTTTGCGCACGTGCAGAAAACACTCATAAAAACGCTCATATTAGAGCTCAGAACTAAGAGCGCTCCGAAGCTGGTTTGCTGGGCTGTTGGCAAAACCACAGGAAAAATTGAAGTGGGGATGAATGCATCGTGACGTCACAGGGCATCATAGCTGAGTTGTTAGATTTCTAACAGCAGCGTTGATGCAGACACGGGTTCATATCCCAGTGTCCGAAAAGGGATCTGATGATAAGTGGGGACACTTTGAAACATGTAATCCTATCCATCGCTGTGATTAGCTTTGTAATTTTTTCTCCAAATATCAATTTTTCCACAAAATCGGATATAATAATTAAAACCAATTATTATTGTTCACTGGTCTCGAGCTTGCAAATTTTACAAATAAAATTTTTATGTAAACTAGTAAGGAAGTCTAAGTTCGGGTGTAACCGAACATTAAATACCTAGTAGTGATCTGTTTTGGTATCCCAATATATGTACTCAGGTCTATTATAATACATACCTGAAAATTTGTTATAAAGGCAGCTGATTGTTTTCGATAAAAACATTTCTATTGTAAGTGGTAAATTAAACTATCACTAAATACAAAATATAAATAGCTTTCCCCATGTTCATGAAAGGTATGAAAATAAAAAAAATTAATTAAAAAAAGGCAGTAGGGTGTTAACTACTTGTCCGTATATTTTGCGTGTTTGCTATCCGATTTGCGTAATTTTTGGCAGGAGTATACTATATACTATTGGGAAGCATCTTACTAACTTTCATTGAAATACCTTCTTGAAATTTCAAGCAATCGCTTTTGAAAATAGCAGAGCTTTTATGCTAAAAAGTGGGCAGCGCCACGCCTACTTCACCAAAATCCACAAAATTTTTTTACAGTTTAGTTTTGTTTAAAAAGCCTATTATGTGTGTAAAATCTTATTTATATAACGTATACAATTATGCAAATATCGCGATGTTAATTTTACGAAGAAGTTTTTTAGAACTATGTTCAAAAAGTGGGCGTGTCCATTCACCGATTTTGTTTATTTTTTCAGCAAAGAGTTAGCTTTATATGTTGAACAATTTCTCTAAATATCGTTTCAATAAGTCAATTTTTACCGGAGTTATGGCATTGAAAGTTTTGTGGAATAATCCCCCATAAAGGGGCGGGGCCACGCCCATTTTCCAAAAATTTGGTGCTTTCGACTTTCTTTGGCCACGAACACTTTAGGGGTGAAATAGAAATGATATACAGCTAGTTTAAGCAAAGTTATAGCATATTCAATATATCCATGATTCTTTTCAAAATCTTTCGTATAAAATTGGGCGTGGACCTAATCCGATTTCGCTAATTTTTTTTCGAAATATTGCCTGTATTAATATAAATATGTGTGCTGAATTTTATTTGGCTATCTTGAGCGGTTTTTGGTTTATGATTAATAATATTTCCAAATTTGACTTAATCAAAAGTGGGCGGTGCCACGCCCTTTTTTAAAAATTTCTTCAGAAATTTATTTTTTGCCTTAAGGCTAAGGTACACACCAAGTTTTATCCTTATAGGTGAATTATGTACTGAATAATCAGTCTTTTTGTATTTTCGAAAATATTATATATATAGAAAGTGGGCGTGGCTCTTAACCGATTTTGCCTATTTTCAATAGCGTTCAGAGATAAGTAAAAAGGAACCTGCATACCAAGTTTCATTGAGATATCTCAAGATTTACTCAAGTTATCGTGTTTACAGACGGACGGACGGACGGACGGACATGGCGCAATCAATTTCTCTTTTCCTCCTGAACATTTTGATATATATAAGTCAATATCTATCTCGATTCGTTTATGCCGTTACATACTACCGTTAGGCGAATGAAGTTAATATACCTTGTGTGCGAAGCACTACTAGGTATAAAAAGGCAGTAGGGTGTTAACTACTTGCCCGTAAATCTTCCTTGTTTGTTCTTCGATTTGCGTAATTTTTGGCAGGAGTATACTACATACTATTGGGAAGTGTCTCACTAAATTTCATTGAAATACATTTTTGAAATTCCAAACAATCGCTTTTGAAAATAGCAGAGCTTTTATGCTAAAAAGTGGGCGGCGCCACGCCTACTTCACCAAAATCCACAAAATTTTTTTACAGTATAGTTTTGTTTAAAAAGGCTATTATGTGTGTAAAATCTTATTTATATAACTTATACAATTATGGAAATATCGCGATTTTAATTTTACGAAGAAATTTTTTAGAACTATGTTCAAAAAGTGGGCGTGTCCGTTCTCCGATTTTGTTTATTTTTTCAGCAAAGAGTTAGCTTTATATGTTGAACACTTTCTCTAAATATCGTTTCAATAAGTCAATTTTTACCGGAGTTATGGCATGGAAAGTTTTGTGGAATAATCCCCCATAAAGGGGCGGGGCCACGCCCATTTTCCAAAAATTTTGTGCTTTCGACTTTCTTTGGCCACGAACACTTTAGGGGTGAAATAGAAATGATATACAGCTAGTTTAAGCAAAGTTATAGCATATTCAATATATCCATGATCCTTTTCAAAATCTTTCGTATAAAATTGGGCGTGGACCTAATCCGATTTCGCTAATTTTTTTTCGAAATATTGCCTGTATTAATATAAATATGTGTGCTGAATTTTATTTGGCTATCTTGAGCGGTTTTTGGTTTATGATTAATAATATTTCCAAATTTGACTTAATCAAAAGTGGGCGGTGCCACGCCCTTTTTTAAAAATTTCTTCAGAAATTTATTTTTTGCCTTAAGGCTAAGGTACACACCAAGTTTTATCCTTATAGGTGAATTATGTACTGAATAATCAGTCTTTTTGTATTTTCGAAAATATTATATATATAGAAAGTGGGCGTGGCTCTTAACCGATTTTGCCTATTTTCAATAGCGTTCAGAGATAAGTAAAAAGGAACCTGCATACCAAGTTTCATTGAGATATCTCAAGATTTACTCAAGTTATCGTGTTTACAGACGGACGGACGGACGGACGGACATGGCTCAATCAATTTCTCTTTTCCTCCTGAACATTTTGATATATATAAGTCAATATCTATCTCGATTCGTTTATGCCGTTACATACTACCGTTAGGCGAATGAAGTTAATATACCTTGTGTGCGAAGCACTACTAGGTATAAAAAGGCAGTAGGGTGTTAACTACTTGCCCGTAAATCTTCCTTGTTTGTTCTTCGATTTGCGTAATTTTTGGCAGGAGTATACTACATACTATTGGGAAGTGTCTCACTAAATTTCATTGAAATACATTTTTGAAATTCCAAACAATCGCTTTTGAAAATAGCAGAGCTTTTATGCTAAAAAGTGGGCGGCGCCACGCCTACTTCACCAAAATCCACAAAATTTTTTTACAGTATAGTTTTGTTTAAAAAGGCTATTATGTGTGTAAAATCTTATTTATATAACTTATACAATTATGGAAATATCGCGATTTTAATTTTACGAAGAAATTTTTTAGAACTATGTTCAAAAAGTGGGCGTGTCCGTTCTCCGATTTTGTTTATTTTTTCAGCAAAGAGTTAGCTTTATATGTTGAACACTTTCTCTAAATATCGTTTCAATAAGTCAATTTTTACCGGAGTTATGGCATGGAAAGTTTTGTGGAATAATCCCCCATAAAGGGGCGGGGCCACGCCCATTTTCCAAAAATTTTGTGCTTTCGACTTTCTTTGCCCACGAACACTTTAGAGGTGAAATAGAAATGATATACAGCTAGTTTAAGCAAAGTTATAGCATATTCAATATATCCATGATCCTTTTCGAAATCTTTCGTATAAAATTGGGCGTGGACCTAATCCGATTTCGCTAATTTTTTTTCGAAATATTGCCTGTATTAATAGAAATATGTGTGCTGAATTTTATTTTGCTATCTTGAGCGGTGTTTGATTTATGATTAATAATATTTCCAAATTTGACTTAATCAAAAGTGGGCGGTGCCACGCCCTTTTTTAAAAATTTCTTCAGAAATGTATTTTTTGCCTTAACGCTAAGGTACACACCAAATTGTATCCTTATAGGTGTATTATGTACTGAATAATCACTCTTTTTGTATTTTCGAAAATATTATATATCTAGAAAGTGGGCGTGGCTTTTAACCGATTTTGCCTATTTTCAATAGCGTTCAGAGATAAGTAAAAAGGAACCTGCATACCAAGTTTCATTGAGATATCTCAAGATTTACTCAAGTTATCGTGTTTACAGACGGACGGACGGACGGACGGACGGACATGGCTCAATCAATTTCTCTTTTCCTCCTGAACATTTTGATATACATAAGTCAATATCTATCTCGATTCGTTTATGCCGTTACATACTACCGTTAGGCGAATGAAGTTAATATACCTTGTGTGCGAAGCACTACTAGGTATAAAAAAGGCAGTAGGGTGTTAACTACTTGCCCGTAAATCTTCCTTGTTTGTTATTCGATTTGCGTAATTTTTGGCAGGAGTATACTAAATACTATTGGGAAGTGTCTCACTAAATTTCATTGAAATACATTCTTGAAATTCCAAGCAATCGCTTTTGAAAATAGCAGAGCTTTTATGCTAAAAAGTGGGCGGCGCCAAAATTTTTTTACAGTATAGTTTTGTTTAAAAAGGCTATTATGTGTGTAAAATCTTATTTATATAACTTATACAATTATGGAAATATCGCGATTTTAATTTTACGAAGAAATTTTTTAGAACTATGTTCAAAAAGTGGGCGTGTCCGTTCTCCGATTTTGTTTATTTTTTCAGCAAAGAGTTAGCTTTATATGTTGAACACTTTCTCTAAATATCGTTTCAATAAGTCAATTTTTACCGGAGTTATGGCATGGAAAGTTTTGTGGAATAATCCCCCATAAAGGGGCGGGGCCACGCCCATTTTCCAAAAATTTTGTGCTTTCGACTTTCTTTGCCCACGAACACTTTAGAGGTGAAATAGAAATGATATACAGCTAGTTTAAGCAAAGTTATAGCATATTCAATATATCCATGATCCTTTTCGAAATCTTTCGTATAAAATTGGGCGTGGACCTAATCCGATTTCGCTAATTTTTTTTCGAAATATTGCCTGTATTAATAGAAATATGTGTGCTGAATTTTATTTTGCTATCTTGAACGGTGTTTGATTTATGATTAATAATATTTCTAAATTTGACTTAATCAAAAGTGGGCGGTGCCACGCCCTTTTTTAAAAATTTCTTCAGAAATTTATTTTTTGCCTTAACGCTAAGGTACACACCAAATTTTATCCTTATAGGTGTATTATGTACTGAATAATCACTCTTTTTGTATTTTCGAAAATATTATATATATAGAAAGTGGGCGTGGCTTTTAACCGATTTTGCCTATTTTCAATAGCGTTCAGAGATAAGTAAAAAGGAACCTGCATACCAAGTTTCATTGAGATATCTCAAGATTTACTCAAGTTATCGTGTTTACAGACGGACGGACGGACGGACGGACATGGCTCAATCAATTTCTCTTTTCCTCCTGAACATTTTGATATACATAAGTCAATATCTATCTCGATTCGTTTATGCCGTTACATACTACCGTTAGGCGAATGAAGTTAATATACCTTGTGTGCGAAGCACTACTAGGTATAAAAAAAGTATCTATGGTCCTATTCTGGCTAGATTATGATATATTAAAATTTGAAAGAAAAAAATAGGGCCAGTGGATCGGCTGTTTAGCTTTAACACAATTTCGAGTTTGAATTTTATATAATAGTATAGATTAGTATGATATGCTGATACCAACATAGGGCGGCAGTGTACCTATGCAATTGATTTTTGATTAAGCTGACATTGAAAAAAAAAAGTAAACAAAAATTTTAGACAGGCACGCTTAGTTTTTTTTTTTTGACAAACAAAGTGAGTTTTTCTTCATATAAATTTATTTAAAAAAAAAAAATTTCATAGGTTCCTCCTTCAGTTCCTCATCAAAATCCGTTGCTTAGTTACCGAGATCCTTAAGTTCAAACAGACAGACAATACTTTTAAAAATGGATAAGATGAACTCTATAGCATTCCCCGGGTCATCCCCAGTCATTTTTTCAAAGAAATTATCAATGTACAGACACGACTTTTCTAGAGATTTATTATAGTATAGATAGATATGCTGATATTTATTTAAATTTATTTCAGAAAAAAAATTTCATAGGGTCCTTCTTAAAAATTAGTATATCTTTTTTGTTTGTTGTCCGATTTTGATAAACCAAAGTGCAAATCCCTTTCTAAGCTTCAAGCAGTATATTTGTGAAAGTCTTATCAAAATCCATTTCTTAGTTTCCGAGATCCTGAGGTTCAAACAGACAAACAGATAAACAAACAGACAATAATTTTAAAAATGGATCAGATGAACTCTATAGCATTCCCCAGTCATTTTTTCAAAGAAATTTTCAATGTACAGACACGACTTTTCTAGAGATTTATTATAGTACTAGCAGACCCGGCAGACGTTGTTCTGCGTGACCAGTGACTTCCCTAGAAATACATTTTCAAATATTTTTCTTTAACTTTTAACATTCCATTTATTGCAGTGATTTAGGATATACAATGTTTCTGGCTTTAAAGTCTTTGGTATAAACAAATAAATTTTTTGGATGTCCAACTCAAAAAACGGATCTTTTGAACTCAATGGGTATGACAAAAACCATTATGCGCTGCTGAGCAGATGTATAGTTAGTACTTATTTAATTAGGTATATCCTATATCTACCTATAATACTCTTTATATGTATGAACGGGAATAACAAACAAAAAAAATTAAGTGCTTTGATTAAGATTTAAGAACGTTAAAATGTCACTAAAGCAAATACATTCAGGGATATAACGAATTGAAATATGACTTAGCTTGTGGTCCTGGAACTGCCCACTTTTCCAAAGAATTTACAAATGTAGCCTATGTATGTCGTACCCAACGAAGATTTTAACGTATTGGAAAAGTTTAAAACAGATCAACCATAAACTTTGGACATTATTGAAGTACAAACAAAGCACTGAATACAAAAAATGTGGGCGTGGCACCGCCCACATTTCCCAAATTAAATTTAAATTTTATATAGCCTGAGGGCGAGGCACTGGCTACTTTTCCAAAAATTTATATAGCCTGAATCGTACACAACAATTTTCTTAACCAATCCTGAAAGTTTAAAAGAGATCGACCATAAACTTTGGACATTATTGAAGTACAAACAAAACACAAAAAAATGTGGGCGTTGCACCGCCCACTTTTCCAAAATTATATACATCTTGACTAAAGGACACACATATCCAAAAATCTTTAATTTAGACCCAATATGTTCAGAGTTATGAAGAATTTAAATTTTATATAGCCTGAGGGCGAGGCACTGGCTACTTTTCCAAAAATTTATATAGCCTGAATCGTACACCACAATTTTCTTAACCAATCCTGAAAGTTTAAAAGAGATCGACCATAAACTTTGGACATTATTGAAGTACAAACAAAACACAAAAAAATGTGGGCGTTGCACCGCCCACTTTTCCAAAATTATATACATCCTGACTAAAGGACACACATATCCAAAAATCTTTAATTTAGACCCAATATGTTCAGAGCTATGAAGAATTTAAATTTTATATAGCCTGGGGGCGTGGCACTGGCTACTTTTCCAAAAATTGATATAGCCTGAATCTTACACAACAATTTTCTTAACCAATCTTGAAAGTTTAAAAGAGATCGACCATAAATTTTGGACATTATTGAAGTACACACAAAACACAAAAAAAGGGGGCGTGGCACCACCCACTTTTCGAAAAATGTATAAATCTTGACCAAAGGGCACACATATCTAAAAATCATTAATTTAGACCAAATATGTTCATAGTTAGGACGATTTGAAATTTTATATAGCCTGTGGGCGTGGCACCGCCCACTTTTCCAAAAATGTATACAACCCAAATCCTACACAATAATCTTCTAAATCAAAGTGGAGAGTTTAAAAGAGATCGACCATAAACTTTGGATATAATTGAATTACAAACAAAACACAAAAAATGGGGGCGTGGCACCGCCCACTTTTCGAAATATGTATAAATCTTGACCAAAGGACACACATATCTAAAAATCATTAATTTAGACCAAATATGTTCATAGTTATGATGATTTGAAATTCATAGCTATGACAATTTGAATTTTTATATAGCCTGAGGGCGTGGCACCGCCCACTTTTCCAAAAATATATATAGCCTATGCTTTAACTCGTGATCCCAAGAATATACTGTGAAAATTTCATAAAAATCGGTTGAGTACTTTGGACGCCTATAAAGGACACACAGACACACAGACACACATTCATTTTTATTTATAAGATAGACGAAGTTTAAATGAAAAATGGGGACTTCCTCTTTCGGTTAATACTCATATTGTAGGGAAATTTTGAGATTTTGGGCCAACCTTATTTTTGCCGATAACTCTGTTATCGATTAATTTATCAAAATCATCTCTGTGAATCCTTCCAGGTCACAGAGAATATGTGTACAAAGTTTCATACTGCTAGGTGCATTAGTTTTGGCGTGAAAACGTAACAAACATTATTACTTTCCCATTTATGTATATACTAGCAGACCCGCCTGACGTTGTCCTGCCCAAAATTAGGGCGTACATTTTATACATATGTATCTTAGCTTATTGCGCACAATTTTCTCGAACTATCTTTCGTACCCAGCCATAGTGTATTTCAATCTATAAATTTAGTTATTTGAACTTTGGTGAATGTGGTGAATTTCCCTACAGTTTTGATTTGATCAAAATTGTTTACCATTTATTAAGATATCATTAATGAATGTTTTAAATTTTCGTCTTTCTTAGATGTTCACTAAAGCATCTCATTAAATCGTCGAATATTTTTAATTTTTGAAGTTAACTTCTTAGGCGGCGATATGAAGTTTTTATTGAGAGTAAAATTGAGAAAATTGTATTGTAATAGATGATATAACGGGAACTATGCAACGGAAATAGAATATTGGTTGTTGTCTTTGAAATCCTCACTACTGCTGCGTAGATGGCACTAGAAACGCCAAACTTGAAAAGGTGTTAGGAACAGGCCGAGAAAATTGTATTGTAATAGATGATATAACGGGAACTATGCAACGGAAATAGAATATTGGTTGTTGTCTTTGAAATCCTCACTACTGCTGCGTAAATGGCACTAGAAACGCCAAACTTGAAAAGGTGTTAGGAACAGGCCGAATACTAGGCATGGGACTATTCGAATAAAAATTATTCCAATAAACAAAACTTTTATTCGGCGGCTACAAAAAATTCGAATAGTATTTATTCGAATTTTTTTATTCGTTTATTCGAATATTATTATTCGTTATAGTACTATTCGAATATTTTTGTTAATAGATTTTTAAAACGATATTCGTGGTTTTCTTTGCGTGTACCTATGAGCGTGCATTTATGGTTTGTATGTTTTGCATGTATATGTGTATGTTTACGTGTACAAATGTGTGCCCAAGCGGTTACAATTTTTCTTGCATTATTCGAATAGTGGTAACGAATACAGTAGACGCTCACAAATTAGAATCACTTTGTTTTTAGGGCGATTCTAATTTCTGAAAAATTCTAATTCCTGGACGTTTTTTTATATCAATAAAACCTTAAAATTTATGTCAATTTGCATTGAAAAACTTCAATGAAATTTTGTCTTATTCAATTTTACAGGCAAATTCTGTAAGCTGTCTCTAGTCACTAATAGAGACAATTTGTGGTCAATTTCAATTTTGAGACAATTTGGTATTCAGTAAGCTGTCTCACATCTCATGTCTCAAAAAAGAGTCACTAATTTGTCAGCTGGTTGTAGGCCGGTCACAAACAAGAAAATATAGGGATAAAAATTAAATAAATTGAAAAAATAACATTTTAAGTTTGAAATCATTTATAAATGTTTAAAAAAATAATAATTAACTAACAAAAAAAAAAGAAAAAACAGACAAAAAATGTGTCCTCGATCCCGGGTTCGAAGCTGTTTCTCACACGTTGTACCTTGAGACACGTACTACCTCCGCTATTGCAATATTTATATGCGCGCTGCCAAATGCTGTACTTAAGATTTATGCATATCTGTTTCCACCACATATCAATGGTGAAATTTTTGTGATTTCCTCTTACAGAATACCGAAATCATCGAAAGTCACAAAAATTGTCTCTAATGAAAAATCTCAAATTTAGTGACTTGAGATGAGACAGACTTACAGAATACAGCTATTATTCATAAAAACGAGAAAACATAAGGTAAAAATCCTATATACATATATGTATTTATGCGCTAAGTCAAAAAAAGGTTCAAAAAACAAAAACTCCAATTACAGTAAATATATTGATCATTTTGCAGTAGCTGGGCTAGTGGCACATCATCGTCAAATATCAAGCAAACAATGCCGAAACACGTGCACGAGTATCGAATTCAAACAAAAACTGACAAAAACTGTACAGAATAAATTGGGGATTCCCCCTTTTATATCTCATTTTGCAACAAAAAACAAAATACGCTCGCAAATTAGAATTTTCGATTCTAATTTCAGAGCGTGTAATGTATTCAAAAAGCTTATTCTAATTTCTGGAAATTCTAATTACTGAGAGTTCTAATTTGTGAGCGGCTACTGTAGTTGTATTTATTCGGTTAATGGTGGTTGAATAGTTTTTGGCTTATTATCTTAATAATTAAATAGCTATTTGTACAGTGTTGTGGGAATAATAAAATACAATTATTGGTAATAATTGAAGCTGTAAATAGGCATTTACTATAAAGTTACTATACATAAATATGTATTTGTACATTTATATGTTTATTGCAGTTACATTTGTTTAGTAAGTTTTGTGCTAGGGCTTCAAGCAAGAGATGCCGAAATTTATTATGTATACTGTTGGTTATGGTAACAAAAGGACGGGTTCGTGCCGATCTTTCATGTTCACATGTGTAAATAGTTTAATTTGCGTAAAGAAACTAATACTATCTACCTGCTTTCTATATTTTGTTAAATACTCATATGTCTATATCTACTTGCATATGCACGTAAGTAGGTATGGTCATAGAAATTTGCGAACTCTTTGTATTGAATGGGCTGGTTAAGGAGGATCATTAGTAGGTAGATTTTGTCATTCTTGTTGAGTATAATATGTTGAGTAAATAGCTATATTAAATGGACCTAAGGTGGCTTTATGTATGCGTCCAAACCACAACTACATATAACATCTAAAAATCAATTAGTTTGGCCTAGGGTGTTCATCACCATCTTTTATAGTTTTAAATAATTCTTCGGATTTTGTAAGAATTTAATTCAAGTACATTAGAACTGGAATGTCCCCCCAAATCAATAAAATTCAATCCTCAAACTCGGACGGCTTGATTTTATACCGGCGCATAAATTCGTTCTACCAGGCACGCAGAAAAAATGCGTGCGCGGATGCTATTTGACAAAAATCTCTTTTCGGTCCTTGAGATTGAGACATGCCTTAGGTCGAATTACATATTCCGTGAATGGATGAAATTGGTTCCATTCCATGGAATAAATCGAAATTAGGTAGGTAAGTTTGATAAAGTCGATAGAACTGATACCAATTATGCCCGTTCTTCAAATCCTTATACGAGTGGTTTCATAATCCATAATCATATAAATCTGTTGAATTTTAGCGGCCTAGCATGAATACTTCCAGAGATATGCAACATGAAAAATCCCATTTGTATGTCAGGTGCCCACACCTTTTCCCCTATCCCTCTTAATTCATCGATGGTTTTCAGTTTCTATTCTAAAGTTGGTTATGATCAGTCAATCCGTTTAGAACGCAACTTAAGTTATGGATACATACACACATACAATATTTCAATCTTATACATTATATATGTAGTAGAGGCAGACGTCCTGTCTAAATGCGAGCTCACTGTCCCCCCTTTTACAACTCTCCTTCCAATCTTTCTTCGCCTTCACTCTATCTCCCCCCTTTTTCTCTTCATTACCCGCTTTCCTTTTACCCCGCCCCTCTTCCTCTATATCCCATTCGTATTGGCCCCTGTTAATTTAGGCATAATTCTACCCACTTACCAAATTTGAAGCAAAACGCACAATGCATAAGATATTTTTGAATGGATCGGTTCCCTGGTCCACTTCCCGGAAGTAAGAAATTGTGAATCTAAACAATTCTCGAATACACCTTATTCATATTTCGTTATTTCTGAATTTAAGAAGTTAACTTCTTTCACGTGTACTGGCTACACGCGGCTTTTTTTTTTATTTCACGGCATGCATTCAATTTTTTTTAGGCGGTGACACCTAAATGAAAGAATTACCGTCAGTCAATATATTCAAACTTACCAAAACTGCGAACTGAATTGAAAAATGAATAGCAAATCGACATAACCTAATTTAACTTTTATTATAATTCATGATAGATTGTAACTAACTGTGTACACTAAACATTATATAGTCCATGTATGATGGTAGTAGGTACAACACAACTTACAAATACAGTAAATTATCTTCGTTAGATGGGGACGTGTAACACAATCGATGAACGCTGCCAATTTCCGTCGATAGTGCATTTTATTACGATTTATGATGGTAGTAACTAAAGCAAAACTTACGTATATTATATATACGTATATATCTTTGCTGGTGGATGTACTTCCAATTGATGAATAGGGTGCGTGCAAAAGAAGCGATGCACTATATGAATTTTTGGTGATGGTGAATATGATCACAATTGCTTGACCCAGTAAATAAACGAAATGTTAAATAAGGTCAATGATTTGTTTGGTTGTTGTGTTTTCCGACAGGGTGGATACTGGATTTATATTGGAACGAATTTCCGTCGTCCCTTGTCAATTTTGGTTTTGTAGGAAATCATTGAAGATGTCGCATCGACGAAACCGGTTTGCTGCAAAACCAAAATTGTCAAGGGACGACGGAAATTCGTTCCAATATAAATCCAGGTCAATGATATTTATTCTTGAACATACCTTTTACTGATGAGCGCTATGCATTTTCGTAGATGGTGAATTTGGTCAATTAACTTCGTTGGTTTACGTACCTTCGTGGATGGTGGATGTGGTCAATTAAATTCGATGGTGGACGTACTTTCGACTGATGGTTATTATGAGTGCACCACAATCAATGAACGTTACGCATTTTCGTGGATGGTGGATGTGGTCAATAATGGTTACGGTTACGGCGAGTGCACCACAATCGATGAACGTTATGCTGCAGCAGCACTTTAGCCATCGCCGAACTTCTCGAAATATTGCTGGTTGGTGTTTCATTTACTTGCATGTTCAACGGTAACTTGCGTGCGGAATGAGCTGTTCTGCCACCTTCCAGCAACGCAGCTGCAATACCCGATGAAGCCAGGGCAAGTGCGATACCATTTTGTGATCGAATCGTTGCCAAAATTAATGATATTAAGAAGGTTTTCCCCGTCCCACCAAGAGCATCCAAGAAAAAGAATCCCAAATATGTTCATAGTTAGGACGATTTGAAATTTTATATAGCCTGTGGGCGTGGCACCGCCCACTTTTCCAAAAATGTATACAACCTAAATCCTACACAATAATCTTCTAAATCAAAGTGGAGAGTTTAAAAGAGATGGACCATAAACTTTGGATATTATTGAATTACAAACAAAACACAAAAAATGGGGGCGTGGCACCGCCCACTTTTCGAAAATTGTATAAATCTTGACCAAAGGACACACATATCCAAAAATCATTAATTAAGACAAAATATGTTCATAGTTATGATGATTTGAAATTCATAGCTATGACAATTTGAATTTTTATATAGCCTGAGGGCGTGGCACCGCCCACTTTTCCAAAAATATATATAGCCTATGCTTTAACTCGTGATCCCAAGAATATACTGTGAAAATTTCATAAAAATCGGTTGAGTACTTTGGACGCCTATAAAGGACACACAGACACACAGACACACATTCATTTTTATTTATAAGATAGACGAAGTTTAAATGAAAAATGGGAACCTCCTCTTTCGGTTAATACTCATATTGTAGGGAAATTTTGAGATTTTGGGCCAACCTTATTTTTGCCGATAACTCTGTTATCGATTAATTTATCAAAATCATCTCTGTGAATCCTTCCAGGTCACAGAGAATATGTGTACAAAGTTTCATACTGCTAGGTGCATTAGTTTTGGCGTGAAAACGTAACAAACATTATTACTTTCCCATTTATGTATATACTAGCAGACCCGCCTGACGTTGTCCTGCCCAAAATTAGGGCTTACATTTTATACATATGTATCTTAGCTTATTGCGCACAATTTTCTCGAACTATCTTTCGTACCCAGCCATAGTGTATTTCAATCTATAAATTTAGTTATTTGAACTTTGGTGAATGTGGTGAATTTCCCTACAGTTTTGATTTGATCAAAATTGTTTACCATTTATTAAGATATCATTAATGAATGTTTTAAATTTTCGTCTTTCTTAGATGTTCACTAAAGCATCTCATTAAATCGTCGAATATTTTTAATTTTTTTATTTCACGGCATGCATTCAATTTTTTTTAGGCGGTGACACCTAAATGAAAGAATTACCGTCAGTCAATATATTCAAACTTACCAAAACTGCGAACTGAATTGAAAAATGAATATCAAATCGACATAACCTAATTTAACTTTTATTATAATTCATGATAGATTGTAACTAACTGTGTACACTAAACATTATATAGTCCATGTATGATGGTAGTAGGTACAACACAACTTACAAATACAGTAAATTATCTTCGTTAGATGGGGACGTGTAACACAATCGATGAACGCTGTCAATTTCCGTCGATAGTGCATTTTATTACGATTTATGATGGTAGCAACTAAAGCAAAACTTACGTATATATCTTTGCTGGTGGATGTACTTCCAATTGATGAATAGGGTGCGTGCAAAAGAAGCGATGCACTATATGAATTTTTGTCGATGGTGAATATGATCACAATTGCTTGACCCAGTAAATAAACGAAATGTTAAATAAGGTCAATGATTTGTTTGGTTGTTGTTGTTTTCCGACAGGGTGGATACTGGATTTATATTGGAACGAATTTCCGTCGTCCCTTGTCAATTTTGGTTTTGTAGGAAATCATTGAAGATGTCGCATCGACGAAACCGGTTTGCTGCAAAACCAAAATTGTCAAGGGACGACGGAAATTCGTTCCAATATAAATCCAGGTCAATGATATTTATTCTTGAACATACCTTTTACTGATGAGCGCTATGCATTTTCGTAGAGGGTGAATTTGGTCAATTAACTTCGTTGGTTTACGTACCTTCGTGGATGGTGGATGTGGTCAATTAAATTCGATGGTGGACGTACTTTCGACTGATGGTTATTATGAGTGCACCACAATCAATGAACGTTACGCATTTTCGTGGATGGTGGATGTAGTCAATAATGGTTACGGTTACGGCCAGTGCACCACAATCGATGAACGTTATGCTGCAGCAGCACTTTAGCCATCGCCGAACTTCTCGAAATATTGCTGGTTGGTGTTTCATTTACTTGCATGTTCAACGGTAACTTGCGTGCGGAATGAGCTGTTCTGCCACCTTCCAGCAACGCAGCTGCAATACCCGATGAAGCCAGGGCAAGTGCGATACCATTTTGTGATCGAATCGTTGCCAAAATTAATGATATTAAGGAGGTTTTCCCCGTCCCACCAGGAGCATCCAAGAAAAAGAATCCCCCTGTTCCTCGTTTACCACTTTCATTATGGTATCGTACACATACTTTTGTTGTTCATTTAACAGAGGGACGTTTCTAAGAAAGGTTTAATTTAATGACGCGTAATCGTATTCTGTTTCGCGTCTCAGCTCTTGATTAAACAGGTTGCGTATTGGCCTATTGGGCGAAGTCATTCCTAATTGTAATAAATCTTTGTTGGTAAGTATCAAGCACATATCTTCAATTAGTATTAAAGCTTCATTGTAAATTTCATCGTCAATTTGCAAGCTTCTGATGTAATATATCTTCGGCCATGTGATATTTATATTTGTTCCATAGATCAATCGGTGTTGAGGGAAAGCATGTAGACAAAATTATGGAAAATAGTGTACGTATTTGTTTAGCGTTTGACGAAATCACAGCATCCGCGAGAGTATGGTCCCAATGAGCGTCATTCTCAAGCAATCCCAAACGTTGGCATGCTTCTCTGTATGTACCGCACAATACACCCTCAACAGTTCGCAGATGTTGAAATGATGTTGATCCACGAACGTTAACTAATAGTCCCAATTTGAAAATTAGTGATTTCGTCGTTCGAGTTTTCTGTAGAACGCAGCCATGTCACTGCCACAGGGTTGCCACCTATATAAATTATTATTTTTTAAATATAAAGCAATATATGGCAATATGGGTATCAAATGAAAGGTATTTTAGGCCGTATACCAACCAAAATATTTTCGAATAGGATTGCCACCTAGGGTTGCCACCAGAACGCATTTTATTTATTCCTTCAGATATCGACCTCTATCTCGGGAAAGGCTAAACCGATTTCGATGAAATTCGATAGATGGATAGGATGCTTCCCTCTTAGATTTTCTACTTGGATGTTGCCACTAAAGGAAGCTCAGATGGTTGCCACCTTTTTAATATTAAGCTATATATGGCATTGTGGGTATCAAATGAAAGGTATTTTAGGGCGTATACCAACCAAAATATTTTCAAGCAGGATTGTCACCTAGGATTGCCACCTGAATGCATTTTATATATTCCTTCAGATATCGACCACTATCTCGGGAACGGCTAAACCGATTTCAATTAAATTTGGTAGGTGGATAGTATGCTTCCTTCTAATATTTTCTACTTGGATGTTGCCACTAAAGGAAGCTCAGAGGGTTGCCACCTTTCCGAATTTTTCTTAAATATTAAGCAATATATGGCAATGTGGATATCAAATGAAAGGGATTTTAGGGCGTATACCAACCAAAATATTTTCGAGTAGTATTGACACCTAGGGTTGCCACCTTTCCGATTTTTTTTAAATATTAAGCAATATATGGCATTGTGGGTATCAAATGAAAGGGATTTTAGGGCGTATACCAACCAAAATATTTTCGAGTAGTATTGCCACCTAGGGTTGCCACCTGAACGCATTTTATTTATCCCTCCAGATATCGACCACTATCTCGGGAACGGCTAAGCCGATTTCGATGAAATTTGGTAGATGGATAGTATGCTTTCTTCTAAGAGTTTCTACTTGGCTGTGGGCCAACCAGAATATTTAATACACAACAGGTGTCGCCAAAGTATGTTAAGTGACTTTTTGTGGTTAGTGTTCGATATTTTGGAAATCTATTTTGCAAATTTATGCTCTTGGTAAGTAAGAGTATGCGGAAAATTCGAAAAATACCGAGCAAGTCTCGGTCACCCAGGTACTTCAACATTTATATGCGCATTAAATGTTTTTGAGAGTAAGGAAACTACCCAACGATTATCGATTTCAATGTCTTGCCGATTGACCTTCATTATTATTGACTTTCCGTTATTATCAGTGGAACGCCGCCGATAAAGTGGATAACCATCATTTCCACTGATGGTTTCTGCCAGCAATTGCCTTGGAAAGCGTTTGGAACATTTTCCATCCACCATACATGGGGAATTTGGATTTAAAGCTCCACAGGGACCATGAATCATATTTTTAGAAACTATCTCATGTAGCAATGGATCCACATCTTTATCGGGAATTTCCGCAGAAATCAGATCATCGATGTTATTCGGCCTTATTCTCTCTACCAACCATATCAGAATGTGTGCATGTAGCAGTCCACGTTTTTGCCACTCTACCGAATACATCCAACATTCGTTTCGCCGAATATACGATGCTTAACTATGAAATCCATGAGTGATTTTAACTTTCTCTTGAAAACTCTTGCGGTAATACCATGACGATCAATGGGTGATTGACCAAGAAATAGTTGTTCTCGAATTTAAGTCCACTGCGGATTACATGTAAAAGTAATGAACAAATCTGGTGTGCCATAATAACGCACGCACGACATAGCATCCTGTGCATATTCGTGCATATGTCGCGGACTTCCGACATATGTTGCTGGGAGAACTATTGCCCTACCTACGTTGTGCGCATTGCCATCAGTGTTGATAGCGTCCCGAAGATGAATATACTTTTCAGAGCGCATTTTTGCCTGGTTTAATCTACAATATGTCAGTCGCTCAGTTTCAATCTTCACATACATATCTACAACGTATTGGTGGAAAAGGCGCCGACATTTTAAAATGTGATTCTCCTCATTTTGCGTAACCATCAGTCTGTATGCGTAACAGTTCATTGAACTAACTTTTTTACTTGTTTCGAATCCTGTCACTGGATTAATCATTTTCAATGAAAATAATAGAGGGTATTGTAACGCATCATAGGATCTATGCGTTTCAGATACCCTCTGTAGTTGGTTGCCACGCCGTTGTAGAACTATATCTCTACTTTGTAAGTTTTCACCAACGACGACTTCGTCGATTGTTGGTGCATTGAAGCGTCTCGGGTGTTGTCCTGCAGTTGTCTTATCAGCTTTTATGATAATTTTGTGTTCATCAGAAGGCATGCGCTCCAATGCGGTGGTAAACAATGCAACCAACTCGTTATGTTGATCCAGCATTATTTGGAGCTCTTCAACAATCGATCTTTTCACCGAATTGTTGTGCGCACAACGCTGATCGACTTGCCTTGCTGAATCGGTAATAAAATAAATTTGTAAAAATGTTGGCAATAACGAACCTGCTAAATGATAAATTTGACCCTGTATTTTAAAAGTCGGCATAAAGTTGTCTTGCACAACTTTCGTGGCACCAAGGGACGTAATTTGAAAGCAATTATTATATTGCTGTATATTATTAAACAAATTCTTAGAATAGGCCTATTTCCGGAAACCAATGAATGTAATGGCTCTGGTGGGGGTATTAATGGCGGTAATTTGACCTGACCGCTCGCGCAACTCAATCCACCAGATTGGTGTTTAAATTTTAACGCCCTGCAGTATTGACACACAACGTTCAATGGTCCAATTTTAACTATCGGCTGTGAACTGTAATCAATTTGTGCGTTATAATTGAATGCAGCTCGATAGGGATTAAATACAAAATTTGTACTTCGATGGCTCCGATTGCATCGAATCCGTTCAACTTCATTCCGCGTTTCGTGCTGTTCGTCAGTTTGACTTTCGCACACGTAAGTTTGACTCGCAGCATTGCGAGTTCTACGGCCTAAGTTCGTATGTCTAATTGATCGCATTCTTGAAATATGAAATTCGACTGTGAACTGAATAAAACTAATTGTTATCCTTTTTTAAAACGAAGTATAATACATTAGGTTGTATTGAAAAAAAAGACAGTGTGTTTTATAAATGTAAAAATTTTTACAGGTATCCGCGAAAAACCGTTTTTTTTGCATAGCTTAAATGTCACTATAGAGGTCTTGCCCGGGCCTATCATTGACTTCTTTAGGATTTTGGAAAATATCTCAATTTAAATACATTTTCATTTTTTATAGTGACTGAATACTAAGCTACAATAAAATTGGCCTGAAAAATTAATGAATTATGCTCCTGTTTCATGATTAAAAGCCAACAATCAAGAGCCGAAAAAAATGTCAGCTGCTTCGGAATAAAAAATTTTGAATATTCAAGGATAGTCATATTTGGGACCCAATTTTTTCCATTAGGAAATGTTTTTAAATTTGCTCTTTATAATCATCTTGTTCAAAATTTTCAAAAAATGCTGGCTGGGATAGAGCGATACGTCTAACCGCCCAATTCTGTGTTCTTGATAAATTTGTCAATCTTGATAAATAATAAAGAAAAAACTATTTTTATCAAGTGGTTTTGAATTTTGCGTCAAAGCCAAATTTTATTTTATTCAAATTAATTTTTAATAATTTTTTTTGACGCAGAATTCAAAACACTTGATAAAAGTATTTTTTTCCTGAATATTTATCAAGATTGACAAATTGGTCAAGAGCACAGAATCGCCTTGTAAGTCTACATAGTTCACGTTTTGTCAACTGCTAAATCAATAAGCTTGAGATGCTAGCCAATGGGAATAATGCCCGAAAATTCTATCAAAAAATTCGACGAATGACGGAAGGTTTCAAACCCGGGGCAAATTCCTGTAAGAACGAGAACGGCGACCTGGTGACTGATGTTCAGAGAATACTAGAGATATGGAGGGATCACTTCTCTGCCCTTTTAAATGGAGAAATTGAGCAAGAAACCAGAGAAGAGCTCGAACCCGAACCCACAATCGAAGACGACGAAATTGACGTCCCAGAACCCGACTATAATGAGGTGCGAATAGCAATATCCCGGTTAAAAAACAATAAAGCAGCTGGCGCTGATTGTTTGCCTGCTGAGCTATTCAAGCATGGCGGCGAGGAGATGGTAAGGCGTATGCACCAGCTTCTGTGCAGAATATGGTCGGATGAATGCATGCCCGAAGATTGGAATCTAAGTGTTCTGTGCCCAATCCACAAGAAAGGTGATCCTGCAAACTGCACCAACTATCGCGGAATCAGCCTTTTGAATATCGCATATAAGGTCTTGTCAAGCGTATTGTGCGAACGATTGAAGCCTGACGTGAACAGACTGATTGGACCTTATCAGTGTGGCTTCAGACCTGGAAAATCTACCATCGACCAGATTTTTACAATACGTCAAATCCTGGAGAAAACCCGTGAGAAAAGAATCGACAAACACCACCTCTTTGTTGATTTTAAAGCCGCTTTCGATAGCACGAAAAGGAGCTGCCTATATGCCGCTATGTCTGAATTTGGTTTCCTCGCAAAACTTATACGGCTTTGCAAAATGACATTGAGCAACACCACCAGCTCAGTCAGAATTGGGAAGGACCGAAGGACCTCTCCTTAACCGCGCTGGAACAATATTCTATAAAAGCGTGCAACTGTTAGCATATGCTGACGACATTGACATTATCGGCCTTAACAACCGCGCCGTAACCTCTGCGTACTCCAAGCCAGAAAAAGAAGCGGAAAAAATTGGTTTGGTGGTGAACGAAGGCAAAACGAAGTACATGCTGTCATCAAGCAAAGAGTCAGCGCATTCGCGCCTTGGCACCCACGCCACTGCTGGCAGAAAAAAGTTCGAAATAGTGAAGGACTTCGTTTACCTTGGATCCAGCATAAACTCCAACAATAATGCCAGCCTAGAAATCCAACTAAGAATTGCTCTTGCAAATAAATGCTACTTTGGACTGAGTAGGCAATTGAAAAGTAAAGTCCTCTCTCGACGCACGAAAATCACACTCTACAAATCACTCATCGCTCCCGTCCTGCTATATGGTGCAGAGGCGTGGACACTAACAACATCTGACGAGGCTGCATTGGGAGTATTAGAGAGAAAAGTTCTGCGAAAGATTTATGGGCCTCTACGCGTTGGCGACGGCGAGTACCGAAGAAGATTTAATGATGAGTTGTATGAGCTTTACGCAGACGTCGACATAGTACAGCGCATTAAAACACAGCGGCTTCGCTGGCTAGGCCACGTCGTGCGAATGAACGAAGACGCTCCAGCCCAGAAGGTATACTTATCGGCACCCGCCGGTGGAAGCAGAGGAAGAGGAAGACGACCACTCCGATGGAAGGACCAAGTGGAGACCGACCTGCGATCTCGTGGGGTCTCCTATTGGCGCCAGTTGGCGCAAAGAAGAAATGACTGGCGAGCTATGTTGGACGGTCAAAATCGCTCAGGCGGTTAGATGGCCATTTGAAGAAGAAGAAGAAATCACATCCATAAATTTCGGGAGGGGTATCAAAAGACGCGTATTGTTTCGATTGCAAGTTTTTATGTTTGGAATACATTTTTTGCGTTGTTTTTGGGCCTCCCCTAATGTGATAGCAACAATCATGCCATTACCTCGCACACGAATAAAAATATTCTACGGACTGTTAGCAAATACAATTTTTTTAAATCAACTCTATCAGAAAAAAAATTATTTCAAAAAATTTCGTTCGCTGGGAAATAAAAAAATATTAAGAAATTTAATTTTGTTTTGAAATTTCTACGTTTGAGCAATATTTTATATTGAAAAAATACTCAAACTCAAAAAATCAAAACAAACACAATTTTTGAGAGTTTGAGTTTCATAGCAACGAATTACAATTTTTCTTGGTTCATATCAAGGCGAATTCATTATAAATTGTTTTTGTTTTCTTGCTGTGGGAATGTCAGACAAAGCAAAAAGATAAGCAATTCGACAGCCCAAGAGCAGATAGTAAAGGAAGAAGAAGAACCCATATGGTGAGACGAACCCATCTTTAATTAATTCGCCTTGGTTCATATGAAAATATATTTTTTTTTTAGACAAATTCTTTTTCTTAAATCTTTCTGCGACATTTATGTAATACTAGAAGGACCCGGCAGACGTTGTTCTGCCCAAATTTAGGGAAAAAATCCCACGATAAATAAAAAAGTTTGGAATATTTCGGTCCCTGGTCCACTTCCAGGAAACTTTACATAAACACTCTCCGGGTTCCTACTGAGCTATCCTGTAAATATGAATATGTAGTTCCGGAGTCTATAACATACATATGTACATACAGGAGTTAATTTATGGAAATGTTGCAATGTCAAAGCGAACCCCGTGGCCTCCCCCTTTCATTTGATACCCATATTGTATACAAACTAAGAGGTTTTTTGGCAACCACATTTTTACCGATAACTCAGTTACCGATTAATTTATCGAAATGTTGCAATGTCCAAACAAACCCGTGGCCTCCCCCTTTCATTTAATACACATATTGTATACAAATTAAGAGGTTTTTAGGCAACCACATTTTTACCGATAACTCAGTTATCGATTAATTAATCGAAATGTTGCAATGTCCAAACAAACCCCGTGGCCTCCCCCTTTCATTTAATACCCATATTGTATACAAATTAAGAGGTTTTTTGGCAACCACATTTTTACCGATAACTCAGTTACCGATTAATTTATCGAAATGTTGCAATGTTCAAACAAACCCGTGGTCTCCCCCTTTCATTTAATACACATATTGTATACAAATTAAGAGGTTTTTAGGCAACCACATTTTTACCGATAACTCAGTTATCGATTAATTTATCGAAATGTTGCAATGTCCAAACTAACCCCGTGGCCTTTACCATATTGTATGCATGTTTAGAGGTGTTGGGCAACCACATTTTTACCAAATTTGAAAATATACAGTTCTAGGTTAGTTGGGAAACATTAGTGCGCACATCTCCAAAACCGTGTGAGGTATTGAAATGGCATTAAATGGGGTCCTATGCTAAGCTCCATAGAATATGTGTACAGAATTTCGTAAAGATTGGTGCTGTATTTATATTAGCTCTATTATTATTAATATATCGAAATGAACCAAAGTACAAATGAAAGCTCTGGTCTTCCCCTTTCGATTGATACCAATTTTGTGCGAATATTCCAAAGTTTACCCGAAACCACATTTTGACCGATAACTCTGTTATCGATAAATATATCGAAATGAACCAAAGTCCAAATAAAAGCTGTGGTCTTCCCCTTTCGATTGATACCAATTTTGGGCGAATATTCCAAAGTTTACCCGAAACCACATTTTGACCGATAACTCTGTGATCGATAAATATATCGAAATGACCCAAAGTCCAAATAAAAGCTGTGGTCTTCCCCTTTCGATTGATACCAATTTTGTGCGAATACTCCAAATTTTACGGAAAACAACATTTTGGCCGATAACTCTGTTATCGATAAATTTATCGAAATTTCATGATGCCTGTTCCACACTCCTAAGAACCTGTCTGCATAATTTCGTGATGATCGGGCCATTTGTTCAGACGATAAAGAACCACAAACATCCGCAGTCACTCACAAACTTACGTTTTTATATATTAGTAAGATTAGTAAGATGCAAAATAATGTAAAAATATTTAGACTTACCAAAACTGATGATTCAATTGAAAGGTTTTGATGACTTTTTTATATTTTTGCGCAACAAATTAAAAAATTGTCACGTTCACTTTCACTTTTTAATAATTTAATTATTGTCAAAGCGACATGTATCTTCTTCTTCTTTAAATGGCCATTAAACCGCCTGAGCGATTTTGACCGTCCAACATAGCTCGCCAGTCATTTCTTCTTTACGCCAACTGGCGCCAAAAGGAGACCCCACGAGATCGCAGGTCGGTCTCCACTTGGTCCTTCCATCGGAGTGGTGGTCTTCCTCTTCCTCTGCTTCCACCGGCGGGTGCCGATAAGTATACCTTCTGGGCTGGAGCGTCTTCGTTCATTCGCACGACGTGGCCTAGCCAGCGAAGCCGCTGTGTTTTAATGCGCTGTACTATGTCGACGTCTGCGTAAAGCTCATACAACTCATCATTAAATCTTCTTCGGTACTCGCCGTCGCCAACGCGTAGAGGCCCATAAATCTTTCGCAGAACTTTTCTCTCTAATACTCCCAATGCAGCTTCGTCAGATGTTGTTAGTGTCCACGCCTCTGCACCATATAGCAGGACGGGAGCGATGAGTGATTTGTAGAGTGTGATTTTCGTGCGTCGAGAGAGGACTTTACTTTTCAATTGCCTACTCAGTCCAAAGTAGCATTTATTTGCAAGAGCAATTCTTAGTTGGATTTCTAGGCTGGCATTATTGTTGGAGTTTATGCTGGATCCAAGGTAAACGAAGTCCTTCACTATTTCGAACTTTTTTCTGCCAGCAGTGGCGTGGGTGCCAAGGCGCGAATGCGCTGACTCTTTGCTTGATGACAGCATGTACTTCGTTTTGCCTTCGTTCACCACCAAACCAATTTTTTCCGCTTCTTTTTCTGGCTTGGAGTACGCAGAGGTTACGGCGCGGTTGTTAAGGCCGATAATGTCAATGTCGTCAGCATATGCTAACAGTTGCACGCTTTTATAGAATATTGTTCCAGCGCGGTTAAGGAGAGGTCCTTCGGTCCTTCCCAATTCTGACTGAGCTGGTGGTGTTGCTCAATGTCATTTTGCAAAGCCGTATAAGTTTTGCGAGGAAACCAAATTCAGACATAGCGGCATATAGGCAGCTCCTTTTCGTGCTATCGAAAGCGGCTTTAAAATCAACAAAGAGGTGGTGTGTGTCGATTCTTTTCTCAAGGGTTTTCTCCAGGATTTGACGTATTGTAAAAATCTGGTCGATGGTAGATTTTCCAGGTCTGAAGCCATACTGATAAGGTCCAATCAGTCTGTTCACGTCAGGCTTCAATCGTTCGCACAATACGCTTGACAAGACCTTATATGCGATATTCAAGAGGCTGATTCCGCGATAGTTGGTGCAGTTTGCAGGATCACCTTTCTTGTGGATTGGGCACAGAACACTTATATTCCAATCTTCGGGCATGCATTCATCCGACCATATTTTGCACAGAAGCTGGTGAATACGCCTTACCATCTCCTCGCCGCCATGCTTGAATAGCTCAGCAGGCAAACAATCAGCGCCAGCTGCTTTATTGTTTTTTAACCGGGATATTGCTATTCGCACCTCATTATAGTCGGGTTCTGGGACGTCAATTTGGTCGTCTTCGATCGTGGGTTCGGGTTCAAGCTCTTCTCTGGTTTCTTGCTTAATTTCTCCATTTAAAAGGGCAGAGAAGTGATCCCTCCATATCTCTAGTACTCTGTGAACATCAGTCACCAGGTCGCCGTTCTCGTTCTTACAGGAATTTGCCACGGGTTTGAAACCTTCCGTCATTCGCCGAGTTTTTTGAAAGAATTTTCGGGCATTATTCCCGTTAGCTATCATCTCAAGCTCATTGATTTCACGATTTTCTGCCTCTCTTTTTTTTTGCCCGTAAAAGTCGCGACATGTATCACTTTGACAGAATTTTCAGCACACCCTCTATCTTATCTGAAGTCAGATTTTTCGGGTCACGTTAGGCTTGGTTCTTGTACAGTGTAATTAGTTTATCCATTCAGGCGTGATGCGCTGACCAAGGGAAATAAGGATTCATTTTTATATATCTGTGGTCGTAAGCAATAATCGCCTAAGTCGACTTAAGAACGAAATGAGTTATGTATACTACCATATTCAACTAATCAAACTTTATATTTACGCGAAATCCCTATAATCCTAACTTGTTTTGTTATTTAGATATTAATAAAGTTATTATAGCTTAACTCGCTAGGTAGCCCTATCACATTTACTATACGAGCCAAAGTATACTTAAGAAAATTTTCAGATACAATATTATATTTATTAAAATGACCTATGTATATTAACTTAAGTTTTTTTGCACATTGCATTTTTGTAATTTGCCACAAATAATAAAGTTGTTATAAGAGCCAACGTAACGATAAGATTTTATTGATAATTGCGTTTGTAAATTTAAATGTACTTAATTCAATATATGCCACGTAAAAAGCAAAACATTCCTTTACAATAAAAAACCTAGTCAACATAGTCATTACTATGCGATATTTACGTTTGTAAAAAGCACTTTTATTTCTTTTTTATAAATATCTCTTAAACAGAGGCAAGTTGCATTACAATTTTTAACCAAAGCATTCTGCCTACAAAGATCTTCGTTGTTCGATATAATCTATATATATAAAATTCAAATTATGTAAATATATATGTAGGTATAGATCGACTTGCGTCCTAAACTTATAAACCGATCGTAACCAAATTTTACACACCCACTGTACATCTTCCTGGGATGGTCACAGGCTAAAAAATATTTTGATATATATAGGGGGCGTGGCACCTCCCATACAAATGGAATTTTCCATTGTCCGTATCTCTGGAAGTATTTATGTTAGACCATTGAAACTCGGTAAGGGATTATATGGGATCGATCCCTACCACCTCCAAAACAACGGTATAACGAAAAAGTAGGCGTGGCACCTCCCATACGAATGAAATACTTCTTAGTCGATATCTCTGGAACTATTTAGGTTAGACCACTGAAATTTGGTTAGGGGTTATATGGAATCGATCCCTACCACCTCCAAAAAAAACTGCGGATAACGAAAATGGGGGCGTGGCACCTCCCATACGAATGAAATACTTCTTAGTCGATATCTCTGGAAGTATTTAGGTTAGACCACTGAAATTTGGTGAGAGATTATATGAGATCGATCCCTACCACCTCCAAAAAAACTGCAGATAACGAAAATGGGGGCGTGGCACCTCCCATACGAATGAAATACTTCTTAGTCGATATCTCTGGAAGTATTTAGGTTAGACCACTGAAATTTGGTGAGGGGTTATATGGAATCGATCCCTACCAAATCCAAAAAAACTGGGGATAACGACAAAGTGGGCGTGGCACCTCCCATATGAATGAAATACTTCTTAGTCGATATCTCTGGAACTATTTAGGTTAGACCACTGAAATTTGGTTAGGGGTTATATGGAATCGATCCCTACCACCTCCAAAAAAAACTGCGGATAACGAAAATGGGGGCGTGGCACCTCCCATACGAATGAAATACTTCTTAGTCGATATCTCTGGAAGTATTTAGGTTAGATCATTGAAACTTGGTTAGGGGTTATATGGAATCGATCCCTACCACCTCCAAAAAAAACTGGGGATAACGACAGTGTGGGCGTGGCCCCTCCCATACGAATGAAATACTTCTTAGTCGATATCTCTGGAAGTATTTAGGTTAGATCATTGAAACTTGGTTAGGGGTTATATGGAATCGATCCCTACCACCTCCAAAAAAACTGGGGATAACGACAGTGTGGGCGTGGCACATCCCATACGAATGAAATACTTCTTAGTCGATATCTCTGGAAGTATTTAGGTTAGATCATTGAAACTTGGTTAGGGGTTATATGGAATCGATCCCTACCACCTCCAAAAAAACTGGGGATAACGGAAAAGTGGGCGTGGCACCTCCCATACGAATGAAATACTTCTTAGTCGATATCTCTGGAAGTATTTAGGTTAGATCATTGAAACTTGGTTAGGGGTTATATGGAATCGATCCCTACCACCTCCAAAAAAACTGGGGATAACGACAGTGTGGGCGTGGCACATCCCATACGAATGAAATACTTCTTAGTCGATATCTCTGGAAGTATTTAGGTTAGATCATTGAAACTTGGTTAGGGGTTATATGGAATCGATCCCTACCACCTCCAAAAAAACTGGGGATAACGGAAAAGTGGGCGTGGCACCTCCCATACGAATGAAATACTTATTAGTCGATATCTCTGGAAGTATTTAGGTTAGATCATTGAAACTTGGTTAGGGG
>OX608078.1:91044504-91158442 GCA_951509765.1 Sphenella marginata
CTCCGGAACTATGCACTTTTGAAGTACGCATGTGTCATCATTTTCATCAAATAGCGGTGGATTGACGGTACTGTGACATTCTTTGGCAACCTTTTTATTTGCTCCCAGAGACTTAAACTTTTCATAATCCGCACGTAGCTCACCAAACGTTTTTAAATTATTTCCATCACGTATTACATCCTCACTTCTAAGGCATTGTAATGATACAAAACAGTATGGACACGGAAATGTTGCTGATGCCGATTGTTGTCCATTAACAATAAGCAATAATTTAAAATCAGAAACAAATTTAAAGGGAATATTATTGAGATTTGTTAAATCGAATAAGAGCTTCAGATTATGATATGTTTCCTTTATATCTGGAACAACACACAGTAACATTAATTTGTAAACACTTGTTAATTTCTTTTTTTTACGATTGGCATCTGAACTAGTTGTATCACTTGTTTGGAGTGAATCATCGTCATCTTTAACTGAATAATTTGCCGGTAGAACTGACATACTTAGTTTGAAAAATCCTTGTCCACCATCGGCCATAACTTTAATTTGAATATCTCCCATAAATTTACGATGCTCTATTACACTATTTAATAGATCTTCCGCATCTGCCCATACAACTGGCCTTGCTCGCTTTATTTCATCTTTATCAGTGTCAAATTCAAATATACCATCTTTGTAAATTGTATTTAATGTCTTCGATTTTTGGGATAAACTCTGTGAAATATTTGCAGGCACTGATTTTTTCCCGGTATTGGATCTCAGAAGACTTGTTAACTTTATCATCGTTCTTAAAGACAATCCATTTTGTATACGAAAATCACTTATGCTTTCTTCAGTGAACGAGGCCGGATAATTTGGTTTAATTTTGCCTAAATAAACAGTTAATTTTGCACCATATGTACTTAGAACTAAATCACCACTTTCGGGAGGTTTCTCTGTAGTTTTTTGTTTTAATGCAGTACTAATTATCTGGTCCTTCTCTTTTTCTGGTAACTGTTTCAATAGTTTTGTTACATTTTCCCGAGCACTTTTTATACCACAGGAATGTCTCTTTCCTTTGCCAATAGCACTAAAACAAGTTTTGCATATTTTTTCACACACTTTTTTCACTCTCTCTCGTTTCACAGTTTTTGGTTTATGAATACTTCTCTGCTGTAAAATATTCCCAAATTTACCATTTGATCCAGTAATAACGTTTTCGACTTGGCGTTGATGCCCTGAACCTTTCGCGACTTTTGCATGGCCAAACGACGACGCTGTTAAGCATATATAGCATTTGCATACATCCTTAACAGAACGAATCCACTTCGGTAAAACAATATCCTTATAATTTGGCATTTTCGGTAGATTCCGTTTAAAAATTTTTGCATGATGTTCGCTGAGTGTACGCTGACAAGTGTTACATATACCAGATGGAAAATGGACGTCTGAACTGCTGAAGTCAGCGTTGACATATGTTTTTATCAAGCTTTTGTACTTTGGGCGAATAAAAAAATAATTTATTTTTTTTTTACCCGGAATAATTTTCTTCCCGCAGGGTGCACAAACCTTTACCCTATTTTCGTCGTGGTAAGTAGGCATTCTGTTTATGTTTATATGCGAAGTTTATTTCTAGACCGCACGATTCACAAATTACAATAAATATTAATTGAGTCGAATAACTTTAAACCCCTATTCGAGCCACAAAACGGCAAGTAGAAAAACAAGGCAAGTGTATTTTGCAAATTTAAAAAAAGCAGTAGTCGAATTTTCTTCACATCATCTCTAAGTTAATACAACATATTCGTTAGAACTGCACAAAGTTTGTATGTAGTATTTTTAGTATCAGCATTCATTTTGTATAGAAATTAATAAAAAACAAAAATAAATATTTTACCGAAGCTAGGTGGTAATAAATGAAGATATTATTTTTATGGTAAGTGGTAATGAAAAGATTTTCTTACCATTGACAGATTAGAGACCATGGAATATTTTCTGGTTTGTTAAAATTTTGTGGCTGGTCGGGGTCAATTTATATAATTTTTCAAAAATGTGCCAAAAACATGAAAGCAATTTTTGAAAAGATTTTTTGGTCAAATGTATCTTTTTGAAGCTCCTAAAGGGTTAAAGTGGGATATTTCGCGAAAACGAGCAGTGCCGATTTTACTGAAAACGTAGTTCGACATTTAGGATGGTCCCAGACAAGACCTCATTCACACTTTTTGTGCCCATTTTTGTTGAACCTATTCTTGCCAGCCGAGCGGTGTGTCTGGTGACATTCCGGTTGTTATTAAGGGATTATAAACAAATTGTTGGAAGTTGGTAAGGCAGTTAGCAAAATGAATCAAAACTTCTTGCAAGTACTGATTTTATCAGCCACTATTTCTTAGTTGCAGATAAAGTTGTGCGCTTAGCGGTACATACAAATATTAGGCGCAAATGCAGACGCAGATAAAAAAAACACGGCTAATAAAACTCTAGAAAAGTTGTGTCTGTATATTGGGAATTTCTTTGAAAAAATGTCGGGGGATGACTTGGGAAATGTTTAGGCACAACTAAAAAGTCAAATGGAAAGGAGATTACAAAATGTCTAAGTTAGACTATTAATTAAGTATCGGCATTGTCAACATTCAAAGATGCATTGGACTGTAAATAATTTTGTTGCCAATATCTCGGGTTAACTTATATGCTGTCTGTTTTATTCAAAGTAGGCTGCGTCTTTGCGTGCAGCCTACTTCATGTTGTTTTTGGAAATCGCCATCGCTGAAACTGCATCGCCAAAAAGCTCTAAAGTAATATCAAGTGCGCAGAATTCGAGGCTAAACTTGCGATACCTTGAAGTTAATTAACATACAAGGGGATGCGAAGTGTTACATAACTTAACGTGTAACGTGTACGTTCCCAGAGGCATGCATAAAATATAAATTAGTGGGAACAACATGCCTTTACCTAGAGATTTGAATCATGAGAAAATAATGAACAGTTCCGGAGATACGGCCCAAAAACGTCGCTGATCGGAAAAAATTCAAGTTTTTTGAACTTTAAGCACCCAGCGGCACGTGTTATTATGATCGAATCGTTCTTAAGCTTTGGCTATCTTAAAATCTGAAACATATTTTGGGACCAGTTTTGCAGTGTGCCTGTATAGCTTAAAATAAAATACTCCGGGCTAGCTTACAGTCCAGTGTTCGTGAATAACACTTCCTAAATCTAGTTCTCTTCTTCACTTATCACTATGCTAGATTGTTGCATTAAGAAGTGCGCGGCTATACTTATGTTTGGTGCTGGCTTTGTGAGGATATGGCTCACGTTTCTTGCGCCGGCATGTACAACATTGGAGGTGGGGTTGTTGATTTGATATCAAACAAAATCGGACTGAACTGGACGTGTACGGAATGTCGAACTATTGAAAATGATATGCGGGCTTTCATTAGACAGACTCAGGAATAGTTTAACAATATTTTTGTCAGTTTTCGAGACCTCCACGAAAGATTTAAGTTGTTTAAAAACCACTTCAAGAAACTGAAGGTCATATCTGAATCTCCTAAAAGGAAAAAGTGTTTGTTAGAGAAAAAAATAAACTCCGACCTACTCCCAAGTCGGGAACAGAGATCCGCTACTACGCCAAGTAGGTACATCTGATGCGTTAATTTCATTGGGTACTCCCGGGAAAGAGTTATTTTTAGAAAGGCCTAAAGAGCCTCCTCGAGGTCCCGTAGTTCCTTCTTCTGATAAGGTCGCGACTTTATCAGCTGTGGATATTTCGGAAGACGTCGTAGTACCTACACTGCGTGTGGTTGAATCTATGGTTCTCCAAGCACCAGAGATTACTTTCGCGGATACCCTGCTTAGCTCCCCTAGTAGCTCCAATTCCGGTCGAACTGCAGTTCAACGGCCTTGTAGTTATTGTTGTTTTAACAACAAAATCACTCCCCGAAGGTTTTGGGAAGTGTTGTCGAAATAACAGTCCTTGGCCGGATATGAATCCGGTACGCTCCGGTACTCCCTTGCGGTACTGCCCGACTGTCGTGGGAGCGATTTGGTAAGACCAGTGCAACCTTCTAGGTCATGTCATCCCTCCTTCCGAAAGGAAAGAGAAGATGGGTAATGAGAGGTGGGAGGCATCATATCCGTAGATCAACCATCGAGTTGCACATCATTACCTTTCTTCATATTGGTCGCCTCTTACGACCGGTATGCCTACCGCAGGCATATTCTAAGCCCCAACCCGCAGGGGCCAACGGCTTTCGAAACCGACAGAAATACAACACCTCGTATCTCAGCAACTCCTCCTTCAGCAGTCGCCGGAACTGAGTCTGTTGCTCCAAGGGCGGTGACCGCTGTGCCGCCTCGTAAAGAGATTTTCGTATCTAGGCTTAACTCGTCGTTGACAGAGAAGGATATTTCTAACAATATCTGCTCTAAGCTTCGTGTTGCTCCCTCTAGTAACGTCAGAGTGTATAAATTTAATTTTAAGTATGAGAGAGACATTTCCTCATTCAAAATAACGGTTCCTGATTACTTCCTCCAAAGCGTGCTCGACCCGTCGTTTTGGCCGGAGCATACTGTGGTACATCTGTTCAACTGAATATCGATTGCTAACCGTGTTTCAAAAAACTTAGCAACGAACGCTTCAATAGCGGTGAAATCGTAAGCTTGCTTTCGAGCTGCCTCTTCGTTCGCAACCAAATAGTACCAACAACCCAACATGATTTCCTCAATGCCATGTTTGAGCTATCTCTCCTAAAAGTAAGCGATGTACTGAATAGTAAAAACAAAATGCTGGACTTAGTATTTGTGGATAGTTCGCAGGGCAATGTGCTCACTCGAATATCTCCATTGTCCCTTCCTGAAGATCCATTACACCCTTCGCTGGAGTTATCTGTATGTACTAACCGACAAATCGTGCCCACCCAGCCAACCAGAGGAGTCCGCAACGTGCTCCGTTGAGACTCCCAAAGGGGAGCGCTCACCCTCCTAAAGAGGCTCCTATCCGACGGTGAAAAGTGCCTTTTGAAATGTATGTGTTTATATTTTTATTTTTAAAACCGGATTTTTGTGTTAAAGAAGCTACTTGGCATTGGTTATTTATTTTATTTATATGTATTTACCGAATTATATTTGCACACACGAATTATAATTGCCGGTATTGCTTTTATTGTTTTTTTGTACAATTGAAAAATGTTTCTTTTTCTTTTGAAGATAAAAATATTTGTGACTTACAAAATTAAAAATATCTAACGGAGTACAAAAAAATTACCGTCCTCAAACACTCCTCTTGGGAGCTTTTTCGGACTCCTTTTACACTCCGCATTTGGAGCGCTCCGTAGGAGGAGTATTTCGGCTGTGTTCCATCTCGCTACGTCGGCTAAGTCGAGGAAGGCACCGTGGTTCTCAAGTCAACTTGTCAGACTTGATAACATTAAATCTAGACTTTACAAGCGATTCAAGAGATCTAGCACATCTGCTGACTGCTCGAAGTATTTAGCTGCCCGCTCTAACTTTCAGCGTCTGAATCAGTTATGTTGTAAGGATTACTTACAAACTTGCCATGAGCTTTTAATTCATAAACTGGATTTACTTGGTTTTCCGGTTCATATTTTAGCATGGCTCACAAGTTACTTTACAAACAGGACTCAAAGAGTTATGTTCAATCACACAATTTCCAGATCCATTGTCGTAACTTCAGGTGTGCCTCAGGGGAGCCATTTGGGCCCATTGCTGTTTTCCCAGTTCATAAATGTATGAAAAAAGTGCTCCTTTAGGACTCCTTAAATGAACATTTGCGGAGTCCCAAAACGCTCCTGCAAATAATCCGCAAAGACTCCGTGCGGACTCCTCAATTTGCTTATGATTTTTCATATACGGACTCCGTAAATGAGTGATTTAGGAGTCCTAAAAGACTCCCTGAGATAACTTGCAAGGGCTCCTAGAGGACTCCCCAAATGAGTGAAAAAGCTCCACTAGAAACCAAAAAGGATCCATACGGACTCCCTGATATAGTTCCTAAAGGACTCCTTGCAGACTACCCTACTTACCTGTTAATTCCACCAAATCGCCCGAGTGAACTCTTTATTTTCACCAAAGAATTTCCTATGGAACGCGCCTTTAAATGCGTTCGTGATTGCCATTACGTCCACCGTTTTTTTCTGTGGAGTACCCTTCCATGAATAATTCGCAGCAATGCTATCTGTAGGTATTTTTCGCCTTCATGGCTGAAAATTTCAGTTTCCTAAAAAAAAGAATTAAGACATAGCAAATTAAAATACGTTCAGGTAGAAATGAATATATACACTCGCCATAAATCCATACAGCTATTTTTTTTCTGCAACTAAAAAAAATATTGAAAAATGCAAAAAAATTACCTGCACTGCGGTTTATAGCGAGTACATGATATAAATTGTGATCAAAAGTAATAATAGTCTTATCCAATAAAACCAAAACTTAATGTTTTAATCTACTTTTTTAAATTTTTCGTTGTATAGTATCTTCATATTTAAAGTTTGTGGACAAATTATAAAAACTAGTTTTCATCTAAATATATTCACTCACTAATTTCTCGCTTAGTTCCGGACACTTTCTAATGTCGTCCTCGAGTTTTTCAAACTCCTCTACAGAGCTGAAGGGGCTTTTTAAAATTGGCATTTCTTTCTTAGGCTTGATTAATTTTTGAGTCATTGTGAGCTCTGTCAGTTGGCGCGAATGTAGCTTTCGATTGTCCTCTTCTAGATTCTTGATTCGCGTAGTTAAGTCTTAAAGAAATGAGACGCATTATGTACACCCAAGGCAAGTTAAACTAGGTAGAATTGACAACTGAAATATTTTGTTTTTGTAGGAGTTCTTACTTCAAAAAAGTACAAACCAAAGTATTTACCCTTAATGGCCCACGTACAATATTTGGGCCCCATACAATTTTTGTATTAAAAAGTTAAACCGCATTTGCAAAAGTCAAAAAGTTATTAATATAGTTATTCATAAACTATCTAATAAACTCACTTTTACCACCAAGTGCTACTTTGGAGTCTACCTCTTTAAAGACCTTGATTTGGGTCACTTTTAAGGACTATCATCAAGTTCTAAAAAATGTTGGGAGGAGTAGCAAAGTCACTTTTCGGTTCAAATGAAAGTCGGCCTCCGGAGAATAAATATTGTTGTAATTTTTTAAAAATATTTGCAAAAATCCGAAGGTTTAGTCGGAGGCTTTGTCTATAGTTTTTGTGTGAATTACATTTTAAGTTGCCGACTATTGTCCACGATTTAAAAAAAATAACGCGATCCCGTCTTCTTGGTACACAAATTGTTTCATTCTTTTGCAAATATCTTGCAAACTACTCAAAAAAATTGATCTCGAAATTGGATTATTATTTATGGGTACTGGGCGCGTCTCTTGATAACTCTCCCGGCAATATATGGACGTGTCTCATCCCCACAAGACAGCTAACTTACATCTGAACCGTCATTTGTAAGGAAGCGCTGAAGGGGTCATCAGCGCCTAGAACAAATCGGCCATCAGTTTTGCAGTAGGAATATGAAAATTCTGATGCATCCATCAGCACCGTCTTGTAGGGATCACCCGGTTGCAGTCGTAAACAGATATCATGATTTGTTATTTTTTCAATAAAAATTACAAACTGATAAAAATGAGAAATTTTAAAATCGAACGGGTTAATTTTTTTTTTCATTTGACGTTAAAACTCCTACAGAAAAGAGAGAACTGTCAAGTTCGCTACTGCAAGAATTTCTGGAGTGAAGAAATATGTACATATACATATGTATTAATGTAAGAAAAATTTAGTTATTAATTGTAACTAATATCTTACGATTGTGTTGATATGGGGAGGAGTTGTGGCTGCTTTCCAAATTAAAATAAGTTTTCTCTTTTGTAGGTGTGGTTTCTTGATAGTCTGAAAAATATGAAATATGAATAAAGTACATGTACCGTTTTCATTTTAGACAAAACATTCTTACCAAAAGTTTCTGTATTTTTTGAATGGCTTGTAGGCATATTGTCCATGTCAGTTGCATTGATGAAAATGTTGGTGAAATTGCTCATTATGAATAATAGCTATAAAAACTAATGTGTTATTTCTTGTTAATTGTAAAACTTTTCTTGTTACTTGATATATGCTATGCGTAAGGCATTGCTCACTTAGAGAAAGTGATTTTGAATAAAAATATGCCAAACTTGACTGTAGAGGCTCGTGAAAAAGATCTTCCAGATTTAAACTTAGTTGGAGCATATTATAATGCAGTTTTCATTTTCATGCATTGATTCTATTTTATGGATTTTTGATTGTAACATATAAAAGCAATTTGGAAACTAAACTTGCTTGAAATGAAATAATGTTTCCTTCTGAATCTTTCTTTAAAATAGAACTGAAAAGTTGTTTTCGCTTAGGAGAGTTTAAATATGCTTATCTCAACAATTCGATTATAAATTTGACTTGCAATATTAGTTCCATTTCTGACCATACGTTTAATTTTAAACAAGAAGTTCTCTAATTTGAATGCGCTGAACGAATCTAAAGTATCTTGATGTGAAGCACTTCGTCAGCAAAATGTAGTAAACAGTGGAAATTATTTTTCAGGACGGCTTTGCTGTAACGAAGGGGCAATTGTTCTACAATTTTATGTAGCAGTGCTTTGGCGCATACATTTTGAGATATGGAGTACTCTGGGCTGAGTAGTATTCTAATTCCAACACTTAATAGCAAAACGTGTTCATAGACTTCCTTTTTCAATATACTTTGAAACCGGTATACAACAAAAACTGGCGGAATTCAGTTGCCTTCCAGAGCTCTAGTTCTGAAATACCTCTTGGTTTTCTACTGAACTCTTTTCCTACACAGTTTCTCAAGGAGTGCAATTTCTGACTTAAAATACCTTTTTGCTCATTATTAAGTGAATATGTTTGCCCCTTTTCCTTCACCCATGCTACTAGCAACGTTTTGACAACTCCAAGGCAAACGTGTCCACTATATGCATTGACAGCTCCTCAATTTTTACGGACTCATTTGTTTTGTGATAGTTTGCATTACTCTTTGCACGGAATTGTTCATCGGTACGCAGAGGGAAAAGTTGAGGTTCAAGAATAATTCTATTTTGATAATTTTCTACTTTCTGATGACATTTCACCCAACTGTAGTAACCGGAGTGGCCTTTTATTCCAAGCATATGTATATGAACGCACAGGTGCGTCACAGATTATAGCTCTTATGTTTATTTTAAAATTTTTAGATATGTAGCTAAAACCGTTATTTATTACTTAAGTCTTTCATATCTGTGACGAAGACGGTTACAAATTCGTTGACGTTTGGAGGCTTGCTATCACCCACGAAAGCACCAGCAACCAAAACTCGAGACGTATTTTGAACATTTATCAATATGGGCCACACCTGCTGCTTTGAACTTTTAAACAGGGGTAGTCCATCAACATTTATATTAAGCCTCATCGTATCTTCACCGAACGTATTTTCCTCCATCAAGTCCGTTAAACAGTCTCTAATGCCGTAGTGGACATATTTACCACTCCCCATCACTATACTAGGCACCTGTCTTGGAGTTTTTTTTAAAGTACGCACATCTTTATTTAAATTGTTTCCATGTTTACGCAAAATTTTTAATCAGGGCTTCTAAGAGCTTCTGCGGAAATATTAAATATCAGTGACCACTCGACCAAATCATCACTTAAATCTGATCTAATTTCCTCAACACTTTCTTCCTCTTCCTCAGAAAACAAAAAATCATCCCAACTTTCTCCACCATTTTCAATTTCACTATGGCTACCTACTGTATTAATACATTTGTCACTAACGAACGCGGAAGGATTAACGGTGTTTATATTTTTATTTTTAAAACCGGATTTTTGTGTTAAAGAAGCTACTTGGCATTGTTTATTTATTTGTATTTACCGAATTATATTTGCACACGCGAATTATAATTGCCGGTATTGCTTTTATTGTTTTTTTGTACAATTGAAAAATGTTTCTTTTTCTTTTGAAGATAAAAATATTTGTGACTTACAAAATTAAAAATATCTAACGGAGTACAAAAAAATTACCGTCCTCAAACACTCCTCTTGGGAGCTTTTTCGGACTCCTTTTACACTCCGCATTTGGAGCGCTCCGTAGGAGGAGTATTTCGGCTGTGTTCCATCTCGCTACGTCGGCTAAGTCGAGGAAGGCACCGTGGTTCTCAAGTCAACTTGTCAGACTTGATAACATTAAATCTAGACTTTACAAGCGATTCAAGAGATCTAGCACATCTGCTGACTGCTCGAAGTATTTAGCTGCCCGCTCTAACTTTCAGCGTCTGAATCAGTTATGTTGTAAGGATTACTTACAAACTTGCCATGAGCTTTTAATTCATAAACTGGATTTACTTGGTTTTCCGGTTCATATTTTAGCATGGCTCACAAGTTACTTTACAAACAGGACTCAAAGAGTTATGTTCAATCACACAATTTCCAGATCCATTGTCGTAACTTCAGGTGTGCCTCAGGGGAGCCATTTGGGCCCATTGCTGTTTTCCCAGTTCATAAATGTATGAAAAAAGTGCTCCTTTAGGACTCCTTAAATGAACATTTGCGGAGTCCCAAAACGCTCCTGCAAATAATCCGCAAAGACTCCGTGCGGACTCCTCAATTTGCTTATGATTTTTCATATACGGACTCCGTAAATGAGTGATTTAGGAGTCCTAAAAGACTCCCTGAGATAACTTGCAAGGGCTCCTAGAGGACTCCCCAAATGAGTGAAAAAGCTCCACTAGAAACCAAAAAGGATCCATACGGACTCCCTGATATAGTTCCTAAAGGACTCCTTGCAGACTACCCTACTTACCTGTTAATTCCACCAAATCGCCCGAGTGAACTCTTTATTTTCACCAAAGAATTTCCTATGGAACGCGCCTTTAAATGCGTTCGTGATTGCCAATACGTCCACCGTTTTTTTCTGTGGAGTACCCTTCCATGAATAATTCGCAGCAATGCTATCTGTAGGTATTTTTCGCCTTCATGGCTGAAAATTTCAGTTTCCTAAAAAAAAGAATTAAGACATAGCAAATTAAAATACGTTCAGGTAGAAATGAATATATACACTCGCCATAAATCCATACAGCTATTTTTTTTCTGCAACTAAAAAAAATATTGAAAAATGCAAAAAAATTACCTGCACTGCGGTTTATAGCGAGTACATGATATAAATTGTGATCAAAAGTAATAATAGTCTTATCCAATAAAACCAAAACTTAATGTTTTAATCTACTTTTTTAAATTTTTCGTTGTATAGTATCTTCATATTTAAAGTTTGTGGACAAATTATAAAAACTAGTTTTCATCTAAATATATTCACTCACTAATTTCTCGCTTAGTTCCGGACACTTTCTAATGTCGTCCTCGAGTTTTTCAAACTCCTCTACAGAGCTGAAGGGGCTTTTTAAAATTGGCATTTCTTTCTTAGGCTTGATTAATTTTTGAGTCATTGTGAGCTCTGTCAGTTGGCGCGAATGTAGCTTTCGATTGTCCTCTTCTAGATTCTTGATTCGCGTAGTTAAGTCTTAAAGAAATGAGACGCATTATGTACACCCAAGGCAAGTTAAACTAGGTAGAATTGACAACTGAAATATTTTGTTTTTGTAGGAGTTCTTACTTCAAAAAAGTACAAACCAAAGTATTTACCCTTAATGGCCCACGTACAATATTTGGGCCCCATACAATTTTTGTATTAAAAAGTTAAACCGCATTTGCAAAAGTCAAAAAGTTATTAATATAGTTATTCATAAACTATCTAATAAACTCACTTTTACCACCAAGTGCTACTTTGGAGTCTACCTCTTTAAAGACCTTGATTTGGGTCACTTTTAAGGACTATCATCAAGTTCTAAAAAATGTTGGGAGGAGTAGCAAAGTCACTTTTCGGTTCAAATGAAAGTCGGCCTCCGGAGAATAAATATTGTTGTAATTTTTTAAAAATATTTGCAAAAATCCGAAGGTTTAGTCGGAGGCTTTGTCTATAGTTTTTGTGTGAATTACATTTTAAGTTGCCGACTATTGTCCACGATTTAAAAAAAATAACGCGATCCCGTCTTCTTGGTACACAAATTGTTTCATATCTTGCAAACTACTCAAAAAAATTGATCTCGAAATTGGATTATTATTTATGGGTACTGGGCGCGTCTCTTGATAACTCTCCCGGCAATATATGGACGTGTCTCATCCCCACAAGACAGCTAACTTACATCTGAACCGTCATTTGTAAGGAAGCGCTGAAGGGGTCATCAGCGCCTAGAACAAATCGGCCATCAGTTTTGCAGTAGGAATATGAAAATTCTGATGCATCCATCAGCACCGTCTTGTAGGGATCACCCGGTTGCAGTCGTAAACAGATATCATGATTTGTTATTTTTTCAATAAAAATTACAAACTGATAAAAATGAGAAATTTTAAAATCGAACGGGTTAATTTTTTTTTTCATTTGACGTTAAAACTCCTACAGAAAAGAGAGAACTGTCAAGTTCGCTACTGCAAGAATTTCTGGAGTGAAGAAATATGTACATATACATATGTATTAATGTAAGAAAAATTTAGTTATTAATTGTAACTAATATCTTACGATTGTGTTGATATGGGGAGGAGTTGTGGCTGCTTTCCAAATTAAAATAAGTTTTCTCTTTTGTAGGTGTGGTTTCTTGATAGTCTGAAAAATATGAAATATGAATAAAGTACATGTACCGTTTTCATTTTAGACAAAACATTCTTACCAAAAGTTTCTGTATTTTTTGAATGGCTTGTAGGCATATTGACCATGTCAGTTGCATTGATGAAAATGTTGGTGAAATTGCTCATTATGAATAATAGCTATAAAAACTAATGTGTTATTTCTTGTTAATTGTAAAACTTTTCTTGTTACTTGATATATGCTATGCGTAAGGCATTGCTCACTTAGAGAAAGTGATTTTGAATAAAAATATGCCAAACTTGACGGTAGAGGCTCGTGAAAAAGATCTTCCAGATTTAAACTTAGTTGGAGCATATTATAATGCAGTTTTCATTTTCATGCATTGATTCTATTTTATGGATTTTTGATTGTAACATATAAAAGCAATTTGGAAACTAAACTTGCTTGAAATGAAATAATGTTTCCTTCTGAATCTTTCTTTAAAATAGAACTGAAAAGTTGTTTTCGCTTAGGAGAGTTTAAATATGGTTATCTCAACAATTCGATTATAAATTTGACTTGCAATATTAGTTCCATTTCTGACCATACGTTTAATTTTAAACAAGAAGTTCTCTAATTTGAATGCGCTGAACGAATCTAAAGTATCTTGATGTGAAGCACTTCGTCAGCAAAATGTAGTAAACAGTGGAAATTATTTTTCAGGACGGCTTTGCTGTAACGAAGGGGCAATTGTTCTACAATTTTATGTAGCAGTGCTTTGGCGCATACATTTTGAGATATGGAGTACTCTGGGCTGAGTAGTATTCTAATTCCAACACTTAATAGCAAAACGTGTTCATAGACTTCCTTTTTCAATATACTTTGAAACCGGTATACAACAAAAACTGGCGGAATTCAGTTGCCTTCCAGAGCTCTAGTTCTGAAATACCTCTTGGTTTTCTACTGAACTCTTTTCCTACACAGTTTCTCAAGGAGTGCAATTTCTGACTTAAAATACCTTTTTGCTCATTATTAAGTGAATATGTTTGCCCCTTTTCCTTCACCCATGCTACTAGCAACGTTTTGACAACTCCAAGGCAAACGTGTCCACTATATGCATTGACAGCTCCTCAATTTTTACGGACTCATTTGTTTTGTGATAGTTTGCATTACTCTTTGCACGGAATTGTTCATCGGTACGCAGAGGGAAAAGTTGAGGTTCAAGAATAATTCTATTTTGATAATTTTCTACTTTCTGATGACATTTCACCCAACTGTAGTAACCGGAGTGGCCTTTTATTCCAAGCATATGTATATGAACGCACAGGTGCGTCACAGATTATAGCTCTTATGTTTATTTTAAAATTTTTAGATATGTAGCTAAAACCGTTATTTATTACTTAAGTCTTTCATATCTGTGACGAAGACGGTTACAAATTCGTTGACGTTTGGAGGCTTGCTATCACCCACGAAAGCACCAGCAACCAAAACTCGAGACGTATTTTGAACATTTATCAATATGGGCCACACCTGCTGCTTTGAACTTTTAAACAGGGGTAGTCCATCAACATTTATATTAAGCCTCATCGTATCTTCACCGAACGTATTTTCCTCCATCAAGTCCGTTAAACAGTCTCTAATGCCGTAGTGGACATATTTACCACTCCCCATCACTATACTAGGCACCTGTCTTGGAGTTTTTTTTAAAGTACGCACATCTTTATTTAAATTGTTTCCATGTTTACGCAAAATTTTTAATCAGGGCTTCTAAGAGCTTCTGCGGAAATATTAAATATCAGTGACCACTCGACCAAATCATCACTTAAATCTGATCTAATTTCCTCAACACTTTCTTCCTCTTCCTCAGAAAACAAAAAATCATCCCAACTTTCTCCACCATTTTCAATTTCACTATCGCTACCTACTGTATTAATACATTTGTCACTAACGAACGCGGAAGGATTAACGGTGTTTATATTTTTATTTTTAAAACCGGATTTTTGTGTTAAAGAAGCTACTTGGCATTGTTTATTTATTTGTATTTACCGAATTATATTTGCACACGCGAATTATAATTGCCGGTATTGCTTTTATTGTTTTTTTGTACAATTGAAAAATGTTTCTTTTTCTTTTGAAGATAAAAATATTTGTGACTTACAAAATTAAAAATATCTAACGGAGTACAAAAAAATTACCGTCCTCAAACACTCCTCTTGGGAGCTTTTTCGGACTCCTTTTACACTCCGCATTTGGAGCGCTCCTTTGGAGGAGTATTTCGGCTGTGTTCCATCTCGCTACGTCGGCTAAGTCGAGGAAGGCACCGTGGTTCTCAAATCAACTTGTCAGACTTGATAACATTAAATCTAGACTTTACAAGCGATTCAAGAGATCTAGCACATCTGCTGACTGCTCGAAGTATTTAGCTGCCCGCTCTAACTTTCAGCGTCTGAATCAGTTATGTTATAAGGATTACTTACAAACTTGCCATGAGCTTTTAATTCATAAACTGGATTTACTTGGTTTTCCGGTTCATATTTTAGCATGGCTCACAAGTTACTTTACAAACAGGACTAGTAGGCAAACTAAATTTTGCTGTACCTGATCACTTAACGCTACTATTATGATTTTATGAAAATCCTTTAATACTCCGCATATGTATAAATTGCAATAACAAACAAAAAAAATGATAACACACGTTAATATTGCACTAAAGCAAGTACATTCAGGGATAAACGAATTGAAATATTACTTACTTATGTAGCTTGTAGGCTTGGAACTGCCCCCTTTTCCAAAAAATTTACATATATTTAACTTACATATGTCATACCTAACGAAGCTTTTAACGTATTGGGAAAGTTTGAAAGAGATCGACCATAAACTTTGGACATAATTCAAGTACAAACAATACACAACAAACATGGGCATAGCACCCCCCACTTTTCCAAAAATTAATATAGCCTCAACACACAACCGTTTTCTGAACCAATCTGGAAAATTTAAAAGAGATCGACCATAAAATTTGGACATAATTGAAGTACAAACAAAACAATAAAAACATGGGCGTGGCACCGCTCACCTTTCGAAAATTATATAAATCTTGACCAAAGGACACACATATCCCAAAATCATTAATTTAGACCAGACAGGTTCATAGTTATGACGATTTAAATTTTATGTAGCCTGGGGGCGTGGAGCCGCCCAAATATATATAGCCTAAGCTTTAACCCATGATCCCAAGAATATACCGTGAAAATTTCATAAAAATCGGTTGAGTACTTTGGACGCCTATAAAGGACACACACTTTAATTTTTATTTATAAGATAACTAGCTGATGCCCGCGACTTCGTATGCGTAAAAGTTATAATGAAGAATCAGCATAATTATTTTTTTGAAAGCGTCGAAATAAAACACTGGGACTAACTTTATTTTATTAATTTATTTAATAGTTCTATAACGCATGTAGCAAGGGCTTCAAATGTAATTCAATTATTTACAGTTGTATTTAGTTAAATAAATAAAAAGGATATTTTCCATAATTAAACAAAGTTTAAGGAATTTCTTTATATACAACATTTGATGTTCTTCCCATATTACAAATTAGAAACAAATTTTCTGGGCCAGTTACCCTTGAGCAAGCAACATACAATTGTCCGTGTGAGAAACAGTTTGTCCTAAGATCGATACCGGCTGCTTGAAGTGTCTGGCCTTGCGACTTATTAATTGTCATAGCAAAACAACACGCGTTTGAAGTGAAATGGAAAACTGATTGGTAGTATGGGTATGCGTGGTATGGAAACTATTTCGCCTGCTCCACAACCCGTAAGAATTTCTGTTTCTATAATATTATTTCGAAGAGAAGTAACTTTAAGGCGAGTTCCATTAGATAACATTATAGGGGTTAAGTTACGAAGCAACATAATCGGAATGCCTTTTTTAAAGCGATGTTATTAGCGGGAAGTCCGGGAGCAGAAATAGAGATGAGAAACTCAACAGGATAGTTCGTAGTCACGACTCTGTCTAAAACCGTGTTTATTGATCGGTATACCACCTCTTCTCCATCAACTTTTTTTAAAATACTGTAATTTATTTTTGCTGCTTGGTCGTTTTTGGGCGTAAGTATACCTCGTCTACAGAGCCAAGCATTATTATGGCGCATTACTTGAGAAACGTCTCCATAAACCGAAGAAATAAGTTCTTCCACTGAAGGCACAATATTACAAAGATTTTCTGGTAGGATATCCGAAAATTCTTGGGCATACGGGTTGCCACCTCTGTGCGCTCTCATGTTGCGCGTTAGATTTAATTTATTTACCATTGGCCAGAGCATCGAGCGTTGGAGGCATGCACTGACTTGTTGTTGTTGTTGTTGTTTTAACAACAAAATCACTCCCCGAAGGTTTTGGGGAGTGTTGTCGAAATAACAGTCCTTGGCCGGACATGAATCCGGTACTCCCTTGCGGTACTGCCCGACTGTCGTGGGAGCGATTTGGTATGACCAGTGCAACCTTCGAGGTCATGTCATCCCTCCTTCCGAAAGGAAAGAGAAGATGGGTAATGAGAGGTGGGAGGCATCATATCCGTAGATCAACCATCGAGTTGCACATCATTACCTTTGTGCATATTGGTCGCCTCTGACTTCATCAGCCTTTGTTCCTCCAGTTATAACGGGAAGTGTCTGACGGAAATCTCCACAAAATAAAACTGCTACCTTTCCCATGATTGAATCGTTTCGGCGGATATCTTACATAGTGCGACTGACAGCTTTCTTGGAATTAACTTTCAACGCACTGAATTCAATTTCGGTTGCCCTTTTACAACAATATTTCTATAGAAAAATCACGCTTTGTGTTTTTATTAGTTTGGGCTGTAAGCAGCTGTGCTTAAATGTGAATTATAACTTTGGCAAACATATTGGATTAATTGTTTATAAACAAAGTAATAATATACCAATGATAGTCTTGAAAAATGTCTCGATGTTGCTATTCAAAATTGCCAGTAAAAATTTCAACTGGTCTTATTTCTTAAGTCGACTTAGGCTGTTATTGCTTATGACCAGAGATTTTTACTATTTTCTGTGAAATCTCGGAAATCATTTGAGATATTGAAATACAACTCACATCACTATGTACAATTTATTTCTACCTTTTGTTTGACACCCATGTTGGAAAAAGTAGTTTTGGTTCACACTTTGTCAATATATTTGGAACCGAATTAGATATCCTGATGGAAGATGTCCTAAATTTTAGGATAGACGTCTAGTATTATAATGGTGAAATTTTCATTCATAGTTTTTATGAGTAATGGGCATAATTGTAAAAAACGCACATTTTTGGTCACCCTGACCCACATTTTGGTCAATAACTCGGGAACTGGATGAGATATTTAAATGAAAGTTATCCTAAATTTCAAGTTAGACGTTAAGTGAAAGAGTGGTAAATTCTGTTAAGTAGTTTTTGAGTGATGCCCGGACAACCATACAGACAGACAGACAGACAAAAATTATAGAAACGCCTGATTTGGGTTCTAGAGGCTTAATAATGACCAATGACATCATTTTTTTTAAATATCTTCAATGTACAGACATCGGATCTGTTACAATTTTATTCTCTGTAGAGATAACATTGACTAATTGACAATTACTTCACGTACATTTCAGAATTTTTGTTCCGAGATATGATATGAAACTCACGGCTTCGCTTTGGTGACAATTATCTCGATTGGGTTCCCTGCAACATTTGTTGGGAGTAATGTTAATGGGCGAGAACCTAATTTACATGCATACATACATACATAAGTGTTGATTGGTAAAAGCTTCACTGCTGCTGTTTGAGTTTGTAAATTCGGCGACCTTCTTAAATACCTGAATTATTTTAAAAACAACAATATGATAAAATGTACTACTTGATATAAAAATATTAAAATTTTGTATTGCAAGTTATTGTATTACAAATTAGTAACAATATCATTTGGAGTAAAAAATGCTAGAAGAAAAACAATGAAGCTTAACCCAATATTATGAGCCTAAAGGACAAAAAGTGCTTAGTGTAGCCTCTAAAAGGCTAAACTTCTCACAATATAAAGCAAAGCCAAAAGAGGGTAAATTCGCAGCTTGCTTTATGATTCCAGATTTTCATACCAAATCTGTTATCAGCGCGCTACCGCCAACAGACGATGTAACAAGAAAAATTATCAAATGGTATTGGTATTTTTTTACCAACTTAGCAGTTATCGCTGCTGGCGAAGTCAAAATACTTTTAGTTGGTGGTGCAATTTGTACAAGGGTCCACTGATATCCGAAATACCTCTATTAATGTTGCCGATACCGCCACTACCTCTTAGGGATAATACGCCCACTATATTTAAAATAGTAGGCGCATTCTATGAAGTTATTAATTTGGTTATGTTAACTAACAGGATGTATGATGTTTTTATACTTTTATTTCGAGTAAAGCCATATGAAGTGTGTACAGGTAAATTCAATTGTTCGACGATTTTGAAAATTTTTATTTCCTCGGATAGTGGACTTGACCCAACCCCCGTGTTATAAATATTTCGTCCAAATTCATTTATTTGTTAAAGTTATTGAGTGTTGAATTTTTGATAATTTTTGAATATGATAATATTGAAAAATTATTTTCTCATGAACTACTGCAGATAAATCCATGATTTTTTTTTTACTTACAGATAACTGTTTTTACTTTGTTATAAATAATTTTATGCGATCTAATTGTTTAATAAATGATATTTAAACAATTATTTTTTTAAATAATAAATTTTTTTTTTACATTCTGCACGCTCAAAAAATTGAAAAATATGTCAAATAACGCGAAAAATGGTCACCTTCAATAATCCAAAAAAAATTTTTTGTTCTTTCAAACCATTACAAAGATATTGCATTTTTTGTCACCCCTTGCGCTCTCCCAACGCGCTGCACATAGACCATAGGAGGCGCGCTAAACAAAAACGTTCTTATGAGATTAGTTGTTATCAAGTTATTTTCAATTATTACAAACATATCTACATATAACAGAATATATGAACAAAATCTATACTATAATAAATCTCTAGAAGGGTCGTGTCTGTACATTGAAAATTTCTTTGAAAAGATGACTGGGGATGACCTGGGGAATGCTATAGAGTTCATCTGATCCATTTTTAAAATTATTGTCTGTCTGTTTGTCTGTTTGAACTTAAGGATCTCGGAAACTAAGCAATGGATTTTGATGAGACTTTCACAAATATACTGCTTGAAGCTTAGAAAGGGGTTTTATCAAAATCGGATCACAAACAAAAAAGATATACTTATTTTTAGGGAGGAACCTATGATTTTTTTTTTCTTAAATAAATTTATATAAAGAAAAATTCACTTAGTTTGTCAAAAAAAAACTAAGCGTGCCTTTCTAAAATTTTTGTTTACTTTTTTTCAATGTCTGCTAAATCAAAAATCAATTGCATAGGTACACTGCCGCGCTATGTGGAAAGTAACAATGTTTGTTACGTTTTCACGCCAAAATTAATGCACCTAGCAGTATGAAACTTTGTACACATATTCTCTGTGACCTGGAAGGATTCATAGAGATGATATTTGTTTGATAAATTAATCGATAAGAGAGTTATCGGCGAAAATAAGGTTGCCCTAAAACCTCAAAACTTTTCTACAATTTGAGTATCAGCGGAAAGAGGAAGTCCCCTTTTTTCATTTAAACTTCGATATAATTCGATAAATTTATCGATAACTTAATTATACGTCAGAAAATCCAAAAATCTTAAAATTTCCCTGCAATATGGATATCAAATGAAAGGGAGGTCCAAAGGTTTCATTTGTACTTGAATTTATTTCGATAAGTTGATCGATAACTGAGTCATCGGTCAAAATGCGATTGCCCGAAAACCTTAATATTACCCTACAATATGGGTATCAAACGAAAGGAGATAGCTCCAGGTTTCTTTTGGACTTCGATATATTTCGATAAGTTTATCGATATCTGAGTTATCGGTGATTGCCCAAAAAACTTAACATTACCCCATAATATGGGTATAAAACGAAAGGAGAAGGCCGCAGGTTTCATTTAGACTTCGATTGGTTTCGATAAATTTATCGATGATGAGGTATCGGTGAAAATGTGATTTCCCAAAAACTTTAAACTTGCCCTACAATATGGGTATCAAACGAAAGGGAAAAGCTCCAGGTTTCATTTGGACTCCGATATATTTGGATAAATTGATCGATAACTGAGTTATCGGTCAAAATGCGAATTCCCGAAAACCTAAATATTACCCTACAATATGGGTATCAAACGAATGGGAATGGTCCCGGGTTTCATTTTTACTTCGATATATTTCAATAAATTTATCCATAACTGAGTTATCGGTGATTGCCCAATAAACTTAAGATTGCTCTATAATATGGGTATAAAACGAAAGGATAAGGCCGCAGGTTTCATTTGGACTTCTATAGGTTTCGATAAATTTATCGATGATGTGTTATCGGTGAAAATGTGATTGCCCAAAAACCTTAAACTTGCCCTAAAATATGAGTATCAAACGAAAGGGGAAGGCCCCAGATTTCATTTGTACTTCGACATATTTCGATAAATTTATCTATAACTGAGTTATCGGTAAAAATGCGATTGCAGAAAAACCTTAATATTACCCTACAATATGGTGTCAAATCAACATTTGAATTTGCATTCATCCTGGCACAATTTGTCAAAATTGAATTCTTGAAAGGCCCCCTAACGTTACCAACGAATACTTCAAAAGAACATTTTTAAAAACTAGTTTTCAACATTCTTTTTCATAATTTTCAAAATATTCGAATTTGGCAAATTTTTCAGTAGGCAATAATCATACTAATATTAGATTTGTGAATGTAGCGATGTTTGGATGTTTGGATGCCCAGACGTTTGCTTTTGTTCCCTAAAAACGTGAGAATGGCTGGACGGATTTTGTGGAAATTTGGCACGCCTATAGGTTATAGTCTGGAAGGAGCTATAGGCTATTTTTTTTTTCTAATTTGGGGGGTTTCGACCCTGCTAGGGACCGTTACTTTTCGAAATTTTTTTATTCCATATAACTCTAAGTATATTGAACCTATACTTATGATATTTCGCATGTAGGTATAGAAAGATCGTACAATATGGGTATCAAACGAAAGCAGAAGGCCGCAGGTTTCATTTGGACTTCGATAGGTTTCGATAAATTTATCGATGATGAGTTATCGGTGAAAACGTGATTGCCCCAAAACCTTAAACTTGCCATACAATATGGGTATCAAACGAAAGGCGAAGGACCCAGGTTTCATTTGTACTTCGATATATTTCGATAAATTGATCGATAACTGAGTTATTGGTCAAAATGCGATTGCCGAAAACCCTTAATATTACCTTACAATATGGGTATCAAATGAACATTTGAATTTGCATTCATCCTGGCACAATTTGTCAAAATTGAATTCTTGAAAGGCCCCCTAATGCCCATATGACACTACGTATTTTTCTTGTATTTTTCGTGTATTTAATGCTTGAAATACTGACGAAAAATTATCGAAACTCAGATTACAAAAACAATTTCGCATTTGTTGATGATGGACAAACAGTGCCTGTAATTTCAATTAGGTTGACGTTAAGTTGAAAGCTGAACGAAAATCAAATTCAAAAATAAACAAATAACAAATTAAACTAAAAAATTTGATTTTTAAATATTTTGTGTTGCAAATCCAAAATGAAACTTAAATGGAAAGACGAGTATGTCCATCACCTCATAAATAGAGTTCAAAGTGCAGATTTCATTTGGAACCACACGCTGCCTTCCTACAAACTCAAATCCAAAAAGCAACAATTTTGGTTGGAATTGGCCAGCGAAATGAGTTCTCGGTTTACTGCTAATGCAGAGTTTGAATATGGTAATTTTAAGACAGTTAAATTAAATTTTGCAACCCGATTCTTGACCTTAATAATTTAATTGCTATATCTTAAAGCCCTATTAAAAGTTATAGGAGCTATTGGAATTGAGCTTTGACAACTATCAGTACTTTAAACTAAAATAGGGGTTTTAGTCCGTTAATAATTTACTTATTTCCCAAATTTAGACTAGCTTACCCATAAGTGGTGCAACCTGAAATCGTATTTCAGTGCGGAGAGGCAACGTGTGGCGAATGCAAAACGAAGCGGTGCAGGCGTGGACGAAAAGAGTCCTTGGAAATTTTTTGAAGCATTAAAATTTCTGGTGGTCGTGAGCCAGCAAACGCCATCAATCAATAATTTTAACAAATGAAGTTTAGAGGTAATGCTTCAGAATTTTGTCTAGATTACAGCCCCCATGTAACGGCATAAAGAAATCAAGATAGTTTTAGAGTTCTGTATATTGAAGTTTTGAGAATGAATAGAGCCATGTTCATCCGATTGTCCGAGTACAAGATACCTTGACCAAAAATATATATATTTGAACGAAGCTTAGTGCACACTATAGGTCAAGGTAGGTCGCTATCAGAGCTGGGGAGCTTAGGAAAGACTACATTTCAATTACGATTACTGTAATTATAATCCATACATTCATACGATTACTATTACGTTCGTACGACTACTATTACAATATTTTGAATGATTACATTTACAGTAATCGTAACTGAAATGTTATCGTTATCCTAAGTTACCTAGCTCTGGTTGCTGTATAAAGTGACCAAAGTCACTACCAAGCCCCCTTTTCCGATATTGAAAACTTCGAGAAACACGATGATTCCTAAATCCCTTCATATTCGGCCACGTACCTATACAATCTCAATGCCTGGAGAATTTTGAATAATGTACTTAAAATGAATTGTATTTTTTGCTTTTACAAATCATATATGTCATTAAGGCGCATCACGCTCCATACAAAAAAAAATGGACACCCTGTTTCCATCGGAATTATAAACTTCAATGCATTCTAAGACCTTGGTCAAAATATTTCGAAAAAATATTAAGATTTACCGGAGCTAAACCGCGTTAAAAAAAACGCTAAAAATATCGTTTTTATGTATAAAAGGAGTATGAAAAAATATTTTTTAATAAAAAGCACCTGAGATGATGAACTAGCTGGAGTACAAAAGGTAAGCATAAAAATTTTGAAAATTTTATCAACGCAATCCAAATATTTAGATGTATGATGCTGTTTTTGGTCATATTTCGAGGGGTACGTTTGTGGAAAACTTTAATAACTCAGCCAATTATTAACGGATTTAGACGATTAGGACCCATTTAAAAGGTATTTTCGAGATGTTGCCATTTCTGCAAAATTGAACCCTTTTTGGTCCAATTTCACACATTGCGAATATTAGCACACAGGTACACAATAATAGTATTGATAAAATTTTTAAACCTTTTTATGCTTACCTTGTGCACTCTATCATCTCAGGTGCTTTTTATTAAAAAATATTTTTTCATACTCCTTTTATACATAAAAAACGATATTTTTAGCGTTTTTTTGACGCGCTTTAGCTCCGGTAAATCTTAATATTTTTTCGAAATATTTTAGGAGAGTCCTTAGAAAAGAGTGAATTTCTGAAACTCCGGTGGAAACCTTGAAACTTTTTTTGGCGAGGCACCTTAATGTACATATGTAAAATTTCTAATAATAGCGGCTTGCATGTAATTTTTCAGTTTCTTATATCTGAGCAAGACGATAATGACGAGGGAAGGCTATTTAGGGAGCTCCTAGACATTGAAAGCGGCGTGGGACTGACAAACTCAGAAAAAGAAACTAATAACGAAATTAATGTAACCAAAGTGTCCAGTCAGCCTCTAACAGAGAATACGAAAATAGACGCTGAAACTCCAAACAGTTTCGAAATACTTTCGGATATTATCGTGTCTCCACCATTAGATAACACCCAAAGTAGTAGTGTTGAGACTAATAAAATGAACCACACTATCAAAAAACGGCGAATGGTGAAAAAAGAAGTTGATATCAATAAAAATGCGTCAGCTTTAATTGAAGAGACCCAAAAACTGAGCGATGCTTTTTGTGCTGCATCACAAAAAGAAAAAGCAAACACTTTTGGAATCTACGTTGCTGAAGAAATAGCTAAGCTAGATGCTGATCTTCAGCTTACTGCGAAAATAGATATGCATAACATACTAGCAGATCCGGCAGATGTTTTCCTGCCAAACATTAGTGCGTATTTCATTTATACATATGTATCTTAGCTTATTACGTGGCACAACATCAACAACAGCTATATTATATGAGTATTCTTGGGTCAGCCTTGGTCCACCTAATGGTCAATATCTTGTAAACGGGTTCGCAGATGAACCTGAAAACTGTTCCTTGTGAAAACTCTCATCAACACCTTTAATTTGATACGCATATTGTTAAAATACATTCGGGATCACCCCTGGTCCACATTTTGGTCAATATCTCAGGATTCCAGAAACTTTTTTAACTTTTTCTTTCTGAAGAACCTTCTCGGGGCACAAACAAATACAATAAAAAAAAATTAGTGAAATCGGTCCAGCCCTTCTCAATTGATGAGTTACTATACATTTTTTCCCTCCATTTTTATATATATAGACTAGCAGGGTACCCGGCGTTGCTCGGGGTGTAAGTAGTTAGTGGGCCTTTCAAAATCAATAATATACTTTAAGATTTCATATTTATATAATATTATTGCCTACTGAAGAATTTACCAAATTCGAATATTTTGAAAAAATAGTATTAATAACCGGTTTTCAAAAATTTTCTTTTGCCGTATTCGTTGGTAGCGTGGGGGCCTTTCAAGAATTCAATTTTGACAAATTGTGTCAAGATGAATCGAAATTCAAAAGTTGATTTGATACCATATTGTAGGTAAATTTTAAGGTTTTAGGGCAATCACATTCTCACCGATAACTAAATTAACGATAAATTTATCGAAATATATCGAAGTAAAAATGAAACCCGGGACCATCCCCATTCGTTTGATACCCATATTGTAGGGTAATATTTAGGTTTTCGAGAATTCGCATTTTGACCGATAACTCAGTTATCGATCAATTTATCCAAATATATCGGAGTCCAAATGAAACCTGGAGCTTTTCCCTTTCGTTTGATAACCATATTGTAGGGCAAGTTTAAGGTTTTTGGGCAATCACATTTTCACCGACAACTCATCATCGATAAATTTATCGAAACCAATCGAAGTCTAAATGAAACCTGCGGCCTTCTCCTTTCATTTTATACCCATATTATGGGGTAATGTTAAGGTTTTCGGGCAATCGCATTTTGACCGATGACTCAGTTATCGATCAACTTATCGAAAAATATTGAAGTACAAATGAAACCTGGGGCCTTCCCCTTACGTTTGATACCCATATTGTAGGCCAGTTTTAAGGTTTTTGTGCAATCATATTTTGACCGATGAAACCTTTGGACCTCCCCTTTCATTTGATATCCATATTGCAGGGAAATTTTAAGATTTTTGGATTTTCTGACGTATAATTAAGTTATCGATAAATTTATCGAATTATATCGAAGTTTAAATGAAAAAAGGGGACTTCCTCTTTCGGCTGATACTCAAATTGTAGGAAAGTTTTGAGGTTTTAGGGCAACCTTATTTTCGTCGATAACTCTCTTATCGATTAATTTATGATACCCATATTGTAGGCCAGTTTTAAGGTTTTTGTGCAATCATATTTTGACCGATGAAACCTTTGGACCTCCCCTTTCATTTGATATCCATATTGCAGGGAAATTTTAAGATTTTTGGATTTTCTGACGTATAATTAAGTTATTGATAAATTTGTCGAATTATATCGAAGTTTAAATGAAAAAGGGGACTTCCTCTTTCGGCTGATACTCAAATTGTAGGAAAGTTTTGAGGTTTTAGGGCAACCTTATTTTCGTCGATAACTCTCTTATCGATTAATTTATCAAACAAATATCATCTCTATGAATCCTTCCAGGTCACAGAGAATATGTGTACAAAGTTTCATACTGCTAGGTGCATTAGTTTTGGCGTGAAAACGTAACAAACATTGTTACTATCCACATAGCGCGGCAGTGTACCTATGCAATTGAGGAGTTGCGTGCAAAAAGGGCACAAGGTGACATGTGCCCTTTTTGCGTAAAATGGCTAATTAGAAAGAATAATCTATGTTTTCTCTCCTCTCCAAATATGGATTTGATATCTTTTAATTTGGCTTAGCAACATCAAAAAATGTTGAGCTATATATATGCTTACTTGGTATTTTTTTTCCAAAATTATGTTTTGTTGCTCATACGTTCGTACAGGGTTTTTCTTATACACTACCCAAAATAGCTATAAATGCATCCATTTTATTGCATTTTTCACCAATTTCTGTTCCAGCAAAACTATTTCAACTAATTTTTTATAAATAATGTGAATTATTTTTAAAAGTGTCAATTAAATATAAATTTTCATCAAAATTTCAAAGTATTTTCTGAAAATTTTTAGATTCTTTTTAAATATATGGCTTTGTATCGGATCAAATTTTAGTACAATAAGGTGCTAATCTTAAGTGCGTGAAAATTGGTAGTATTGAAAAAAAAAAAACGGATAACAACTTTAAATTAAGAACGTATTGCATTCTCAATTATACCTCTTCAGGAATAATATTAGCTGGTGAAAACTATAATGAATGCTATTGTTCCTTTAGCCTTTGGAAGACAAAAAACGAACAAAATTTAGAAGTTAATTTGATGTCTGTATGACATTCGCAACAGTTAATCCAGAAAAAATTAATGATCTAAAAGATTTAATGCAATATTTGGAAAAAACAGATTCGGACTGGTATAAGAATAATTTATTTACTAGCGCAATACACACTGATTCTTATAAATTATCTCATGCAGAAGATAGTAATAGTGATTTGGATTATTAAAAATATTGTATAAAATAAAAATAATTTGTTCTTTAGCAAAAAAAAAAACCTTATTATATATGTATGTATCTTTGCTTTAAATTCTTGGTATTGTTAACGATAAGCGTATTTCTTTGAACCCTGACCCAATTCGTGGTCTTTTATGGAAATAAGTACCCGTGAACGACATATTAGTTCAATATCATTTCGACGCTATTTAATTTTCCGTACAGCTCCATAATGCTTTTAGGTATGTAAATACATATGTGTACTAGGTTATGTAATAAAAGTCCGCTTGGAATAAAAAATTATTAATATTTACAGAATACACGTTTTTATGAAGTTAAAACAAGATGCACCCTTCGCTTTCCTGGTTATATGCAAAAAGGGCACAATTATCACCGATTTATTTCATCGTTTTTCGCTAACGATGTAAAGTGTCGCTTTTGTAACTGTACCAAGTTAAAAGATAATACACAAGATAACAATAATATCAATATCTTTTTCTATATACTACAACAACAAAAAAGTTACAATGCTTCAAAAGTTTAAAACACGAATATCTCAAAACATACTTTTCATAGAAGTGCCCTTTTTGCACGCAACTCCTCAATTGTTTTTGATTTAGCAGACATTGAAAAAAAAGTAAACAAAAATTTTAGAAAGGCACGCTTAGTTTTTTGTTGACAAACTAAGTGAATTTTTCTTTATATAAATTTATTTAAGAAAAAAAATATCATAGGTTCCTCCCTAAAAATAAGTATATCTTTTTTGTTTGTGATCCGATTTTGATAAAAAAAAGTGCAAATCCCTTTCTGAGCTTCAAGCAGTATATTTGTGAAAGTCTCATCAAAATCCATTGCTTAGTTTCCGAGACGCTTAAGTTCAAACAGACAGATAATAATTCTAAAAATGGGTCAGATGAACTCTATAGCATTCCCCAGGTCATCCCCAGTCATCTTTTCAAAGAAATTTTCAATGTACAGACACGACCCTTCTAGAGATTTATTATAGTATAGATAGATATGCTGATACCCACATAAATATTTATTTAAATTTATTTAAGAAAAAAAATTCATATGTTCCTCCCTAAAAGTAAGTATATCTTTTTTGTTTGTGATCCGATTTTGATAAAAAAAGTGCAAATCCCTTTCTGAGCTTCAAGCAGTATATTTGTGAAAGTCTCATCAAAATCCATTGCTTAGTTTCCGAGACCCTTAAGTTCAAACAGACAGATAATAATTCTAAAAATGGGTCAGATGAATTCTATAGTATTCCCCAAGTCACCCCCAGTAATTTTTTCAAAGAAATTTTCAATGCACAGACACGACTTTTCTAGAGTTTTATTAAAGATATGCTGATACCCACATAAATATTAATTTAAATTTATTTAAGAAAAACAATTTCATAGGTTCCTCCCTAAAAATTAGTAGATATATCTTTTTTGTTTGTGGTCCGATTTTGATAAAACAAAGTGTAGATCCCTTTCTAAGCTTCAAGCAGTATATTTGTGAAAGTCTCATCAAAATCCATTGCTTAGTTTCCGAGATCCTTAAGTTCAAACAGACAGACAATAATTTTAAAAATGGATCAGATGAACTCTATAGCATTCCCCAGGTCATCCCCAGTCATCTTTTCAAAGAAATTTTCAATGTACAGACACGGCCCTTCTAGAGATTTATTATAGTATAGATAGATATGCTGATACCCACATAAATATTTATTTAAATTTATTTAAGAAAAAAAATTTCATAGGTTCCTCCCTAAAAATTAGTATATCTTTTTTGTTTGTGGACCGATTTTGATAAAACAAAGTGAAGATCCCTTTCTAAGCTTCAAGCAATATACTTGTGAAAGTCTCATCAAAATCCATTGCTTAGTTTCCGAGATCCTTAAGTTCAAGCAGACAATAATTTTAAAAATGGATCAGATGAACTCTATAGCATTCCCCAGGTCATCCCCAGTCATCTTTTCAAAGAAATTTTCAATGTACAGACACGACCCTTCTAGAGATTTATTATAGTACTAGCAGGGTGCCCGGCGTTGCTCGGGTTGTAAGTAGTTAGTGGGCCTTTCAAAGTCATTAATATACTTTAAGATTTCATATTTATATAATACTAGCTGACCCGACAGACGTTGTCCTGTCAATGTTCTTCCTTCGTAGTTCTTTAACTCTGCAATGCATATCAGTGCCTTATGGCTTTTGTGACTTTGGCTGTGTATCAAATGATATTTGTTTTCGTCAGAGTAAAATGAGGTGAACAAATTTCCTATGGTGAACGAATATTTGCTTTTTGGCATTATATTATATTTTTGTGTTTAATAACGCGTGTGAACATAACTTTATGTGAAATAATATGAATCTAAACAGCACATGCATCTCTGTTCCGACATTATTGGTTGTCAAAATTTTACCTATATATTTACCACGATAACTGTCAGAATTTACCATCGCTCTGTAAAAATTTTGCTTTTTTCAACCATTTGGAACACAGCCTTTGGTGTACAATTTGGGAATTTTTGTTGTACGTATTCCAACGTGCAACCTGTGTAATTTTGCACTTTTATGCATATGTGTATATTCTGTTTAAAACTTTCACTCAAATCCTAGGCAGATATCCGCAAGAACCCCTTTTTTGGAAAAAATTTATGAGTTATTGTTCATTCCTTTTGCTGATAATATAATACTTGTGCTCTCCGGATACAGGTTTAGACCTCGTAGTTCTAAAAAAAAAAAAGAACCACAGAATACATATCGTTGATGCCTTTGCAAAACCACCTATCTGAAAGCAGTCAAATTTTACAGGACAGCAAAACCTAACTTCTATGTATAGCTAATGTTTTAACTTAATTTTTGTTTCTATTTTTAAAAGATAATATTTACCTGAATAACATAGAATTGAACTAAACTTTTAAGTAGTGAGTTAGTTTTTTGTGGAATTATTTTGCCTATAGGCGGTTTTGCACTTTTGTGATTTGGGAAGTTTTGCATTTGGTCGATAGGTGGTTTCGCATAGGCAACAACGATATGTACAAACGTATGTTGCATAACAATAACAGAAGCCATTACGGCAATTTTTGGTGGATACTTTCCGATATTTTGTCAGATTTACTGATCACAATTTTTTTTTTTGTTCGGTATGACGCCCGATCGGCACACAGCCTAACTGGGAAAACTACATTTTCATTTTTATATATAGATTACAACTTCTTCACCATGATATAGATTACAGGCCATTCACCACAATGTTTGAGCCATCCACCGCAATAAGGTAGCGACAAGGAATTCACCATTTGGAAAAATTACGGAATAAAAATCTATAATCACAATCAAAACTTTTGGTTGTTGTCTTCCCTACAGGAACATTTCAGTTAGAATACCAGTGATCTCAACTGACTACAATTTATATGGTAGCTAAACTTCTTTAGCTAATATATGATTAAATTGAGGATTTAGAAAATATTTTGTTCTATATAAATAAACATTATGTCCGATAGAATAAAGAAAAGAAAAAATTTTGTAAATCGGTTAAGCCGTTATTGAGTATAAGGTAAAAAAATTTTAAATTGAGATTAGAAAAAAAAATTTATGTGGTAAATGAGACATGAAACAGATTGGAAACATTAAAGAAAAAATATTTAAAATCGGTTGAGCCGATCCGGAGATCTTATGGTATATAAGAACGCCAATTCATTTTTATATATATAGATTACAAATTCTTCACCATAACATAGATTATGAAAAAGGACGGAATAACAACCTATATTCACAATCAAAACTTTTCATTCATTCACTTTTTCAACATTCGCAATAGTAGCGAAAAGGAATTCACCATTTGTATTTTTAAATATAAAACGGAAAAAATCTGTATGGCATTAAGTTCCCTACAGGAACATTTCAGTTAGAATACCAGTGATCTCAACTGACCAAAATTTATATGGTAGCTAAACTTCTTTAGCTAATATATGATTAAATTGAAGATTTAGAAAATGTTTTGTTCTATATAAATAAACACTATGTCCGATAGAATAAAGAAAAGGAAAAATTTTGAAAATCGGTTAAGCCGTTATTGAGTACACTGTGCAACAAGATTCTACGTAATTGATGAAACCAATTGGAAATGAAACTTTATCACTCCCATATCAAAACCTCATACTGGGTTTTTGGCCTATAGGTCTGGTTTTTGTTTTATTCGTATTTGAAGTTGGCAACCCTGTGTATGGGAAAAATTTACTAAAACTTGATCAAATAAAGCAATTTTAGGTGGTTTTTTTATATATAACTATTTTAAGGTCGAGGAACTCATTTTTAACATTAGTTTTTACCTAAATTGCACTGTAGGTGGCGCTGTCATACAATTTTTCAAATTTTTCATGGAAAAGTAAGGTTTTTGGTTTTTTTAAGTAAAAATACTTGCATTTTATCGGTTTTATTGTCGAAACGATCATATATCGCTCGTTCCATTGTAAACAGGGTTAACTCAAAATTCTAATTTTTTGGGAAAACGCAAATAAAGTTTTGTCTATTCAAACAGTTAACTTTTACGACTAATGTAGTTGGTACTAAAAGGGTCACGTCAATTTGTAAATCATACCTTACAAATACTAAGCTAGTATACTGATAAGCAAAATATTTATATTAATGTGAGGAAGATGCTAAATTAAATCCAAACTTTTTTCATTCGCAGATAATTCACTTTACAATAATTTCCCTTTATTCATATACTAGCAGGGTACCCGGCGTTGCTCGGGATGTAAGTAGTTAGGGGGCCTTTCAAAATCAATAATATACTTTAAGATTTCATATTTATATACATAAAATATAGCTGACCCGGCAAACTTCGTTCTTCCCAAAATAGATTTTGTTATTAATTTTTCACTACTTCATTGTGCATACAACTTCAAAAATATAAAATTTTAGTATTCCGTTTAAGGCTACACGATACACAAAATTTTTAGTTTTCTGTCCCGGAGCGTAAGTAAATAGCGAAAAAATTTTCCTACACGGGAACTATTGATATCATTAATCTCCTGATCAATTTTCAGGTCCTAACTTTAAACACTTTTACGATAACCCCACTTTTATGCGCGAAAATTGTTTTGATATCATTTAGCTCTATACCAATTTCCAGGTTCCTGCCTTAAATACTTTTGGAGATGTTTAGCTTGAAAAATTAGTATGGGAGGTGCCACGGCCCCATTTTCGTTAACCCCAATTTTTTTGGAGGTGGTAGGGATCGATCTCGTATAACCCCTCACCAAATTTCAGTGGTGTAACCCGAATACTTCCACAGATACGGACAATGAAAAATTTTATTTGTGTGGGAGGTGCCACGCCCACACTGTCGTTATCCCCAGTTTTTTTTGGAGGTGGTAGGGATCGATTCCATATAACCCCTAACCAAGTTTCAATGATCTAGCCTAAATACTTCCAGAGATATCGACTAAGAAGTATTTCATTCGTATGGGAGGTGCCACGCCCCCTTTTTCCTTATCCCCAGTTTTTTTGGAGGTGGTAGGGATCGATTGCATATAACCCCTAACCAACTTTCAATGATCTAACCTAAATACTTCCAGAGATATCGACTAAGAAGTATTTCATTCGTATGGGAGGTGCCACGACCACACCGTCGTTATCCCCAGTTTTTTTTGGAGGTGGTAGGGATCGATTCCATATAACCCCTAACCAAATTTCAGTGGTCTAACCTAAATAGTTCCAGAGATATCGACTAAGAAGTATTTCATTCGTATGGGAGGTGCCACGACCACACCGTCGTTATCCCCAGTTTTTTTTGGAGGTGGTAGGGATCGATTCCATATAACCCCTAACCAAATTTCAGTGGTCTAACCTAAATAGTTCCAGAGATATCGACTAAGAAGTATTTCATTCGTATGGGAGGTGCCACGCCCACTTTGTCGTTATCCCCAGTTTTTTGGAGGTGGTAGGGATCGATTCCATATAATCTCTCACCAAATTTCAGTGGTCTAACCTAAATACTTCCAAAGATATCGACTAAGAAGTATTTCATTCGTATGGGAGGTGCCACGCCCCCTTTTTCGTTATCCCCAGTTTTTTTTGATGGTGGTAGGGATCGATCTCATATAATCTCTCACCAAATTTCAGTCGTCTAACCTAAATAGTTCCAGAGATATCGACTAAGAAGTATTTCATTCGTATGGGAGGTGCCACGCCCACTTTTTCGTTATACCCAGTTGTTTTGGAGGTGGTAGGGATCGATCCCATATAACCCCTTACCGAGTTTCAATGGTCTAACATAAATACTTCCGGAGATACGGACAATGGAAAATTCCATTTGTATGGGAGGTGCCACGCCCCCTATATATATCAAAATATTTTTTAGCCTGTGACCATCCCTGGAAGATGTACAGTGGGTGTGTAAAATTTGGTTACGATCGGTTTATAAGTTTAGGACGCAAGTCGATCTATACCTACATACATATATATTTACATAATTTGAATTTTATATATATAGATATTTACAGGTGTGACAAGTGTTGTAATAAAAAATTAAGTAAACGTATTTTTATAGGAAAAAAAGCAAAGTAATCTTTTTGTTAAAATTTGAATTATTTTCTAACAATTTGAAAAACGTATGCCATGAAAAAGCATACAAGAATAATGGTAATAAAAAACTAAAACTTGAACATTTTTAAAGGCGGTAAGTTTACTTCCTCCTCTTCCTCATAGGCATTGCCTTCTTCATTTCTCGATAGCCACCAGCACAGATCTGCTAACATTGGTTGCAGTTTCTTCCCCCTATACCGTGTATCCATTGTCAATGCAACTTGGTGAAAACGTTCGCCTTGTTCATGCGATTCCGTTGAGAGTTGGTGCTCAAACCAATCCATATGATGATGGAGAAAATGTGCCTTTAAACTCATACATATGTACACCGAGCTTCTCAAACATATTCATGAGATGATCTACTTTTTATACCCAGCGTACTAGTACTAGTACAAGGGTATATTAATTTTGTCCACATAACGGTACTATGTAACGGCACAAAATAATCGAGTTAGATATAGAGTTCCATATATGAAAGTTCTTAGGTTGAAAAGAGGAATTGATTAAGGCATGTCCGTCCGTCTGTCCGTCTGTCCGTCTGTCCGTCCGTGTACACGATAACTTGAGTAAAAATTGAGATATTTGCATGAAATTTTGCATACAGGTTACTTTCTGGCCAAGGTAGGTTGCTATTGAAAATGGGCGAAATCGGATGATAACCACGCCCCCTTTTTCGATATCGAAAATTTCGAAAAACGTATAAAACGGGTTAATTCAATATCAGAAGCAGCTACAATGATAAAATTTGCAATATGTATTGATTTATATGTTCTTAGGCGGATTTTACCAAATTTTTTGAAAAGGGGCGTGGCACCGCCCCCATATATTTGAAGAAATTTTAAAATTTTGACTCCTAATAACTTGAGAACAGTTTATGCTAGTATAACGAAATTTTGTAGAGGGCATACTATTGTTGTGTTAAATTCAGATATAGAAAATAAACGAAATCGCTTGGCGACCACGCCTACTTTTTTATAAAAGTTATATTGAAAGGAGGTGGAAATATTGAAAAGTCCATATCTAATTAACTGATACCGCTATAATAATATAATTTTGTACATACATCAATTTTCATATTCTTTACATTATTTTTGCAAAATTTTGGAAAGTGGGCGTGGCACCGCCCACTTATGAGTCAAGCAATTTTCAAATTCGACTGCTAATAACTTCAGAACGATCTGAGATAGGTTTACGAAACTAGGTTCCAGGTATGTTATGTTTATGTAGAGTACTACCACAGAAAATAAGAAAAATCGGTGAACGACCACGCCCCTTTTTGGACTAAAGTTCTCTAAACGAGAGTTAGGAAACCGGAATATGCAATATCTGTTTAACTGATACAGATATAATGCTAAAATTTAGTACACTCATTCACCTGATGATGTTATTTGTGATGTTTAAAGGTTTTTTGGTAATATTTTGGAAAATGGGCGTGGCACCGCCCACAAGTGAATAAACAAAATATCAACATTTCACTATTAACAAGCCACTGTGAAAGTATCATAAAGATCTGCAATGAAAACTGATCTTCAATAGGGACAAACAACATAATAAAATCCGTGGGCGTGCCACCACCCACTTTTTTAAAATTATGTAAATATTGATTAATGGACACATATATCCGTACATCGAAAAATTTCACAAAATACGTTAAAAGTTATGGGCATGGCACGCCTTCTTTTCCAAAGTTATATATAGGACATGGTATAACCCTTGAAAAGATCGATTCAGTACTTTTGGCTCATGTAAGCGGTTAAAGCTTTATAAGCAAGGAGCGTGGCCGCTCCCACCAAATTCGCTATTGTTTAGGCTCGGCATAGATTGGTTTTTAAAATGGGCGAAATCGGATGAAAACCACGCCCCCTTTTTCTAAAAACTAACGCTGGGTATTTAATGTTCGGTTCACCCGAACTTAGACTTCCTTACTTGTTCTCTGATATTCTTGTCACGACGTTTACCGAGAACATTAGCTATTACGTCTTGTATCTATAGCATTCCAGGCATTTAGCTCATTTTCATTTAAAGAGTTATCAAACTCATTACTTTTTATCAATCTTCTAATGTCTGGACCATTAAACATACATACACACATACCTGCAAAATGATATAGTAATTACATAAATCTTAAAAAATATTTTGTATATGTAAATATGTAATACCTTCTTTTACTTTGCTTGCACTAAGTCGTGGAAATATTGACCTTAATGTAATAAAAGCTGGTCCATCTGCAGGAAGTGCTTTAACAAAATTTTTAAAAATACCTAATTTGATATGTAGTGGAGGTAGCAAGACTTTTTAAATTGGAACAAGGGGCATGTGTATTACATTATCTGATCCAACAACTAAATCTTATCTGATCTCTCAATCATGTTTTTGGTATTGGTTCCCTTTATAACATGTATTCCACAAACATAAATATAAAACACGTATTCTTCGTATATCCACCTTGTAGTCCACAAAGAAGAGCTACCATTTTCAAATCGCAACATATACGCCATTTATGGCTTTCATAGTTTACTGCTTCTAGTAGATACTTCACAGATTCGTACGTTTCCTTTTTAAAAACTATATTAATACTATTTTTGGATGAAAAACTATCAAGAATTTGAAAAATTGTATGACAGCGCCACCTACCGTGCGATTTAGGTAAAAACTAATGTCAAAAATGAGTTCCTCGACCCAAAAATAGTTGTATACAAAAAAACCCACCTAAAATTGCTTTATTGGACCAAGTTTTAGTAAATTTTTCCCATACACAGGGTTGCCAACTTCAAATACGAATAAAAAAAAAACCAGACCTATAGGCCAAAAACCCAGTATGAGGTTTTGATATGGGAGTGATCAAGTTTCACTTCCAATTAGTTTCATCAATTACGGAGAGATGAACCCTCATTTTGTGTCACAGTGGTATTAACTAAAAAAATTTTAAATTGAGATTAGAAAAAAAAGAATTTATGTGGTAAATGAGACATGAAACAGATCGGAAACATTAAAGAAAAAATATTTAAAATCGGTTGAGCCGATCCGGAGATCTTACGGTATATACGAACGCCAATTCATTTTTATATATATAGATTATTGCCTACTGAAGAATTTACCAAATTCGAATATTTTGAAAAAAGAGTATTAATAACCGGTTTTCAAAAATTTTCTTTTGCCGTATTCGTTGGTAACGTGGAGGCCTTTCAAGAATTCAATTTTGACAAATTGTGTCAGGATGAATCGAATTTCAAAAGTTGATTTGATACCATATTGTAGGTAAATTTTAAGGTTTTAGGGCAATCACATTCTCACCGATAACTAAATTAACGATAAATTTATGGAAATATATCGAAGTAAAAATGAAACCCGGGACCATCCCCATTCGTTTGATACCCATATTGTAGGGTAATATTTAGGTTTTCGGGAATTCGCATTTTGACCTATAACTCAGTTATCGATCAATTTATCCAAATATATCGGAGTCCAAATGAAACCTTGAGCTTTTCCCTTTCGTTTGATACCCATATTGTAGTGCAAGTTTAAGGTTTTTGGGCAATCACATTTTCACCGATAACTCATCATCGATAAATTTATCGAAACCAATCGAAGTCTAAATGAAACCTGCGGCCTTCTCCTTTCGTTTTATACCCATATTATGGGGTAATGTTAAGTTTTTTGGGCAATCACCGATAACTCAGTTATGGATAAATTTATTGAAATATATCGAAGTAAAAATGAAACCCGGGACCATCCCCATTCGTTTGATACCCATATTGTAGGGTGATATTTAGGTTTTCGGGAATTCGCATTTTGACCGATAACTCAGTTATCGATCAATTTATCCAAATATATCGGAGTCCAAATGAAACCTTGAGCTTTTCCCTGTCGTTTGATACCCATATTGTAGTGCAAGTTTAAGGTTTTTGGGCAATCACATTTTCACCGATAACTCATCATCGATAAATTTATCGAAACCAATCGAAGTCTAAATGAAACCTGCGGCCTTCTCCTTTCGTTTTATACCCATATTATGGGGTAATGTTAAGTTTTTTGGGCAATCACCGATAACTCAGATATCGATAAACTTATCGAAATATATCGAAGTCCAAAAGAAACCTGGAGCTATCTCCTTTCGTTTGATACCCATATTGTAGGGTAATATTAAGGTTTTCGGGCAATCGCATTTTGACCGATGACTCAGTTATCGATCAACTTATCGAAATATATTGAAGTACAAATGAAACCTGGGGCCTTCCCCTTTCGTTTGATACCCATATTGTAGGCCATTTTTAAGGTTTTTTTGCAATCATATTTTGACCGATAACTAAGCTATGGAAAAATGTATCGAAATATATCCAAGTATAAATGAAACCTTTGGACCTCCCCTTTCATTTGATATCCATATTACAGGGAAATTTTAAGATTTTTGGATTTTCTGACGCATAATTAAGTTATCGATAAATTTATCGAAATATGTCGAAGTACAAATGAAACCTGCGGCCTTCTCCTTTCATTTTATACCCATATTATGGGGTAATGTTAAGGTTTTCGGGCAATCGCATTTTGACCGATGACTCAGTTATCGATCAACTTATCGAAAAATATTGAAGTGCAAATGAAACCTGGGGCCTTCCCCTTACGTTTGATACCCATATTGTAGGCCAGTTTTAAGGTTTTTGTGCAATCATATTTTGACCGATGAAACCTTTGGACCTCCCCTTTCATTTGATATCCATATTGCAGGGAAATTTTAAGATTTTTGGATTTTCTGACGTATAATTAAGTTATCGATAAATTTATCGAATTATATCGAAGTTTAAATGAAAAAAGGGGACTTCCTCTTTCGGCTGATACTCAAATTGTAGGAAAGTTTTGAGGTTTTAGGGCAACCTTATTTTCGTCGATAACTCTCTTATCGATTAATTTATGATACCCATATTGTAGGCCAGTTTTAAGGTTTTTGTGCAATCATATTTTGACCGATGAAACCTTTGGACCTCCCCTTTCATTTGATATCCATATTGCAGGGAAATTTTAAGATTTTTGGATTTTCTGACGTATAATTAAGTTATTGATAAATTTATCGAATTATATCGAAGTTTAAATGAAACAAGTAAGGAAAGGGCTGTCTTCGGCTGTGCCGAAGTCTTTATACCTTTCATGAATATGCACAACTTTTCTCAGTGTCCGCTCCTTACTTACAATTACTCACAAACTCTCCAAAACTGTTAATTTAAAAATACATAGCCAAACCACATATATCGGAGCAATCGGTAATATGGGAGCTATATGTTATGTAAGTCCGATCTGTATGATTTTCACTACACACATCACTCATATAATAAGTACCAAACCTGCAAAATTCTACGTTTCTAGCTTTCTATTTGAAAAATTTATAGCCCGAAACCCATTTATCGAAACTATCGATTATATGGGAGCTATTAGTTATGTTGGTCCGATCCAGGTGATTTTCACTACACACATTACTTATATAGTATGTACTAAACCTGCGAAATTTCGCTCTAATAGCTTTTTAATTGCAAGAGTTAGAGGCCAAAGCCCATTTATCGAAACTATCGATTATATGGGAGCTATATGTTATGTTGGTCCGATCCAGGTGATTTTCACTACACACATTACTTATATAGTATGTACTAAACCTGCGGAATTTCGCTCTAATAGCTTTTTAATTGCAAGAGTTAGAGGCCAAAACCCGTTTATCGGAACAATCGATTGTATGGGAGCTATGCGTTGTATCGTTCCGATCTTGCTGTTTCCGACAAATGATTAATCCTATGCAAAATGGCGCCTGCTTGCAAAATTTCATCGAGATATCTCTAAAATTGAGGGACTAGTTTGCGTTCAAACAGACGGACGGACAGACGGACAGACGGACGGACGGACGGACAGACGGACATGGCTAAATCAACTCAGCTCGTCGCCCTGATCATTTCGGTATACTTAATGGTGGGTCTATCTCTTCTTCTTCTCATACTTACAAACATCGGACCAAAGTTATAATACCATTTCATGCTCATGAAAGGTATAAAAAGGGAACTTCCTCTTTCGGCTGATACTCAAATTGTAGGAAAGTTTTTAGGGCAACCTTATTTTCGCCGATAACTCTCTTATCGATTAATTTATCAAACAAATATCATCTCTATGAATCCTTTCAGGTCACAGAGAATATGTGTACAAAGTTTCATACTGCTAGGTGCATTAGTTTTGGCGTGAAAACGTAACAAACATTGTTACTTTCCACATAGCGCGGCAGTGTACCTATGCAATTGTTTTTGATTTAGCAGACATTGAAAAAAAAGTAAACAAAAATTTTAGAAAGGCACGCTTAGTTTTTTGTTGACAAACTAAGTGAATTTTTCTTTATATAAATTTATTTAAGAAAAAAAATATCATTCCTTCCTAAAAATAAGTATATCTTTTTTGTTTGTGATCCGATTTTGATAAAAAAAAGTGCAAATCCCTTTCTGAGCTTCAAGCAGTATATTTGTGAAAGTCTCATCAAAATCCATTGCTTAGTTTCCGAGACGCTTAAGTTCAAACAGACAGATAATAATTCTAAAAATGGGTCAGATGAACTCAATAGCATTCCCCAGGTCATCCCCAGTCATCTTTTCAAAGAAATTTTCAATGTACAGACACGACCCTTCTAGAGATTTATTATAGTATAGATAGATATGCTGATACCCACATAAATATTTATTTAAATTTATTTAAGAAAAAAAATTCATATGTTCCTCCCTAAAAGTAAGTATATCTTTTTTGTTTGTGATCCGATTTTGATAAAAAAAGTGCAAATCCCTTTCTGAGCTTCAAGCAGTATATTTGTGAAAGTCTCATCAAAATCCATTGCTTAGTTTCCGAGACCCTTAAGTTCAAACAGACAGATAATAATTCTAAAAATGGGTCAGATGAATTCTATAGTATTCCCCAAGTCACCCCCAGTAATTTTTTCAAAGAAATTTTCAATGCACAGACACGACTTTTCTAGAGTTTTATTAAAGATATGCTGATACCCACATAAATATTAATTTAAATTTATTTAAGAAAAACAATTTCATAGGTTCCTCCCTAAAAATTAGTAGATATATCTTTTTTGTTTGTGGTCCGATTTTGATAAAACAAAGTGCAGATCCCTTTCTAAGCTTCAAGCAGTATATTTGTGAAAGTCTCATCAAAATCCATTGCTTAGTTTCCGAGATCCTTAAGTTCAAACAGACAAACAGACAGACAATAATTTTAAAAATGGATCAGATGAACTCTATAGCATTCCCCAGGTCATCCCCAGTCATCTTTTCAAAGAAATTTTCAATGTACAGGCACGGCCCTTCTAGAGATTTATTATAGTATAGATAGATATGCTGATACCCACATAAATATTTATTTAAATTTATTTAAGAAAAAAAATTTCATAGGTTCCTCCCTAAAAATTAGTATATCTTTTTTGTTTGTGGACCGATTTTGATAAAACAAAGTGAAGATCCCTTTCTAAGCTTCAAGCAATATACTTGTGAAAGTCTCATCAAAATCCATTGCTTAGTTTCCGAGATCCTTAAGTTCAAGCAGACAATAATTTTAAAAATGGATCAGATGAACTCTATAGCATTCCCCAGGCCATCCCCAGTCATCTTTTCAAAGAAATTTTCAATGTACAGACACGACCCTTCTAGAGATTTATTATAGTACTAGCAGGGTGCCCGGCGTTGCTCGGGTTGTAAGTAGTTAGTGGGCCTTTCAAAGTCATTAATATACTTTAAGATTTCATATTTATATAATACTAGCTGACCCGACAGACGTTGTCCTGTCAATGTTCTTCCTTCGTAGTTCTTTAACTCTGCAATGCATATCAGTGCCTTATGGCTTTTGTGACTTTGGTTGTGTATCAAATGATATTTGTTTTCGTCAGAGTAAAATGAGGTGAACAAATTTCCTATGGTGAACGAATATTTGCTTTTTGGCATTATATTATATTTTTGTGTTTAATAACGCGTGTGAACATAACTTTATGTGAAATAATATGAATCTAAACAGCACATGCATCTCTGTTCCGACATTATTGGTTGTCAAAATTTTACCTATATATTTACCACGATAACTGTCAGAATTTACCATCGCTCTGTCAAAATTTTGCTTTTTTCAACCATTTGGAACACAGCCTTTGGTGTACAATTTGGGAATTTTTGTTGTACGTATTCCAACGTGCAACCTGTGTAATTTTGCACTTTTATGCATATGTGTATATTCTGTTTAAAACTTTCACTCAAATCCTAGGCAGATATCCGCAAGAACCCCTTTTTTGGAAAAAATTTATGAGTTATTGTTCATTCCTTTTGCTGATAATATAATACTTGTGCTCTCCGGATACAGGTTTAGACCTCGTAGTTCTAAAAAAAAAAAAGAACCACAGAATACATATCGTTGATGCCTTTGCAAAACCACCTATCTGAAAGCAGTCAAATTTTACAGGACAGCAAAACCTAACTTCTATGTATAGCTAATGTTTTAACTTAATTTTTGTTTCTATTTTTAAAAGATAATATTTACCTGAATAACATAGAATTGAACTAAACTTTTAAGTAGTGAGTTAGTTTTTTGTGGAATTATTTTGCCTATAGGCGGTTTTGCACTTTTGTGATTTGGGAAGTTTTGCATTTGGTCGATAGGTGGTTTCGCATAGGCAACAACGATATGTACAAACGTATGTTGCATAACAATAACAGAAGCCATTACGGCAATTTTTGGTGGATACTTTCCGATATTTTGTCAGATTTACTGATCACAATTTTTTTTTTTGTTCGGTATGACGCCCGATCGGCACACAGCCTAACTGGGAAAACTACATTTTCATTTTTATATATAGATTACAACTTCTTCACCATGATATAGATTACAGGCCATTCACCACAATGTTTGAGCCATCCACCGCAATAAGGTAGCGACAAGGAATTCACCATTTGGAAAAATTACGGAATAAAAATCTATAATCACAATCAAAACTTTTGGTTGTTGTCTTCCCTACAGGAACATTTCAGTTAGAATACCAGTGATCTCAACTGACTACAATTTATATGGTAGCTAAACTTCTTTAGCTAATATATGATTAAATTGAGGATTTAGAAAATATTTTGTTCTATATAAATAAACATTATGTCCGATAGAATAAAGAAAAGAAAAAATTTTGTAAATCGGTTAAGCCGTTATTGAGTATTAGCTAAAAAAATTTTAAATTGAGATTAGAAAAAAAAAAATTTATGTGGTAAATGAGACATGAAACAGATTGGAAACATTAAAGAAAAAATATTTAAAATCGGTTGAGCCGATCCGGAGATCTTATGGTATATAAGAACGCCAATTCATTTTTATATATATAGATTACAAATTCTTCACCATAACATAGATTATGAAAAAGGACGGAATAACAACCTATATTCACAATCAAAACTTTTCATTCATTCACTTTTTCAACATTCGCAATAGTAGCGAAAAGGAATTCACCATTTGTATTTTTAAATATAAAACGGAAAAAATCTGTATGGCATTAAGTTCCCTACAGGAACATTTCAGTTAGAATACCAGTGATCTCAACTGACCAAAATTTATATGGTAGCTAAACTTCTTTAGCTAATATATGATTAAATAGAAGATTTAGAAAATGTTTTGTTCTATATAAATAAACACTATGTCCGATAGAATAAAGAAAAGGAAAAATTTTGAAAATCGGTTAAGCCGTTATTGAGTACACTGTGCAACAAGATTCTACGTAATTGATGAAACCAATTGGAAATGAAACTTTATCACTCCCATATCAAAACCTCATACTGGGTTTTTGGCCTATAGGTCTGGTTTTTGTTTTATTCGTATTTGAAGTTGGCAACCCTGTGTATGGGAAAAATTTACTAAAACTTGATCAAATAAAGCAATTTTAGGTGGTTTTTTTGTATATAACTATTTTAAGGTCGAGGAACTCATTTTTACCATTAGTTTTTACCTAAATTGCACTGTAGGTGGCGCTGTCATACAATTTTTCAAATTTTTCATGGAAAAGTAAGGTTTTTGGTTTTTTTAAGTAAAAATACTTGCATTTTATCGGTTTTATTGTCGAAATGATCATATATCGCTCGTTCCATTGTAAACAGGGTTAACTCAAAATTCTAATTTTTTGGGAAAACGCAAATAAAGTTTTGTCTATTCAAACAGTTAACTTTTACGACTAATGTAGTTGGTACTAAAAGGGTCACGTCAATTTGTAAGTCATACCTTACAAATACTAAGCTAGTATACTGATAAGCAAAATATTTATATTAATGTGAGGAAGATGCTAAATTAAATCCAAACTTTTTTCATTCGCAGATAATTCACTTTACAATAATTTCCCTTTATTCATATACTAGCAGGGTACCCGGCGTTGCTCGGGATGTAAGTAGTTAGGGGGCCTTTCAAAATCAATAATATACTTTAAGATTTCATATTTATATACATAAAATATAGCTGACCCGGCAAACTTCGTTCTTCCCAAAATAGATTTTGTTATTAATTTTTCACTACTTCATTGTGCATACAACTTCAAAAATATAAAATTTTAGTATTCCGTTTAAGGCTACACGATACACAAAATTTTTAGTTTTCTGTCCCGGAGCGTAAGTAAATAGCGAAAAAATTTTCCTACACGGGAACTATTGATATCATTAATCTCCTGATCAATTTTCAGGTCCTAACTTTAAACACTTTTACGATAACCCCACTTTTATGCGCGAAAATTGTTTTGATATCATTTAGCTCTATACCAATTTCCAGGTTCCTGCCTTAAATACTTTTGGAGATGTTTAGCTTGAAAAATTAGTATGGGAGGTGCCACGGCCCCATTTTCGTTAACCCCAATTTTTTTGGAGGTGGTAGGGATCGATCTCGTATAACCCCTCACCAAATTTCAGTGGTGTAACCCGAATATTTCCACAGATACGGACAATGAAAAATTTTATTTGTATGGGAGGTGCCACGCCCACACTGTCGTTATCCCCAGTTTTTTTTGGAGGTGGTAGGGATCGATTCCATATAACCCCTAACCAAGTTTCAATGATCTAACCTAAATACTTCCAGAGATATCGACTAAGAAGTATTTCATTCGTATGGGAGGTGCCACGCCCCCTTTTTCCTTATCCCCAGTTTTTTTGGAGGTGGTAGGGATCGATTGCATATAACCCCTAACCAAGTTTCAATGGTCTAACCTAAATACTTCCAGAGATATCGACTAAGAGGTATTTCATTCGTATGGGAGGTGCCACGACCACACCGTCGTTATCCCCAGTTTTTTTTGGAGGTGGTAGGGATCGATTCCATATAACCCCTAACCAAATTTCAGTGGTCTAACCTAAATAGTTCCAGAGATATCGACTAAGAAGTATTTCATTCGTATGGGAGGTGCCACGACCACACCGTCGTTATCCCCAGTTTTTTTTGGAGGTGGTAGGGATCGATTCCATATAACCCCTAACCAAATTTCAGTGGTCTAACCTAAATAGTTCCAGAGATATCGACTAAGAAGTATTTCATTCGTATGGGAGGTGCCACGCCCACTTTGTCGTTATCCCCAGTTTTTTTTGGAGGTGGTAGGGATCGATTCCATATAATCTCTCACCAAATTTCAGTGGTCTAACCTAAATACTTCCAAAGATATCGACTAAGAAGTATTTCATTCGTATGGGAGGTGCCACGCCCCCTTTTTCGTTATCCCCAGTTTTTTTTGATGGTGGTAGGGATCGATCTCATATAATCTCTCACCAAATTTCAGTCGTCTAACCTAAATAGTTCCAGAGATATCGACTAAGAAGTATTTCATTCGTATGGGAGGTGCCACGCCCACTTTTTCGTTATACCCAGTTGTTTTGGAGGTGGTAGGGATCGATCCCATATAACCCCTTACCGAGTTTCAATGGTCTAACATAAATACTTCCGGAGATACGGACAATGGAAAATTCCATTTGTATGGGAGGTGCCACGCCCCCTATATATATCAAAATATTTTTTAGCCTGTGACCATCCCTGGAAGATGTACAGTGGGTGTGTAAAATTTGGTTACGATCGGTTTATAAGTTTAGGACGCAAGTCGATCTATACCTACATACATATATATTTACATAATTTGAATTTTATATATATAGATATTTACAGGTGTGACAAGTGTTGTAATAAAAAATTAAGTAAACGTATTTTTATAGGAAAAAAAGCAAAGTAATCTTTTTGTTAAAATTTGAATTATTTTCTAACAATTTGAAAAACGTATGCCATGAAAAAGCATACAAGAATAATGGTAATAAAAAACTAAAACTTGAACATTTTTAAAGGCGGTAAGTTTACTTCCTCCTCTTCCTCATAGGCATTGCCTTCTTCATTTCTCGATAGCCACCAGCACAGATCTGCTAACATTGGTTGCAGTTTCTTCCCCCTATACCGTGTATCCATTGTCAATGCAACTTGGTGAAAACGTTCGCCTTGTTCATGCGATTCCGTTGAGAGTTGGTGCTCAAACCAATCCATATGATGATGGAGAAAATGTGCCTTTAAACTCATACATATGTACACCGAGCTTCTCAAACATATTCATGAGATGATCTACTTTTTCTCTGATATTCTTGTCACGACGTTTACCGAGAACATTAGCTATTACGTCTTGTATCTATAGCATTCCAGGCATTTAGCTCATTTTCATTTAAAGAGTTATCAAACTCATTACTTTTTATCAATCTTCTAATGTCTGGACCATTAAACATACATACACACATACCTGCAAAATGATATAGTAATTACATAAATCTTAAAAAATATTTTGTATATGTAAATATGTAATACCTTCTTTTACTTTGCTTGCACTAAGTCGTGGAAATATTGACCTTAATGTAATAAAAGCTGGTCCATCTGCAGGAAGTGCTTTAACAAAATTTTTAAAAATACCTAATTTGATATGTAGTGGAGGTAGCAAGACTTTTTAAATTGGAACAAGGGGCATGTGTATTACATTATCTGATCCAACAACTAAATCTTATCTGATCTCTCAATCATGTTTTTGGTATTGGTTCCCTTTATAACATGTATTCCACAAACATAAATATAAAACACGTATTCTTCGTATATCCACCTTGTAGTCCACAAAGAAGAGCTACCATTTTCAAATCGCAACATATACGCCATTTATGGCTTTCATAGTTTAGTGCTTCTAGTAGATACTTCACAGATTCGTACGTTTCCTTTTTAAAAACTATATTAATACTATTTTTGGATGAAAAACTATCAAGAATTTGAAAAATTGTATGACAGCGCCACCTACCGTGCGATTTAGGTAAAAACTAATGTCAAAAATGAGTTCCTCGACCCAAAAATAGTTCTATACAAAAAAACCCACCTAAAATTGCTTTATTGGACCAAGTTTTAGTAAATTTTTCCCATACACAGGGTTGCCAACTTCAAATACGAATAAAAAAAAAAACCAGACCTATAGGCCAAAAACCCAGTATGGGAGTGATCAAGTTTCACTTCCAATTAGTTTCATCAATTACGGAGAGATGAACCCTCATTTTGTGTCACAGTGGTATTAACTAAAAAAATTTTAAATTGAGATTAGAAAAAAAAGAATTTATGTGGTAAATGAGACATGAAACAGATCGGAAACATTAAAGAAAAAATATTTAAAATCGGTTGAGCCGATCCGGAGATCTTACGGTATATACGAACGCCAATTCATTTTTATATATATAGATTATTGCCTACTGAAGAATTTACCAAATTCGAATATTTTGAAAAAAGAGTATTAATAACCGGTTTTCAAAAATTTTCTTTTGCCGTATTCGTTGGTAACGTGGAGGCCGTTCAAGAATTCAATTTTGACAAATTGTGTCAGGATAAATCGAAATTCAAAAGTTGATTTGATACCATATTGTAGGTAAATTTTAAGGTTTTAGGGCAATCACATTCTCACCGATAACTAAATTAACGATAAATTTATGGAAATATATCGAAGTAAAAATGAAACTCGGGACCATCCCCATTCGTTTGATACCCATATTGTAGGGTAATATTTAGGTTTTCGGGAATTCGCATTTTGACCTATAACTCAGTTATCGATCAATTTATCCAAATATATCGGAGTCCAAATGAAACCTTGAGCTTTTCCCTTTCGTTTGATACCCATATTGTAGTGCAAGTTTAAGGTTTTTGGGCAATCACATTTTCACCGATAACTCATCATCGATAAATTTATCGAAACCAATCGAAGTCTAAATGAAACCTGCGGCCTTCTCCTTTCGTTTTATACCCATATTATGGGGTAATGTTAAGTTTTTTGGGCAATCACCGATAACTCAGTTATGGATACATTTATTGAAATATATCGAAGTAAAAATGAAACCCGGGACCATCCCCATTCGTTTGATACCCATATTGTAGGGTGATATTTAGGTTTTCGGGAATTCGCATTTTGACCGATAACTCAGTTATCGATCAATTTATCCAAATATATCGGAGTCCAAATGAAACCTTGAGCTTTTCCCTTTCGTTTGATACCCATATTGTAGTGCAAGTTTAAGGTTTTTGGGCAATCACATTTTCACCGATAACTCATCATCGATAAATTTATCGAAACCAATCGAAGTCTAAATGAAACCTGCGGCCTTCTCCTTTCGTTTTATACCCATATTATGGGGTAATGTTAAGTTTTTTGGGCAATCACCGATAACTCAGATATCGATAAACTTATCGAAATATATCGAAGTCCAAAAGAAACCTGGAGCTATCTCCTTTCGTTTGATACCCATATTGTAGGGTAATATTAAGGTTTTCGGGCAATCGCATTTTGACCGATGACTCAGTTATCGATCAACTTATCGAAATATATTGAAGTACAAATGAAACCTGGGGCCTTCCCCTTTCGTTTGATACCCATATTGTAGGCCATTTTTAAGGTTTTTGTGCAATCATATTTTGACCGATAACTAAGCTATGGAAAAATGTATCGAAATATATCGAAGTATAAATGAAACCTTTGGACCTCCCCTTTCATTTGATATCCATATTACAGGGAAATTTTAAGATTTTTGGATTTTCTGACGCATAATTAAGTTATCGATAAATTTATCGAAATATGTCGAAGTACAAATGAAACCTGCGGCCTTCTCCTTTCATTTTATACCCATATTATGGGGTAATGTTAAGGTTTTCGGGCAATCGCATTTTGACCGATGACTCAGTTATCGATCAACTTATCGAAAAATATTGAAGTACAAATGAAACCTGGGGCCTTCCCCTTACGTTTGATACCCATATTGTAGGCCAGTTTTAAGGTTTTTGTGCAATCATATTTTGACCGATGAAACCTTTGGACCTCCCCTTTCATTTGATATCCATATTGCAGGGAAATTTTAAGATTTTTGGATTTTCTGACGTATAATTAAGTTATCGATAAATTTATCGAATTATATCGAAGTTTAAATGAAAAAAGGGGACTTCCTCTTTCGGCTGATACTCAAATTGTAGGAAAGTTTTGAGGTTTTAGGGCAACCTTATTTTCGTCGATAACTCTCTTATCGATTAATTTATGATACCCATATTGTAGGCCAGTTTTAAGGTTTTTGTGCAATCATATTTTGACCGATGAAACCTTTGGAACTCCCCTTTCATTTGATATCCATATTGCAGGGAAATTTTAAGATTTTTGGATTTTCTGACGTATAATTAAGTTATTGATAAATTTATCGAATTATATCGAAGTTTAAATGAAAAAAGGGAACTTCCTCTTTCGGCTGATACTCAAATTGTAGGAAAGTTTTTAGGGCAACCTTATTTTCGCCGATAACTCTCTTATCGATTAATTTATCAAACAAATATCATCTCTATGAATCCTTTCAGGTCACAGAGAATATGTGTACAAAGTTTCATACTGCTAGGTGCATTAGTTTTGGCGTGAAAACGTAACAAACATTGTTACTTTCCACATAGCGCGGCAGTGTACCTATGCAATTGTTTTTGATTTAGCAGACATTGAAAAAAATGTAAACAAAAATTTTAGAAAGGCACGCTTAGTTTTTTGTTGACAAACTAAGTGAATTTTTCTTTATATAAATTTATTTAAGAAAAAAAATATCATTCCTCCCTAAAAATAAGTATATCTTTTTTGTTTGTGATCCGATTTTGATAAAAAAAAGTGCAAATCCCTTTCTGAGCTTCAAGCAGTATATTTGTGAAAGTCTCATCAAAATCCATTGCTTAGTTTCCGAGACCCTTAAGCTCAAACAGACAGACGATAATTCTAAAAATGGGTCAGATGAACTCTACAGTATTCCCCAAGTCACCCCCAGTAATTTTTTCAAAGAAATTTTCAATGCACAGACACGACTTTTCTAGAGTTTTATTAAAGATATGCTGATACCCACATAAATATTTATTTAAATTTATTTAAGAAAAAAAATTTCATAGGTTCCTCCCTAAAATATCATTCCTCCCTAAAAATAAGTATATCTTTTTTGTTTGTGGTCCGATTTTGATAAAACAAAGTGCAGATCCCTTTCCAGGCTTCAGGCAGTATATATGTGAAAGTCTCATTAAAATCCATTGCTTAGCTTCCGAGATCATTAAGTTCAAACAGACAGACGATAATTCTAAAAATGGATCAGATGAACTCTATAGTATTCCCCAAGTATTACCCGGCAATATGGGTATCAAACGAAAGGGGATAGGTCCGGGTTTCATTTGGACTTCGATAGGTTTCGATAAATTGATCGATAACTGAGTTATCGGTCAAAATGCGATTGCCCAAAAAACTTAACATTACTCTATAATATGGGTATAAAACGAAAGAAGGCAGCAGGTTTCATTTTGACTACGATAGGTTTCGATAAATTGATCGATAACTGAGTTATCGGTGAAAATGTGATTGCCCAAAAACCTTAAACTTGACCTACAATATGGGTATCAAACGAAAGGGGAAGGCTGGGGCCTTCCTTTGTACTTGAATATATTTCAATAAATTGATCAATAACTGAGTTATCGGTCAAAATGCGACTGCCCGAAAACCTCTATATTACCCTACAATATGGGTATCAAACGAAAGGAGATAGCTCCAGGTTTCATTTGGACTTCGATATATTTCGGTAAATTGATCGATAACTGAGTTATCGGTAAAAATGCGATTGCAGAAAAACCTTAATATTACCCTACAATATTGTATCAAATCAACATTTGAAGTTGAATTCATCCTGGCAAAATTTGTCAAAATTGAATACTTGAAAGGCCCCCTAACGTTACCAACGAATACCGCAAAAGAAAATTTTTGAAAACCGGTTTTCAATACTCCTTTTTCAAAATTTTCAAAATATTCGAATTTGGGAAATTCTTCAGTAGGCAATAATCCTACTAATATTATAAATGTGAATGTAGGGATGTTTGGATGTTTGGATGTCCAGACGTTTGCTTTTGTTCCCTAAAAACGTGAGAATGGCTGGACGGATTTTGTTGAAATTTGGCACACCTACAGGTTATAGTCTGGAAGGAGCTATAGGCAATTTTTTTTTAATTTTGGGGGTTCCGACCCTGCTAGGGACCGTTTCTTTTCAAAATTTGTTTTATTCCATATAACTCTAAGCATATTGAACTTATACTTATGATATTTCGCATAAAGGTATAGAAATATCGTACTATGGGTATCAACCGAAAGGGGAGGTCCCCGCGTTTCATTTTAGCTTCGATATATTTCGATAAATTGATCGATAACTAAGTTATCGGTCAAAATTGGATTGCCCGAAAACTTAATATTACCCTGCAATATGGATATCAAACGAAAGGGGATAGCTCCAGGTTTCATTTGGACTTCGATAGGTTTCGATAAATGTATCGATAACTGAGTTATCGGTGAAAATGCGATTGCCCAAAAAACTTAAACTTGCCCTACAATATGGGTATCAAACGAAAGGGGAAGGCCCCAGGTTTCATTTGTACTTCGACATATTTCGATAAATTTATCTATAACTGAGTTATCGGTAAAAATGCGATTGCAGAAAAACCTTAATATTAACCTACAATATTGTATCAAATCAACATTTGAAGTTTAATTCATCCTGGCAAAATTTGTCAAAATTGAATTCTTGAAAGGCCCCCTAACGTTACCAACGAATACCGCAAAAGAAAATTTTTGAAAACCGGTTTTCAATACTCCCTTTTCAAAATTTTCAAAATATTCGAATTTGGTAAATTCTTCAGTAGGCAATAATCCTACTAATATTATAAATGTGAATGTAGCGATGTTTGGATGTCCAGACGTTTGCTTTTGTTCCCTAAAAACGTGAGAATGGCTGGACGGATTTTGTTGAAATTTGGCACGCCTACAGGCTATAGTCTGGAAGGAGCTATAGGCTATTTTTTTTTAATTTTGGGGTTTCCGACCCTGCTACGGACCGTTTCTTTTCAAAATTTGTTTTATTCCATATAACTCTAAGCATATTGAACTTATACTTATGATATTTCGCATAAAGGTATAGAAATATCGTACAATATGGGTTCCAACCGAAAGGGGAGGTCCCCAGGTTTCACTTTAGCTTCGATATATTTCGATAAATTGATCGATAACTAAGTTATCGGTCAAAATTGGATTGCCCGAAAACTTAATATTACCCTGCAATATGGGTATCAAACGAAAGGGGATAGCTCCAGGTTTCATTTGGACTTCGATAGGTTTCGATAAATGTATCGATAACTGAGTTATCGGTAAAAATGCGATTGCAGAAAAACCTTAATATTACCCTACAATATTGTATCAAATCAACATTTGAAGTTGAATTCATCCTGGCACAATTTGTCAAAATTGAATTCTTGAAAGGCCACCTAACGTTACGTACGATAACTGAGTTATCGGTGAAAATGCGATTGCCCAAAAAACTTAAACTTGACCTACAATATGGGTATCAAACGAAAGGGGAAGGCCCCTAAGTTATCGGTCAAAATTCGATTGCCCGAAAACCTTAATATTACCCGGCAATATGGGTATCAAACGAAAGGGGATAGCTCCGGGTTTCATTTGGACTTCGATAGGTTTCGATAAATTGATCGATAACTGAGTTATCGGTCAAAATGCGATTGCCCGAAAACTTCTATATTACCCTACAATATGGGTATCAAACGAAAGAAGATAGCTCCAGGTTTCATTTGACTTCGATATATTTCGATAAATTTATCGATAACTGAGTTATCGGTGAAAATGTTATTGCACAAAAACCATAAATTGCCCTACAATATGGGTATCAAATGAAAGGGGAAAGCCCCAGGTTTCATTTGTACTTCAATATATTTCGATAAATTGATCGATAACTGAGTCATCGGTCAAAATGCGATTGCCCGAAAACCTCTATATTACCCTACAACATGGGTATCAAACGAAAGGAGATAGCTCCAGGTTTCATTTGGACTTCGATATATTTCGATAAATTTATCGATAACTGAGTTATCGGTGTTTGCCCAAAAAACTTAACATTACTCTATAATATGGGTATAAAACGAAAGAAGGCAGCAGGTTTCATTTGGACTACGATAGGTTTCGATAAATTGATCGATAACTGAGTTATCGGTGAAAATGTGATTGCCCAAAAACCTTAAACTTGACCTACAATATGGGTATCAACGAAAGTGGAAGGCCCCAGGTTTCCTTTGTACTTGAATATATTTCGATAAATTGATCGATAACTGAGTTATCGGTCAAAATGCGACTGCCCGAAAACCTCTATATTACATTACAATATGGGTATCAAACGAAAGGGGAAGGCCCCAGGTTTCATTTGTACTTCGACATATTTCGATAAATTTATCTATAACTGAGTTATCGGTAAAAATGCGATTGCAGAAAAACCTTAATATTACCCTACAATATTGTATCAAATCAACATTTGAAGTTGAATTCATCCTGGCACAATTTGTCAAAATTGAATTCTTGAAAGGCCACCTAACGTTACGTACGAATACCTCAAAAGAACATTTTTGAAAACAAGTTTTCAATATTCTTTTTCAAAATTTGGTAAATTCTGCAGTAGGCAATAATCATACTAATATTATCAATGTGAATGTAGCGATGTTTGGATGTCCAGACGTTTGCTTCTGTTACTCAATCACGTGAGAATGGCAAGACGGTCAATTTATCGAAATATAATGAAGTACAAATGAAACCTGGGGCCTTCCCCTTTCCTTTGATACCCATATTGTAGGGCAATTTTAAGGTTTTTGTGCAATAACATTTTCACCGATAACTCAGTTATCGATACATTTATCGAAACCTATCGAAGTCCAAATGAAACCTGGAGCTATCCCCTTTCGTTTGATACCCATATTGCAGGGTAATATTAAGTTTTCGGGCAATCCAATTTTGACCGATAACTCAGTTATAGATAAATTTATCGAAATATATCGAAGTCCCAATGAAACCTGGGGCCATCGTATACCTTCATATATGCGAAATATCATAAGTATATGCCATATACCCTACAACATGGGTATCACACGAAAGGGGAAGGCCCCAGGTTTCATTTGTACTTCGACATATTTCGATAAATTTATCTATAACTGAGTTATCGGTGATTGCCCAAAAAACTTAACATTACCCTATAAATGGGTATAAAACGAAAGAAGGCAGCAGGTTTCATTTGGACTACGATAGGTTTCGATAAATTGATCGATAACTGAGTTATCGGTGAAAATGTGATTGCCCAAAAACCTTAAACTTGACCTACAATATGGGTATCAACGAAAGTGGAAGGCCCCAGGTTTCCTTTGTACTTGAATATATTTCGATAAATTGATCGATAACTGAGTTATCGGTCAAAATGCGACTGCCCGAAAACCTCTATATTACATTACAATATGGGTATCAAACGAAAGGGGAAGGCCCCAGGTTTCATTTGTACTTCGACATATTTCGATAAATTTATCTATAACTGAGTTATCGGTAAAAATGCGATTGCAGAAAAACCTTAATATTACCCTACAATATTGTATCAAATCAACATTTGAAGTTGAATTCATCCTGGCACAATTTGTCAAAATTGAATTCTTGAAAGGCCCCCTAACGTTACAAACGAATACCGCAAAAGAAATTTTTTCAAAACCGGTTTTCAATACTCTTTTTTCAAAATTTTCAAAATATTCGAATTTGGTAAATTCTTCAGTAGGCAATAATCCTACTAATATTATAAATGTGAATGTAGCGATGTTTGGATGTTTGGATGTCCAGACGTTTGCTTTTGTTCCCTAAAAACGTGAGAATGGCTGGACGGATTTTTTTGAAATTTGGCACGCCTACAGGTTATAGTCTGGAAGGAGCTATAGAATATTTTTTTTTTAATTTTGGGGGTTCCGACCCTGCTAGGGACCGTTTCTTTTCGAAATTTTTTTTATTCCATATAACTCTAAGCATATTGAACCTATACTTATGATATTTCGCATAAAGGTATAGAAAGATCGTACAATATGGGTATCAACCGAAAGGAGAAGGCCCCAGGTTTCATTTTGGCTCGATATATTTCGATAAATTGATCGATAACTAAGTTAAAAATTGGATTGCCCGAAACTTAATATTACCCTGCAATATGGGTATCAAACGAAAGAGGATAGCTCCAGGTTTCATTTGGACTTCGATAGGTTTCGATAAATGTATCGATAACAAAGCTATCGGTGAAAATGATATTGCACAAAAACTTTAAAATTGCCCTACAATATGGGTATCAAAGGAAATGGGAAGGCCCCAGGTTTCATTTGTACTCCAATATATTTCGATAAATTGATCGATAACTGAGTCATCGGTCAAAATGTGATTGCCCGAAAACCTCTATATTACCCTACAATATGGGTATCAAACGAAAGGAGATAGCTCCAGGTTTCATTTGGACTTCGATATATTTCGATAAGTTATCGGTCAAAATTCGATTGCCCGAAAACCTTAATATTATTCACAATATTAATCACAAAAACTTTAAAATTGCCCTACAATATGGGTATCAAAGGAAATGGGAAGGCCCCAGGTTTCATTTGTACTCCAATATATTTCGATAAATGTGATTGCCCGAAAACCTCTATATTACCCTACAATATGGGTATCAAACGAAAGGGGATAGCTCCAGGTTTCATTTGGACTTCGATATATTTCGATAAATTTATCGATAACTGAGTTATCGGTGATTGCCCAAAAAACTTAACATTACTCTATAATATGGGTATAAAACGAAAGAAGGCAGCAGGTTTCATTTGGACTACGATAGGTTTCGATTAATTGATCGATAACTGAGTTATCGGTGAAAATGTGATTGCCCAAAAAACTTAAACTTGCCCTACAATATGGGTATCAAACGAAAGGGGAAGGCCCCAGGTTTCATTTTTACTTCGACATATTTCGATAAATTTATCTATAACTGAGTTATCGGTAAAAATGCGATTGCAGAAAAACCTTAATATTACCCTACAATATTGTATCAAATCAACATTTGAAGTTGAATTCATCCTGGCACAATTTGTCAAAATTTAATTCTTGAAAGGCCCCCTAACGTTACCAACGAATACCGCAAAAGAACATTTTTGAAAACCAGTTTTCAATATTCTTTTTCAAAATTTGGTAAATTCTTCAGTAGGCAATAATCATACTAATATTATAAATGTGAATGTAGCGATGTTTGGATGTTTGGATGTCCAGACGTTTGCTTTTGTTCCCTAAAAACGTGAGAATGGCTGGACGGATTTTTTTGAAATTTGGCACGCCTACAGGTTATAGTCTGGCAAGAGCTATAGAATATATTTTTTTTAATTTTGGGGGTTCCGACCCTGTTAGGGACCGTTTCTTTTCGAAATTTTTTTTATTCCATATAACTCTAAGCATATTGAACCTATACTTATGATATTTCGCATAAAGGTATAGAAAGATCGTACAATATGGGTATCAACCGAAAGGAGAAGGCCCCAGGTTTCATTTTAGCTTCGATATATTTCGATAAATTGATCGATAACTAAGTTAAAAATTGGATTGCCCGAAACTTAATATTACCCTGCAATATGGGTATCAAACGAAAGAGGATAGCTCCAGGTTTCATTTGGACTTCGATAGGTTTCGATAAATGTATCGATAACTACGTTATCGGTGAAAATGATATTGCACAAAAACTTTAAAATTGCCCTACAATATGGGTATCAAAGGAAATGGGAAGGCCCCAGGTTTCATTTGTACTCCAATATATTTCGATAAATTGATCGATAACTGAGTCATCGGTCAAAATGTGATTGCCCGAAAACCTCTATATTACCCTACAATATGGGTATCAAACGAAAGGAGATAGCTCCAGGTTTCATTTGGACTTCGATATATTTCGATAAGTTTATCGATAACTGAGTTATCGGTGATTGCCCAAAAAACTTAACATTACCCTATAATATGGGTATAAAACGAAAGAAAGCAGCAGGTTTCATTTGGACTACGATAGGTTTCGATAAATTGATCGATAACTGAGTTATCGGTGAAAATGTGATTGCCCGAAAACCTCTACAATATGGGTATCAAACGAAAGGAGATAGCTCCAGGTTTCATTTGGACTTCGATATATTTCGATAAATTTATCGATAACTGAGTTATCGGTGGTTGCCCAAAAAACTTAACATTACTTTATAATATGGGTATAAAACGAAAGGAGAAGGCCGCAGGTTTCATTTGGACTTCGATAGGTTTCGACAAATTGATCGATAACTGAGTTATCGGTGAAAATGTGATTGCCCAAAAAACTTAAACTTGCCCTACAATATGGGTATCAAACGAAAGGGGAAGGCCACAGGTTTCATTTGTACTTCGACATATTTCGATAAATTTATCTATAACTGAGTTATCGGTAAAAATGCGATTGCAGAAAAACCTTAATATTACCCTACAATATTGTATCAAATCAACATTTGAAGTTGAATTCATCCTGGCACAATTTGTCAAAATTGAATTCTTGAAAGGCCCCCTAACGTTACCTACGAATACCTCAAAAGAACATTTTTGAAAACCAGTTTTCAATATTCTTTTTCAAAATTTGGCAAATTCTTCAGTAGGCAATAATCATACTAATATTATAAATGTGAATGTAGCGATGTTTGGATGTTTGGATGTTTGGATGTCCAGACGTTTGCTTTTGCTCCCTAAAAACGTGAGAATGGCTGGACGGATTTTTTTGAAATTTGGCACGCCTACAGGTTATAGTCTGGAAGGAGCTATAGAATATTTTTTTTTTAATTTTGGGGGTTCCGACCCTGCTAGGGACCGTTTCTTTTCGAAATTTTTTTTATTCCATATAACTCTCAGCATATTGTACCTATACTTATGATATTTCGCATAAAGGTATAGAAAGATCGTACAATATGGGTATCAACCGAAAGGGGAAGGCCCCAGGTTTCATTTTAGCTTCGATATATTTCGATAAATTGATCGATAACTAAGTTATCGGTCAAAATTGGATTGCCCGAAACTTAATATTACCCTGCAATATGGGTATCAAACGAAAGAGGATAGCTCCAGGTTTCATTCGGACTTCGATAGGTTTCGATAAATGTATCGATAACTAAGTTATCGGTGAAAATGTGATTGCCCGAAAACCTCTACAATATGGGTATCAAACAAAAGGAGATAGCTCCAGGTTTCATTTGGACTTCGATATATTTCGATAAATTTATCGATAACTGAGGTATCGGTGATTGCCCAAAAAACTTAACATTACTCTATAATATGTTTATAAAACGAAAGAAGGCAGCAGGTTTCATTTGGCTAACGATAGGTTTCGATAAAATGATCGATAACTGAGTTATCGGTGAAAATGTGATTGCCCAAAAACCTTAAACTTGACCTACAATATGGGTATCAAACGGATGGGGAAGGCCCCAGGTTTCCTTTGTACTTGAATATATTTCGATAAATTGATCGATAACTGAGTTATCGGTCAAAATGCGATTGCCCGAAAACCTCTATATTACCCTACAATATGGGTATCAAACGAAAGGAGATAGCTCCAGGTTTCATTTGGACTTCGATATATTTCGATAAATTTATCGATAACTGAGTTATCGGTGATTGCCCAAAAAACTTAACATTAGGGTCAATTTCAAAAAAACGTACACAACGAGTTTTTTTTGCTTATTTTTAAAGTTTTTCCAATTCGCCTGTAAGAGTGGCCAATTTATGTAGAAATTGATGAAGAATCCGGTGGGACCTTTAGGCTCTCAAAAAAAACAATATTTTTTTAGGTTTTCTATGATTTCTATCTTGAGCGTCACACACCAAATATGTATAAAAAATCGCTGAAAATGCAAAAATATTTGAGATTCAAGTTTACTATGTTGTTCTTTTGTTTTTCAAGATTCACTTCTGCCAAAATCACCTTTTCGATTATAAACACAAAATCACGATTCACCTTGATTTATTTTTTTTTTTAAGTGACTAGTTATTTACAAATTTTAAGATGAAAATATGTAAATTATTGTTAAAAAGAGACTTGAACTAAGAGGTTACTTGCAAACTAATAGGCTTGTAACAATATATTTTAAAACAAGTAAGGAAGTATAAGTTCGGGTGAACCGAACATTAAATACCCAGCGTTAGTTTCCAGAAAAAGGGGTCGTAGTTTTCATCCGATTTCCCCCATTTTAAAAACCAATCTATTCCGAGTCTAAACAATAGCGAATTTGGTGGGCGCGGCCACGCTCCTTGCTTATAAAGCTTTAACCGCTTACATGAGCCAAAAGTACTGAATCGATCTTTACAAGGGTTATACCATGTCCTATATATAACTTTGGAAAAGAAGGCGTGACATTCCCATAACTTTTAACGTATTTTGTGAAATTTTTCGATGTACGGATATATGTGTCCATTAATCAATATTTACCTAATTTTAAAAAAGTGGGTGGTGGCACGCCCACGGATCTTATTATGTTGTTTGTCCCTATTTGAAGATCAGTTTTCATTGCCGATCTTTATGATACTTTCACATTGGCTTGTTAATAGTGAAATGTTGGTATTTTGTTTATCCACTTGTGGGCGGTGCCACGCCCATTTTCCAAAATATTACCAAAAAACCTTTAAACATCACTAATAACATCATCAGGTGAATGAGTGTACTAAATTTTAGCATTATATCTTTATCAGTTAAACAGATATTGCATATTCCGGTTTCCTAACTCTCGTTTAGAGAACTTTAGTCCAAAAAGGGGCGTGGTCGTTCACCGATTTTTCTTATTTTCTGTGGTAGTACTCTACATAAACATAACATGCCTGGTACCTAGTTTCGTAAACCTATCTCACACCGTTCTGAAGTTATTAGCAGTCGAATATGAAAATTGCTTGACTCATAAGTGGGCGGTGCCACGCCCACTTTCCAAAATTTTGCAAAAATAATGTTAAGAATATGAAAATTTATGTATGTACCAAATTTTATTATTATAGCGGTATCACTTAATTAGATATGGACTTTTCAATATTTCCACCTCCTTTCAATATAACTTTTATAAAAAAGAAGGCGTGGTCGCCAAGCGATTTCGTTTATTTTCTATACCTGAATTTAACACAACAATAGTATGCCCTCTACAAAATTTCGTTATACTAGCATAAACTGTTCTCAAGTTATTAAGAGTCAAAATTTTAAAATTTTGTGAGCGGTGCCACGCCCCTTTTCAAAAAATTTGATAACATCCGCCTTAGAACATATAAATCAATACATATTGCAAATTTTATCATTGTAGCTGCTTCTGATATGGAATTAACCCGTTTTATACGTTTTTCGAAATTTTCGATATCGAAAAAGGGGGCGTGGTTATCATCCGATTTCGCCCATTTTCAATAGCAACCTACCTTGTCCAGAAAGTAACCTGTATGCAAAATTTCATGCAAATATCTCAATTTTTACTCAAGCTATCGTGTACACGGACGGACAGACGGACGGACGGACATGCTTTAATCAATTCCTCTTTTCAACCTAAGAACTTTCATATATGGAACCCCATATCTAACTCGATTATTTTGCGCCGTTACATAGTACCGTTATGTGGACAAAATTAATATACCCTTGTACAGGGTGGCGCAAAAGTAATCTTCCGATGTTTTTTGGCTGTAATTCAAAAACAAAATGAACAAGTAAGGAAGTCTAAGTTCGGGTGAACCGAACATTAAATACCCAGCGTTAGTTTTTAGAAAAAGGGGGCGTGGTTTTCATCCGATTTCGCCCATTTTAAAAACCAATCTATGCCGAGCCTAAACAATAGCGAATTTGGTGGGAGCGGCCACGCTCCTTGCTTATAAAGCTTTAACCGCTTACATGAGCCAAAAGTACTGAATCGATCTTTTCAAGGGTTATACCATGTCCTATATATAACTTTGGAAAAGAAGGCGTGCCATGCCCATAACTTTTAACGTATTTTGTGAAATTTTTCGATGTACGGATATATGTGTCCATTAATCAATATTTACATAATTTTAAAAAAGTGGGTGGTGGCACGCCCACGGATTTTATTATGTTGTTTGTCCCTATTGAAGATCAGTTTTCATTGCAGATCTTTATGATACTTTCACAGTGGCTTGTTAATAGTGAAATGTTGATATTTTGTTTATTCACTTGTGGGCGGTGCCACGCCCATTTTCCAAAATATTACCAAAAAACCTTTAAACATCACAAATAACATCATCAGGTGAATGAGTGTACTAAATTTTAGCATTATATCTGTATCAGTTAAACAGATATTGCATATTCCGGTTTCCTAACTCTCGTTTAGAGAACTTTAGTCCAAAAAGGGGCGTGGTCGTTCACCGATTTTTCTTATTTTCTGTGGTAGTACTCTACATAAACATAACATACCTGGAACCTAGTTTCGTAAACCTATCTCACATCGTTCTGAAGTTATTAGCAGTCGAATTTGAAAATTGCTTGACTCATAAGTGGGCGGTGCCACGCCCACTTTCCAAAATTTTGCAAAAATAATGTAAAGAATATGAAAATTGATGTATGTACAAAATTATATTATTATAGCGGTATCAGTTAATTAGATATGGACTTTTCAATATTTCCACCTCCTTTCAATATAACTTTTATAAAAAAGTAGGCGTGGTCGCCAAGCGATTTCGTTTATTTTCTATATCTGAATTTAACACAACAATAGTATGCCCTCTACAAAATTTCGTTATACTAGCATAAACTGTTCTCAAGTTATTAGGAGTCAAAATTTTAAAATTTCTTCAAATATATGGGGGTGGTGCCACGCCCCTTTTCAAAAAATTTGGTAAAATCCGCCTTAGAACATATAAATCAATACATATTGCAAATTTTATCATTGTAGCTGCTTCTGATATTGAATTAACCCGTTTTATACGTTTTTCGAAATTTTCGATATCGAAAAAGGGGGCGTGGTTATCATCCGATTTCGCCCATTTTCAATAGCAACCTACCTTGGCCAGAAAGTAACCTGTATGCAAAATTTCATGCAAATATCTCAATTTTTACTCAAGTTATCGTGTACACGGACGGACAGACGGACAGACGGACGGACATGCCTTAATCAATTCCTCTTTTCAACCTAAGAACTTTCATATATGGAACTCTATATCTAACTCGATTATTTTGTGCCGTTACATAGTACCGTTATGTGGACAAAATTAATATACCCTTGTACTAGTACTAGTACGCTGGGTATAAAAACTTTGATTCTTCTTGTGGATTATTTTTATTTGGCCTTTTAATTTTTTTTACATCAAGTCGAGAATATGATGTCATGTAAATGGCCCCGCCACAGTTGATTGTCATTTGAGCCCTTTTTATGGCATTTTCCATCACTTTGGGCAAAACTTCCGGCGATAGGCCCTCAAATTCTTGACGGATATTGTCTTTAAGAGTTGAAAGAGTCTGAGGCTTGTTGACATAAGCCCGCGACTTCAAAAAGCCCCACAAAAAGAAGTCTGGAGCTGTGAAATCAGGCGATCTTGTTGGCCAGTGCAAATCGCCAAAACGGGAGATTAGGCACCCGGGAAATGCATCCTTCAGCATATCGGTTGGGGCACGTGCATTGTGTGCTGTTGCACCGTCTTGTTGGAACCACATGTTTTCCAATCCCAATTCGTCAAGTTGCGGCAAAAATAACTCGTTGATCAGTAGGCAAATCGCCAAAACGGGAGATTAGGCGCCCGGGAAATGCATCCTTCAGCATATCGGTTGTGGCACGTGCAGTGTGTGCTGTTGCACCGTCTTGTTCGAACCACATGGTTTCCAATCCCAATTCATCAAGTTGCTGCAAAAAGAACTCGTTGACCAGTAGGCGTTGGACGGCCAGGAAATCTGCGACGAAATTCACGTTGTGCCAAAGTCACCGACCGATTATTGGTCAAATAAATAGTCAGCAATATTCCACGTTCTGGAGCAGTGTAGCGGAACATTGTTTATTAACGTGTATTTTGCATGTGTTTACTACACAAATGTCAAAACAGAATTGATTTTAGGGCCCAATCGCAAAATTTATAGCATTTTCTGATAGGAAGATTACTTTTGCGCCACCTTGTACTAGTACTAGTACGCTGGGTATAAAAAACTGCATTTATAAGCGTTTTAAGGAAAAAAACTGAGTGTGACGCTCAAGATATTTTGTGACGATCAAGATGAAAATATGTAAATTTTTGTTAAAAAAAGACTTGAACTAAGGGGTTACTTGCAAAGTAATAGTCTTGTAACAATGTATTTAAAAAAACTGCAAATATAAGCGTTTTAAGGAAAAAAAAAACTAAGTGTGACGCTCAAGATATTTTGTGACGATCAAGAGATTTTGTTGCACGTAAACACGAAATAATGCCAGATTTAATGTGTAACGAAAAAAAGTTTATTTTTTACAAAAAGTAAATAAAAGAAAACAAAAATTCTTCAAAAAACAAAAATTTTCATACGAAACTAAACATGTACATATACTTTGATGTCTTTAACAAAATTTTAAAAAAGGAAGTAATTCTTGAAGAAACTTATACACATACGCGCTTTATCGAGCTTTATTTTCTCGCGATATTTCCGTGCTCTTTCAGCCGCCGTTAATTTTGTTGTTTTACTCTTGAAAATTAAAAAATAAAATCAAAATTAAGCATTTTAAGCTATGAAGCAATATGTATGAAAAGTGATGCTCATGAAATGTTTGCCTATTTTGGTTTTTTCGTTGGCAATTTATTTCCCAAATTCACAAATTATAAAAAAATGAGTTGAGACCATGTAAACAATGATTGTCAACTTTAATTTTTTACATTTAATATATTCACTTTTAAAAAAATTAGCGTGACGCTCAACAATTTTTTATCGCGCCCTTACCATGGTGTTCACAAAAACTACGCAAATCCACACTTTTTTAATAGTTTTTGTTTTCGCTTTTTCACTATTGTAATAATTAAAGTTTGTACTTTTCTTACGTTATTTACTTTATTTAAATGAAAATTGAAAACCGCTAATATTTCTTGATTTATAAAAAGTGACGCTCAATGCAAATTGTGGGGACAACTGTTCTTTGCAACGCCAAATTCGCACTAATTAATTTTTGACAACTATATCAAATCAAAACAAAAGAAAGATACCCAATAATTCGAAAACTGTTATTAAATGTTGCCCAGTAACTTTTTCTTGATTTTATTTTATTTTGTTTACTAAAAATTCTAACGGGGGACACATGCTTTTGTATGAAAGGAGTCAGAGGGAGAAACAAAACACCATACTGAATAAACAAAAAAACAAATATACAAATTTGAGAATTATGTTTTTTTGTTACATATTCCTCGGTGATCACTGTCCATTTTTGTTTTTTTTTTTTAATTTGTTTTTTTACCTAAAATAGCAGTGTAACGTGCGGGGACACAAAAATTGCGTTTTTTTTTAAATTGACCGACCCATTACTCTATAATATGGGTATTAAACGAAAGGAGAAGGCCGCAGGTTTCCTTGGACTTCGATAGGTTGCGGTAAATTGATCGATAACTGAGTTATCGGTGAAAATGTGATTGCCCAAAAAACTTAAACTTGCCCTACAATATGGGTATCAAACGCAAGGGGAAGACCCCAGGTTTCATTTGTACTTCGACATATTTCGATAAATTTATCTATAACTGAGTTATCGGTAAAAATGCGATTGTAGAAAAACCTTAATATTACCCTACAATATTGTATCAAATCAACATTTGAAGTTGAATTCATCCTGGCACAATTTGTCAAAATTTAATTCTTGAAAGGCCCCCTAACGTTACCTACGAATACCTCAAAAGAACATTTTTGAAAACCAGTTTTCAATATTCTTTTTCAAAATTTGGTAAATTCTTCAGTAGGCAATAATCATACTAATATTATAAATGTGAATGTAGCGATGTTTGGATGTCCAGACGTTTGCTTCTGTTACTCAATCACGTGAGAATGACAAGACGGATTTTGATGAAGTTAGGAACGCATACAGGTTATAGTCTGGAAGGAGTTATAGGCAATTTTTTATTAATTTTGGGGGTTCGGACGCTTCTAGGGGACCATTACTTTTTGATATTTTTTTCCCCCATACAGTTCTGACTATACTTGACCTATACTTATGATATTTCGCATATATGTAGGTATAGGATGGCCCCAGGTTTCATTGGGACTTCGATATATTTCGATAAATTTATCTATAACTGAGTTATCGGTAAAAATGCGATTGCAGAAAAACCTTAATATTATATCGTGTTCATGCTGCATTTAAAATGCAACATTTAGCATTTTCGCGATTACCGATAACTCAGTTATAGATAAATTTATCGAAATATATCGAAGTCCCAATGAAACCTGGGGCCATCGTATACCTACATATATGCGAAATATCATAAGTATAGGTCAAGTATACTCAGAACTGTAGGGGGGAAAAAATATCAAAAAGTAATGGTCCCTAGAAGCGTCCAAACCCCCAAAATCAATAAAAAAAAATAGTCTATAACTCCTTCCAGACAATAACCTGTATGCGTTCCTAACTTCATCAAAATCCGTCTTGTCATTCTCACGTGATTGAGTAACAGAAGCAAACGTCTGGACATCCAAACATCGCTACATTCATTTATAATATTTGTATGATTATTGCCTACTGAAGAATTTACCAAATTTTGAAAAAGAATATTGAAAACTGGTTTTCAAAAATGTTCTTTTGAGGTATTCGTAGGTAACGTTAGGGGGCCTTTCAAGAATTAAATTTTGACAAATTGTGCCAGGATGAATTCAACTTCAAATGTTGATTTGATACAATATTGTAGGGTAATATTAAGGTTTTTCTGCAATCGCGTTTTTACCGATAACTCAGTTATCGATCAATTTATCGAAACCTATCGTAGTCCAAATGAAACCTGCTGCCTTCTTTCGTTTTATACCCATATTATAGAGTAATGTTAAGTTTTTTGGGCAATCACCGATAACTCAGTTATCGATAAGTTTATCGAAATATATCGAAGTCCTAATGAAACCCTAAGCTATCTCCTTTCGTTTGATACCCATTATTGTAGGGTAATATAGAGGTTTTCGGGCAATCGCATTTTGACCGATGACTCAGTTATCGATCCATTTATCGAAATATATTGAAGTACAAATGAAACCTGGGGCCTTCCCCTTTCATTTGATACCCATATTGTAGGGCAATTTTAAGGTTTTTGTGCAATAACATTTTCACCGATAACTCAGTTATCGATAAATTTATCGAAATATATCGAAGTCCAAATGAAACCAGGAGCTATCTTCTTTCGTTTGATACCCATATTGTAGGGTAATATAGAAGTTTTCGGGCAATCGCATTTTGACCGATAACTCAGTTATCAATCAATTTATCGAAACCTATCGAAGTCCATATGAAACCTGGAGTTATCCCCTTTCGTTTGATACCCATATTGCCGGGTAATATTAAGGTTTTCGGGCAATCGAATTTTGACCGATAACTTAGTTATCGATCAATTTATCGAAATATATCAAAGCTAAATTGAAACCTGGGGTCTTTCCCTTTCGTTTGATACCCATATTGTAGGTCAAGTTTAAGGTTTTTGGGCAATCACATTTTCACCGATAACTCAGTTATCGATCAATTTATCGAAACCTATCGTAGTCCAAATGAAACCTGCTGCCTTCTCCTTTCGTTTTATACCCATATTATAGGGTAATGTTAAGTTTTTTGGGCAATCACTGATAACTCAGTTATCGATAAACTTATCGAAATATATCGAAGTCCAAATGAAACCTGGAGCTATCTCCTTTCGTTTGATACCCATATTGTAGGGTAACATAGAGGTTTTCGGGCAATCGCATTTTGACCGATGACTCAGTTATCGATCAATTTATCGAAATATATTGGAGTACAAATGAAAACCTGGGCCTTCCCCTTTCGGCTGATACCCATATTGTACGATCTTTCTATACCTTTATGCGAAATATCATAAGTATAGGTTCAATATGCTTAGAGTTATATGGAATAAAAAAAATTTCGAAAAGAAACGGTCCCTAGAAGGTCGGAACCCCCAAAATTAAACAAAAATAGCCTATCGCTCCTTCCAGACTATAACCTGTAGTCGTGACAAATTTCAACAAAATCCGTCCTGCCATTCTCACGTTTTTAGGGAACAAAAGCAAACGTCTGGACATCCAAACATCCAAACATCGCTACATTCACATTTATAATATTAGTAGGATTACTAGCAGGGTACCCGGCGTTGCTCGTGATGTAAGTAGTTAGGGGGCCTTTCAAAATCAATAATATACTTTAAGATTTCATATTTATATAACACTAGCAGGGTACCCGGCGTTGCTCGGGATGTAAGTAGTTAGGGGGCCTTTTAAAATCAATAATATACTTTAAGATTTCATATTTATATAATATTATTGCCTACTGAAGAATTTACCAAATTCGAATATTTTGAAAAAAAAACCGGTTTTCAAATATTTTCTTTTGCGGTATTCGTTGGTAACGTTAGGGGGCCTTTCAAGAATTCAATTTTGACAAATTGTGCCAGGATGAATGCAAATTCAAATGTTGATTTGATACAATATTGTAGGGTAATATTAAGGTTTTTCTGCAATCGCATTTTTACCGATAACTCAGTTATAGATAAATTTATCGAAATATGTCGAAGTACAAATGAAACCTGGGGCCATCCTTACCTATGTACATATATGCGAATAATCATAAGTATAGGTCAAGTATACTCAGAATTGTATGGGGGAAAAAAATATCAAAAAGTAATGGTCCTTAGAAGCGTCCGAACCCCCAAAATTAATAAAAAAAAAATTGCCTATAACTTCTTCCAGACTATAACCTGTATGCGTTCCTAACTTCATCAAAATCCGTCTTGCCATTCTCACGTGATTGAGTAACAGAAGCAAACGTCTGGACATCCAAACATCGCTACATTCACATTTATAATATTAGTATGATTATTGCTACTGAAGAATTTACCAAATTTTGAAAAAGAATATTGAAAACTGGTTTTCAAAAATATTCTTTTGAGGTATTCGTTGGTAACGTTAGGGGGCCTTTCAAGAATTCAATTTTGACAAATTGTGCCAGGATGAATTAAACTTCAAATGTTGATTTGATACAATATTGTAGGGTAATATTAAGGTTTTTCTGCAATCGCATTTTTACCGATAACTCAGTTATAGATAAATTTATCGAAATATGTCGAAGTACAAATGAAACCTGGGGCCTTCCCCTTTCGTTTGATACCCATATTGTAGGGCAAGTTTAAGGTTTTTGGGCAATCACATTTTCACCGATAACTCAGTTATCGATCAATTTATCGAAATATATCGAAGTCCAAATGAAGCCTGGAGCTATCTTCTTTCGTTTGATACCCATATTGTAGGGTAATATAGAAATTTTCGGGCAATCGCATTTGGACCGATAACTCAGTTATCGATCAATTTCTCGAAACCTATCGAAGTCCAAATGAAACCTGGAGCTATGCCCTTTCGTTTTATACCCATATTATAGAGTAATGCTAAGTTTTTTGGGCAATCACGGATAACTCAGTTATCGATAAATTTATCGAAATAGATCGAAGTCCAAATGAAACCTGGAGCTACCCCCTTTCGTTTGATACCCATATTGTAATGTAATATAGAGGTTTTCGGGCAATCGCATTTTGACCGATAACTCAGTTATCGATCAGTTTATCGAAATATATCCAAGTACAAAGGAAACCTGGGGCCTTCCCCTTTCGTTTGATACTCATATTGTAGGTCAAGTTTAAGGTTTTTGGGCAATCACATTTTCACCGATAACTCAGTTATCGATCAATTTACCGAAACCTATCGAAGTCCAAATGAAGCCTGCGGCCTTCTCCTTTCGTTTTATACCCATATTATAGAGTAATGCTAAGTTTTTTGGGCAATCACGGATAACTCAGTTATCGATAAATTTATCGAAATAGATCGAAGTCCAAATGAAACATGGAGCTATCTCCTTTCGTTTGATACCCATATTGTAGGGTAAAATAGATTTTTTCGGGCAATCGCATTTTGACCGATGACTCAATTATCCATCAATTTATCGAAATACATATATTGAAGTACAAATGAAACCTGGGGCCTTCTCCTTTCGTTTGATGCCCATATTGTAGGGCAACTTTAAGATTTTTGTGCAATAACATTTTCACCGATAACTTAGTTATCGATAAATTTATCGAAATATATCGAAGTCCAAATGAAGCCTGGAGCTATCTTCTTTCGTTTGATACCCATATTGTAGGGTAATATAGAAGTTTTCGCGCAATCGCATTTGGACCGATAACTCAGTTATCGATCAATTTCTCGAAACCTATCGAAGTCCAAATGAAACCTGGAGCTATGCCCTTTCGTTTGATACCCATATTGCCGGGTATTATTAAGGTTTTCGGGCTACCGAATTTTGACCGATAACTTAGTTATCGATCAATTTATCCAAATATATCAAAGCTAAATTGAAACCTGGGGCCTTCCCCTTTCGTTTGATACCCATATTGTAGGTCAAGTTTAAGGTTTTTGGGCAATCACATTTTCACCGATAACTCAGTTATCGATCAATTTACCGAAACCTATCGAAGTCCAAATGAAACCTGGAGATATCTCCTTTCGTTTGAACCCATATTGTAGGGTAAGATAGAGGTTTTCGGGCAATCACATTTTCACCGATAACTCAGTTATCGAGCAATTTACCGAAACCTATCGAAGTCCAAATGAAACCTGCTGTCTTCTCCTTTCGTTTTATACCCATATTATAGAGTAATATTAAGTTTTTTGGGCAATCACCGATAACTCAGTTATCGATAAATTTATCGAAATAGATCGAAGTCCAAATGAAACCTGGAGCTATCCCCTTTCGTTTGATACCCATATTGTAATGTAATATACATGGGGGCCTTCCCCTTTCGTTTGATACTCATATTGTAGGTCAAGTTTAAGGTTTTTGGGCAATCACATTTTCACCGATAACTCAGTTATCGATCAATGGAGCTATCCCCTTTCGTTTGATACCCATATTGTAATGTAATATAGAGGTTTTCGGGCAGTCGCATTTTGACCGATAACTCAGTTATCGATCAATTTATCGAAATATATCCAAGTACAAAGGAAACCTGGGGCCTTCCCCTTTCGTTTGATACTCATATTGTAGGTCAAGTTTAAGGTTTTTGGGCAATAACATTTTCACCGATAACTCAGTTATCGATCAATTTATCGAAACCTGTCGAAGTCCAAATGAAACCTGGAGCTATCTCCTTTCGTTTGATACCCATATTGTAGGGTAAAATAGAGGTTTTCGGGCAATCGCATTTTGACCGATGACTCAGTTATCCATCAATTTATCGAAATATATTGAAGTACAAATGAAACCTGGGGCCTTCCCCTTTCGTTTGATGCCCATATTGTAGGGCAATTTTAAGATTTTTGTGCAATAAAATTTTCACCGATAACTCAGTTATAGATAAATTTATCGAAATATGTCGAAGTACAAATGAAACCTGGGGCCTTCCCCTTTCGTTTGATACCCATATTGTAGGGCAAGTTTAAGGTTTTTGGGCAATCACATTTTCACCGATAACTCAGTTATCGATCAATTTACCGAAACCTATCGAAGTCCAAATGAAACCTGCGGCCTTCTCCTTTCGTTTTATACCCATATTATAGAGTAATGTTAAGTTTTTTGGGCAATCACCGATAACTCAGTTATCGATAAATTTATCGAAATAGATCGAAGTCCAAATGAAACCTTGAGCTAGCCGCTTTCGTTTGATACCCATATTGTAATGTAATATAGAGGTTTTCGGGCAGTCGCATTTTGACCGATAACTCAGTTATCGATCAATTTATCGAAATATATCCAAGTACAAAGGAAACCTGGGGCCTTCCCCTTTCGTTTGATACTCATATTGTAGGTCAAGTTTAAGGTTTTTAGGCAATCACATTTTCACCGATAACTCAGTTATCGATCAATTTATCGAAACCTATCGTAGTCCAAATGAAACCTGCTGCCTTCTCCTTTCGTTTTATACCCATATTATAGAGTAATGTTAATTTTTTTGGGCAATCACCGATAACTCAGTTATCGATAAATTTATCGAAATATATCGAAGTCCAAATGAAACCTGGAGCTATCTCCTTTCGTTTGATACCCATATTGTAGGGTAAAATAGAGGTTTTCGGGCAATCGCATTTTGACCGATGACTCAGTTATCCATCAATTTATCGAAATACATATATTGAAGTACAAATGAAACCTGGGGCCTTCTCCTTTCGTTTGATGCCCATATTGTAGGGTAACTTTAAGATTTTTGTGCAATAACATTTTCACCGATAACTTAGTTATCGATAAATTTATCGAAATATATCGAAGTCCAAATGAAACCTGGAGCTATCTTCTTTCGTTTGATACCCATATTGTAGGGTAATATAGAAGTTTTCGCGCAATCGCATTTGGACCGATAACTCAGTTATCGATCAATTTCTCGAAACCTATCGAAGTCCAAATGAAACCTGGAGCTATCCCCTTTCGTTTTATACCCATATTATAGAGTAATGTTAATTTTTTTGGGCAATCACCGATAACTCAGTCATCGATAAATTTATCGAAATATATCGAAGTCCAAATGAAACCTGGAGATATCTCCTTTCGTTTGAACCCATATTGTAGGGTAAGATAGAGGTTTTCGGGCAATCACATTTTCACCGATAACTCAGTTATCGAGCAATTTATCGAAACCTATCGAAGTCCAAATGAAACCTGCTGTCTTCTCCTTTCGTTTTATACCCATATTGCCGGGTATTATTAAGGTTTTCGGGCTATCGAATTTTGACCGATAACTTAGTTATCGATCAATTTATCGAAATATATCAAAGCTAAATTGAAACCTGGGGCCTTCCCCTTTCGTTTGATACCCATATTGTAGGTCAAGTTTAAGGTTTTTGGGCAATCAGATTTTCACCGATAACTCAGTTATCGATCAATTTACCGAAACCTATCGAAGTCCAAATGAAACCTGCAGCCTTCTCCTTTCGTTTTATACCCATATTATAGAGTAATGTTAATTTTTTTGGGCAATCACCGATAGCTCAGTCATCGATAAATTTATCGAAATATATCGAAGTCCAAATGAAACCTGGAGATATTTCCTTTCGTTTGAACCCATATTGTAGGGTAAGATAGAGGTTTTCGGGCAATCACATTTTCACCGATAACTCAGTTATCGAGCAATTTATCGAAACCTATCGAAGTCCAAATGAAACCTGGGGCCTTCCCCTTTCGGCTGATACCCATATTGTACGATCTTTCTATACCTTTATGCGAAATATTATAAGTATAGGTTCAATATGCTTAGAGTTATATGGAATAAAAAAAATTTCGAAAAGAAACGGTCCCTAGAAGGTCGGAACCCCCAAAATTAAACAAAAATAGCCTATCGCTCCTTCCAGACTATAACCTGTAGTCGTGCCAAATTTCAACAAAATCCGTCCAGCCATTCTCACGTTTTTAGGGAACAAAAGCAAACGTCTGGACATCCAAACATCCAAACATCCAAACATCGCTACATTCACATTTATAATATTAGTAGGATTACTAGCAGGGTACCCGGCGTTGCTCGGGATGTAAGTAGTTAGGGGGCCTTTCAAAATCAATAATATATTTAAGATTTCATATTTATATAACACTAGCAGGGTACCCGGCGTTGCTCGGGATGTAAGTAGTTAGGGGGCCTTTCAAAATCAATAATATACTTTAAGATTTCATATTTATATAATACTAGCAGACCCGGCAGACGTTGTTCTGCCTGACCAGTGACTTCCCTAGAAATACTTTTTCAAATATTTTCCTTTATCTTTTAACATTCCATTTATTGCAGTGCTTTAGGATATACAATGTTTCTGGCTTTAAAGTCTTTGGTATAAACAAATAAATTTTTTGGATGTCCAACTCAAAAAACGGATCTTTTGAACTCAATGGGTATGACAAAAACCATTATGCGCTGCTGAGCAGATGTATAGTTAGTACTTATTTAATTATATCCTATATCTACCTATAATACTCTGGATATGTATGAACGGCAATAACAAACAAAAAAAATTAAGTGCTTTGATTAAGATTTAAGAACGTTAAAATGTCACTAAAGCAAATACATTTAGGGATATAACGAATTGAAATATTACTTAGCTTGTGGTCCTGGAACTGCCCACTTTTCCAAAGAATTTACAAATGTAGCCTATGTATGTCGTACCCAACGAAGATTTTAACGTATTGGAAAAGTTTAAAACAGATCAACCATAAACTTTGGACATTATTGAAGTACAAACAAAGTTTTGAATACAAAATATGTGGGCTTGGCACGGCCCACATTTCAATATTCAAAGTTATGATGATTTAAATTTTATATAGCCTGGGGGCGTGGCACAACAATCTTCTGAACCAATCTGGAAATTTAGAGAAGATCGACCATAAACTTTGAACTTATTGAAGTACAAACAAAACACAAAAAATGTGGGCGTGGGACCGCCCACTTTTCCCAAATTATATCCATCTTGACTAAAGGACACACATATCCAAAAATCTTTAATTTAGACCTAATATGTTCAGAGTTATGAAGAATTTAAATTTTATATAGCCTGGGGGCGTGGCACAACAATCTTCTGAATCAATCTGGAAATTTAGAGAAGATCGACCATAAACTTTGAACTTAATGAAGTACAAACAAAACACAAAAAATGTGGGCGTGGGACCGCCCACTTTTCCCAAATTATATCCATCTTGACTAAAGGACACACATATCCAAAAATCTTTAATTTAGACCAAATATGTTCAGAGCTATGAAGAATTTAAATTTTATATAGCCTTGGGGCGTGGCACCGCCTACTTTTCCAAAAATTGATATAGCCTAAATCGTACACAACAATTTTCTTAACCAATCTTGAAAGTTTAAAAGAGATCGACCATAAACTTTGGACATTATTGAAGTACAAACAAAACACAAAAAAAGGGGCGTGGCACCGCCCACTTTTCCAAAATTACATAAATCTTGACCAAAGGACACACATATCCAGAAATCATTAATTTAGACCAAATATGTTCAGAGCTATGAAGAACTTAAATTTTATATAGCCTGGGGCGTGGCACCGCCTACTTTTCCAAAAATTGATATAGCCTAAATCGTACACAACAATCTTCTGAACCAATCTTGACAGTTTAAAAGAGATCGACCATAAACTTTGGACATTATTGAAGTAGAAACAAAACACAAAAAATGTGGGCGTGGCACCGCCCACTTTTCCAAAATTATATACATCTTGACTAAAGGACACACATATCCAAAAATCCTTAATTTAGACCCAATATGTTCAGAGTTATGAAGAATTTAAATTTTATATAGCCTGGGGGCGTGGCACCGCCTACTTTTCCAAAAATTGATATAGCCTAAATCGTACACAACAATTTTCTTAACCAATCTTGAAAGTTTAAAAGAGATCGACCATAAACTTTGGACATTATCGAAGTACAAACAAAACACAAAAAATGGGGGCGTGGCACCGCCCACTTTTCCAAAATTACATAAATCTTGACTAAAGGACACACATATCCAGAAATCATTAATTTAGACCAAATATGTTCAGAGCTATGAAGAATTTAAATTTTATATAGCCTGGGGGCGTGGCACCGCCTACTTTTCCAAAAATTGATATAGCCTAAATCGTACACAACAATTTTCTTAAATAATCTTGAAAGTTTAAAAGAGATCTACCATAAACTTTGGACATTATTGAAGTACAAACAAAACACAAAAAATGTGGGCGTGGCACCGCCCACTTTTCCAAAATTACATAAATCTTGACCAAAGGACACACATATCCAAAAATCATTAATTTAGACCAAATATGTTCAGAGTTATGAAGAATTGTAGTTTTATATAGCCTGGGGGCGTGGCACCGCCCACTTTTCCAAAAATTAATATAGCCTATGCTTTAACCCATGATCTCAAGAATATACTGTGAAAATTTCATAAAAATCGGTTGAGTACTTTGGACGCCAATAAAGGACACACAGACACACATTCATTTTATTTATAAGATAAGGCAAACAGCTCTATGAAAAAGCTTTTGTATAATAATTTTTTTCTTGAATTCAGATGAATCTAAAATTCACTCTAAGCGGACACAGTCATCAACACTTTTGATATGATAGCTATATTATATGAGCTTATTCTTGGGTCAGCCTTGGTCCCCCTAATGGTAAATTTCAAGGAAACGGGTTCGCAGATGAACCTGAAAACTTTTCCTTGTGAAAACTCTCATCAACACCTTTAATTTGATACGCTTATTGTTAAAATACATTCGGAGTCACCCCTGGTCCACATATTGGTCAATATCTCAGGATTCCAGAAACTTTTTTAACTTTTTCTTTCTGAAGAACCTTCTCGGGGCACAAACAAATACAATTAAGAAAAAATTAGTGAAATCGGTTGAGCCGTTCTCAATTGATGAGTTACTATACATTTTTATATATATAGATTATTGCCTACTGAAGAATTTACCAAATTCGAATATTTTGAAAATTTTGAAAAAAAACCGGTTTTCAAAAATTTTCTTTTGCGGTATTCGTTGGTAACGTTAGGGGGCCTTTCAAGAATTCAATTTTGACAAATTGTGCCAGGATGAATGCAAATTCAAATATTGATTTGATACAATATTGTAGGGTAATATTAAGGTTTTTCTGCAATCGCATTTTGACCAATAACTCAGTTGTCGATAAATTTATCGAAATATATCGGAGTCCAAATGAAACCTGGGGTCATCCTTACCTATGTACATATATGCGAAATATCATAAGTATAGGTCAAGTATACTCAGAATTGTATGGGGGAAAAAAATATCAAAAAGTAATGGTCCCTAGAAGCGTCCGAACCCCCAAAATTAATAAAAAAACAAGTAAGGAAAGGGCTGTCTTCGGCTGTGCCGAAGTCTTTATACCTTTCATGAATATGCACAACTTTTCTCAGTGTCCGCTCCTTACTTACAATTACTCACAAACTCTCCAAAACTGTTAATTTAAAACAAGTAAGGAAGTCTAAGTTCGGGTGAACCGAACATTAAATACCCAGCGTTAGTTTTCTGAAAAAGGGGGCGTAGTTTTCATCCGATTTCGACCATTTTAAAAGCCAATCTATTCCGAGCGTAAACAATAGCGAATTTGGTGGGCGCGGCCACGCCCCTTGCTTATAAAGCTTTAACCGCTTACATGAGCCAAAAGTACTCAATCGATCTTTACAAGGGTTATACCATGTCCTATATATAACTTTGGAAAAGAAGGCGTGCCATGCCCATAACTTTTAACGTATTTTGTGAAATTTTTGATATACGGATATATGTGTCCGTTAATCAATATTTACATAAAAGTGGGTGTTGGCACGCCCACGGATTTTATTCTGTTGTTTGTCCCTATTTATAGATCAGTTTTCATTGCAGATCTTTATGATACTTTCACAGTGGCTTGTTATTAGTGAAATGTTGATATTTTGTTTATTCACTTGTGGGCGGTGCCACGCCCATTTTCCAAAATATTACCAAAAAACCTTTAAACAACACTAATAACATCATCAAGTGAATGAGTTACTAAATTTTAGCATAATATCTTTATCAGTTAAACAGATATTGCATATTCCGGTTTCCTAACTCTCGTTTAGAGAACTTTAGTCCAAAAAGGGGCGTGCTCGTTCACCCATTTTTCTTATTTTCTGTGGTAGTACTCTACATAAACATAACATGCCTGGTACTTAGTTTCTTAAACCTATCTCACACCGTTCTGAAGTTATTAGCAGTCGAATTTGAAATTGCTTGGGCGTGGCACCGCCCACTTTCCAAAATTTTGCAAAAATAATGTAAAGAATATGAAAATTGATGTATGTACCAAATTAAATTATTATAGCGGTATCAGTTAATTAGATATGGACTTTTCAATATTTCCACCTCCTTTCAATATAACTTTTATGAAAAAGTAGGCGTGGTAGCCAAGCGATTTAGTTTATTTTCTATATCTGAATTTAACACAGCAATAGTATGCCCTCTACAAATTTTCGTTATACTAGCATAAACTGTTCTGAAGTTATCAAGAGTCAAAATTTGAAAATTTCTTCAAATATATGTGGGCGGTGCCACGCCCCTTTTCAAAAAATTTTATAAAGACGGCCTTAGAACATCTAAATCAAAACATATTGCAAATTTTGTCATTGTAGCTGCTTCTGATATTGAATTCGAAAAAGGGGCGTGGTTATGGTCCGATTTTACCCATTTTCAATACCAATCTATTCTGAACCCAAATAAGTACGCATGCCGAATTTGGTGAAGATATCTCATTATTTGCTCAAGTTATCGTGTTAACGGACAGACGGACGGACGGACGGACGGACAGACGGACGGACATGGCTCAATCAAATTTTTTTTCGATCCTGATGATATTGATGTATGGAAGTCTATATCTATCTCGATTCCTTGATACCTGTACAACCAACCGTTATCCCAACAAAGTTATAATACCCTTGTACTAGTACTAGTACGCTGGGTATAAATACATAGCCAAACCACATATATCGGAGCAATCGGTAATATGGGAGCTATATGTTATGTAAGTCCGATCTGTATGATTTTCACTACACACATCACTCATATAATAAGTACCAAACCTGCAAAATTCTACGTTTCTAGCTTTCTATTTGAAAAATTTATAGCCCGAAACCCATTTATCGAAACTATCGATTATATGGGAGCTATTAGTTATGTTGGTCCGATCCAGGTGATTTTCACTACACACATTACTTATATAGTATGTACTAAAGCTGCGAAATTTCGCTCTAATAGCTTTTTAATTGCAAGAGTTAGAGGCCAAAACCCATTTATCGAAACTATCGATTATATGGGAGCTATATGTTATGTTGGTCCGATCCAGGTGATTTTCACTACACACATTACTTATATAGTATGTACTAAACCTGCGGAATTTCGCTCTAATAGCTTTTTAATTGCAAGAGTTAGAGGCCAAAACCCGTTTATCGGAACAATCGATTGTATGGGAGCTATGCGTTGTATCGTTCCGATCTTGCTGGTTCCGACAAATGATTAATCCTATGCAAAATGGCGCCTGCTTGCAAAATTTCATCGAGATATCTCTAAAATTGAGGGACTAGTTTGCGTTCAAACAGACGGACGGACAGACGGACGGACGGACGGACGGACGGACAGACGGACATGGCTAAATCAACTCAGCTCGTCGCCCTGATCATTTCGGTATACTTAATGGTGGGTCTATCTCTTCTTCTTCTCATACTTACAAACATCGGACCAAAGTTATAATACCATTTCATGCTCATGAAAGGTATAAAAATAGCCTATAACTTCTTCCAAACCTGTATGCGTTCCTAACTTCATCAAAATCCGTCTTGCCATTCTCACGTGATTGGGTAACAGAAGCAAACGTCTGGACATCCAAACATTGCTACATTCACATTTATAATATTAGTATGATTATTGCTACTGAAGAATTTACCAAATTTTGAAAAAGAATATTGAAAACTGGTTTTCAAAAATGTTCTTTTGAGGTATTCGTTGGTAACGTTAGGGGGCCTTTCAAGAATTCAATTTTGACAAATTGTGCCAGGATGAATTAAACTTCAAATGTTGATTTGATACAATATTGTAGGGTAATATTAAGGTTTTTCTGCAATCGCATTTTTACCGATAACTCAGTTATAGATAAATTTATCGAAATATGTCGAAGTACAAATGAAACCTGGGGCCTTCCCCTTTCGTTTGATACCCATATTGTAGGGCAAGTTTAAGGTTTTTGGGCAATCACATTTTCACCGATAACTCAGTTATCGATCAATTTACCGAAACCTATCGAAGTCCAAATGAAACCTGCGGCCTTCTCCTTTCGTTTTATACCCATATTATAGAGTAATGTTAAGTTTTTTGGGCAATCACCGATAACTCAGTTATCGATAAATTTATCGAAATAGATCGAAGTCCAAATGAAACCTGGAGCTACCCCCTTTCGCTTGATACCCATATTGTAATGTAATATAGAGGTTTTCGGGCAGTCGCATTTTGACCGATAACTCAGTTATCGATCAATTTATCGAAATATAACCAAGTACAAAGGAAACCTGCGGCCTTCCCCTTTCGTTTGATACTCATATTGTAGGTCAAGCTTAAGGTTTTTGGGCAATCACATTTTCACCGATAACTCAGTTATCGATCAATTTATCGAAACCTATCGTAGTCCAAATGAAACCTGCTGCCTTCTCCTTTTGTTTTATAGGAATATTATAGAGTAATGTTAATTTTTTTGGGCAATCACCGATAACTCAGTTATCGATCAATTTCTCGAAATATATCCAAGTACAAATGAAACCTGGAGATATCTCCTTTCGTTTGAACCCATATTGTAGGGTAAGATAGAGGTTTTCGGGCAATCACATTTTCACCGATAACTCAGTTATCGATCAATTTACCGAAACCTATCGAAGTCCAAATGAAACCTGCTGTCTTCTCCTTTCGTTTTATACCCATATTATAGAGTAATGTTAAGTTTTTTGGGCAATCACCGATAACTCAGTTATCGATAAATTTATCGAAATAGATCGAAGTCCAAATGACCCCTGCAGCTATCCCCTTTCGTTTGATACCCATATTGTAGGGCAACTTTAAGATTTTTGTGCATTAACATTTTCACCGATAACTTAGTTATCGATAAATTTATCGAAATATATCGAAGTCCAAATGAAACCTGGAGCTATCTTCTTTCGTTTGATACCCATATTGTGGGGTAATATAGAAGTTTTCGCGCAATCGCATTTGGACCGATAACTCAGTTATCGATGAATTTCTCGAAATATATCCAAGTACAAATGAAACCTGGAGATATCTCCTTTCGTTTGAACCCATATTGTAGGGTAAGATAGAGGTTTTCGGGCAATCACATTTTCACCGATAACTCAGTTATCGATCAATTTACCGAAACCTATCGAAGTCCAAATAAAACCTGCTGTCTTCTCCTTTCGTTTTATACCCATATTATAGAGTAATGTTAAGTTTTTGGGAATCACCGATAACTCAGTTATCCATCAATTTATCGAAATATATTGAAGTACAATTGAAACCTGGGGCCTTCCCCTTTCGTTTGATGCCCATATTGTAGGGCAATTTTAAGATTTTTGTGCAATAACATTTTCACCGATAACTTAGTTATCGATAAATTTATCGAAATATATCCAAGTCCAAATGAAACCTGGAGCTATCTTCTTTCGTTTGATACCCATATTGTAGGGTAATATAGAAGTTTTCGCGCAGTCGCATTTTGACCGATAACTCAGTTATCGATCAATTTATCTAAATATGTCCAAGTACAAAGGAAACCTGGGGCCTTCCCCTTTCGTTTGATACCCATATTGTAGGTCAAGTTTAAGGTTTTTGGGCAATCACATTTTCACCGATAACTCAGTTATCGATCAATTTATCGAAACCTATCGTAGTCCAAATGAAACCTGCTGCCTTCTCCTTTCGTTGTATACCCATATTATAGAGTAATGTTAAGTTTTTTGGGCAATCACCGATAACTAAGTTATCGATCAATTTATCGAAATATATCGAAGTCCAAATGAAACCTGGAGCTATCTTCTTTCGTTTGATACCCATATTGTAGGGTAATATAGAAGTTTTCGCGCAATCGCATTTTGACCGATAACTTATTTATCGATCAATTTATCTAAATATATCCAAGTACAAAGGAAACCTGGGGCCTTCCCCTTTCGTTTGATACCCATATTGTAGGTCAAGTTTAAGGTTTTTGGGCAATCACATTTTCACCGATAACTCAGTTATCGATCAATTTATCGAAACCTATCGTAGTCCAAATGAAACCTGCTGCCTTCTCCTTTCGTTTTATACCCATATTATAGAGTAATGTTAAGTTTTTTGGGCAATCACCGATAACTAAGTTATCGATCAATTTATCGAAATATATCGAAGTCCAAATGAAACCTGGAGCTATCTTCTTTCGTTTGATACCCATATTGTAGGGTAATATAGAAATTTTCGCGCAATCGCATTTTGACCGATAACTTAGTTATCGATCAATTTATCGAAATATATCAAAGCTAAATTGAAACCTGGGGCCTTCCCCTTTCGTTTGATACCCATATTGTAGGTCAAGTTTAAGGTTTTTGGGCAATCACATTTTCACCGATAACTCAGTTATCGATCAATTTATCGAAACTTATCGTAGTCCAAATGAAACCTGCTGCCTTCTCCTTTCGTTTTATACCCATATTATAGGGTAATGTTAAGTTTTTTGGGCAATCACCGATAACTCAGTTATCGATAAACTTATCGAAATATATCGAAGTCCAAAGAAACCTGGAGCTATCTTCTTTCGTTTGATACTCATATTGTAGGGTAATATAGAGGTTTTCGGGCAATCGAATTTTGACCGATAACTTAGTTATCGATCAATTTATCCAAATATATCGAAGCTAAATTGAAACCTGGGGCCTTCCCCTTTCGTTTGATACCCATATTGTAGGTCAAGTTTAAGGTTTTTGGGCAATCACATTTTCACCGATAACTCATTTATCGATCAATTTATCGAAACCTATCGTAGTCCAAATGAAACCTGCTGCCTTCTCCTTTCGTTTTATACCCATATTATAGGGTAATGTTAAGTTTTTTGGGCAATCACCGATAACTCAGTTATCGATAAACTTATCGAAATATATCGAAGTCCAAAGAAACCTGGAGCTATCTTCTTTCGTTTGATACCCATATTGTAGGGTAATAAAGAAGTTTTCGCGCAATCGCATTTTGACCGATAACTTAGTTATCGATCAATTTATCGAAATATATCAAAGCTAAATTGAAACCTGGGGCCTTCCCCTTTCGTTTGATACCCATATTGTAGGTCAAGTTTAAGGTTTTTGGGCAATCACATTTTCACCGATAACTCAGTTATCGATCAATTTATCGAAACCTATCGTAGTCCAAATGAAACCTGCTGCCTTCTCCTTTCGTTTTATACCCATATTATAGGGTAATGTTAAGTTTTTTGGGCAATCACCGATAACTCAGTTATCGATAAACTTATCGAAATATATCGAAGTCCAAAGAAACCTGGAGCTATCTCCTTTCGTTTGATACCCATATTGTAGGGTAATATAGAGGTTTTCGGGCAATCGAATTTTGACCGATAACTTAGTTATCGATCAATTTATCGAAATATATCGAAGCTAAATTGAAACCTGGGGCCTTCCCCTTTCGTTTGATACCCATATTGTACGATCTTTATATACCTATATTCGAAATATCATAAGTATAGGTTCAATATACTTAGAGTTATATGGAATAAAGAAAATTTCGAAAAGAAACGGTCCCTAGCAGGGTCGGAACCCCCAAAATTAAAAAAAAAATAGCCTATAGCTCCTTCCAGACTATAACCTGTAGGCGTGCCAAATTTCAACAAAATCCGTCTAGCCATTCTCACGTTTTTAGGGAACAAAAGCAAACGTCTGGACATCCAAACATCCAAACATCCAAACATTCAAACATCCAAACATCGCTACATTCACATTTATAATATTAGTAGGATATATTCACTCAAAAATGTAATGGAAATTGAATATCTGAATTTTTAAACGTTTTTCTTGGAAATGACACCAAAGTTTTTTTTTTTTTTCTTTTTGACTAATTGTGTCAGGATGAATGGAAATTCAAAAGTTGATTTGATACCATATTGTAGGTAAATTTTAGGGTTTTAGGGCAATCACATTCTCACCTATAACTAAATTAACGATAAATTTATCGAAATATATCGAAGTAAAAATGAAACCCGGGACCATCCCCATTCGTTTGATACCCATATTGTAGGGTGATATTAAGGTTTTCGGGCAATCGCATTTTGACCGATAACTCAGTTATCGAACAATTTATCGAAATATATTTAACTCCAAATGCAACCTGGGGCTATTCCCTTTCGTTTGATACCCATATTATAGGGTAATGTTAAGCTTTTTGGGCAATAAAATCTTCACCGATAACTCAGCTGTCGATAAATTTATCGAAATATATCGAAGTCCAAATGTAACCTGGAGCTACCCCTTTCGTTTGATACCCATATTGTAGGGCAATTTTAAGGTTTTTGTGCAATAAAATTTTCACCGATAACTCAGTTATCGATAAATTTATCGAAGCCCAAATGAAACCTGGGGCCATCCCCCTTCGTTTGATACCCATATTGTAGGGTAATATTAAGGTTTTTGGGCAATCGAATTTTGACCGATAACTTAGTTATCGATCAATTTATCGAAATATATCGAAGCCAAAATGAAACCTGGGGCCCTCCCCTTTTGTTTGATACCCATATTATAGGGTAATGTTAAGTTTTTTGGGCAATCACCGATAACTCAGTTATCGATCAATTTATCGAAATATATCGAGGTCCAAATGTAACCTGGAACTATCCCCTTTCGTTTGATACCCATATTGTAGGGCAATTTTAAGGTTTTTGTGCAATAACATTTTCACCGATAACTCAGTTATCGATAAATTTATCGAAATATATCGAAGCCCAAATGAAACCTGGGGCCATCCCCTTTCGTTTGATACCCATATTGTAGGGTAATATTAAGGGTTTTGGGCAATCGAATTTTGACCGATAACTTAGTTATCGATCAATTTATCGAAATATATCGAAGCCAAAATGCCCTCCCCTTTCGTTTGATACCCATATTATAGGGTAATGTTAAGTTTTTTGGACAATCACCGATAACTCAGTTATCGATCAATTTATCGAAATATATCGAAGTCCAAATTTAACCTGGAACTATCCCCTTTCGTTTGATACCCATATTGTAGGGCAATTTTAAGGTTTTTGTGCAATAACATTTTCACCGATAACTCAGTTATCGCTAAATTTATCGAAATATATCGAAGCCCAAATGAAACCTGGGGCCATCCCCTTTCGTTTGATACCCATATTGTAGGGTAATATTAAGGTTTTTGGGCAATCGAATTTTGACCGATAACTTAGTTATCGATCAATTTATCGAAATATATCGAAGCCAAAATGAAAGCTGGGGCCCTCCCCTCTCGTTTGATACCCATATTGTACGATAATTCTATACCTATATGCGAAATATCATAAGTATAGGTTCAATATACTTAGAGTTATATGGAATAAAAAAAATTTCGAAAAGAAACGGTCCCTAGCAGGGTCGGAACCCCCAAAATTAAAAAAAAAAATAGCCTATAGCTCCTTCCAGACTATAACCTGTAGGCGTGCCAAATTTCAACAAAATCCGTTCAGCCATTCTCACGTTTTTAGGGAACAAAAGCAAACGTCTGGACATCCAAACATCCAAACATCGCTACATTCACATTTATAATATTAGTAGGATTATTGCCTACTGAAGAATTTACCAAATTCGAATATTTTGAAAATTTTGAAAAAAAAACGGTTTTCAAAAATTTTCTTTTGCGGTATTCGTTGGTAACGTTAGGGGGCCTTTCAAGAATTCAATTTTGACAAATTGTGCCAGGATGAATGCAAATTCAAATGTTGATTTGATACAATATTGTAGGGTAATATTAAGGTTTTTCTGCAATCGCATTTTGACCAATAACTCAGTTGTCGATAAATTTATCGAAATATATCGAAGTCCCAATGAAACCTGGGGCCATCCTTACCTATGTACATATATGCGAAATATCATAAGTATAGGTCAAGTATACTCAGAATTGTATGGGGGAAAAAAATATCAAAAAGTAATGGTCCTTAGAAGCGTCCGAACCCCCAAAATTAATAAAAAAAAAATTGCCTATAACTTCTTCCAGACTATAACCTGTATGCGTTCCTAACTTCATCAAAATCCGTCTTGCCATTCTCACGTGATTGAGTAACAGAAGCAAACGTCTGGACATCCAAACATCGCTACATTCACATTTATAATATTAGTATGATTATTGCTACTGAAGAATTTACCAAATTTTGAAAAAGAATATTGAAAACTGGTTTTCAAAAATGTTCTTTTGAGGTATTCGTTGGTAACGTTAGGGGGCCTTTCAAGAATTCAATTTTGACAAATTGTGCCAGGATGAATTAAACTTCAAATGTTGATTTGATACAATATTGTAGGGTAATATTAAGGTTTTTCTGCAATCGCATTTTTACCGATAACTCAGTTATAGATAAATTTATCGAAATATGTCGAAGTACAAATGAAACCTGGGGCCTTCCCCTTTCGTTTGATACCCATATTGTAGGGCAAGTTTAAGGTTTTTGGGCAATCACATTTTCACCGATAACTCAGTTATCGATCAATTTACCGAAACCTATCGAAGTCCACATGAAACCTGCGGCCTTCTCCTTTCGTTTTATACCCATATTATAGAGTAATACTAAGTTTTTTGGGCAATCACGGATAACTCAGTTATCGATAAAGTTATCGAAATAGATCGAAGTCCAAATGAAACCTGGAGCTACCCCCTTTCGTTTGATACCCATATTGTAATGTAATATAGAGGTTTTCGGGCAGTCGCATTTTGACCGATAACTCAGTTATCGATCAATTTATCGAAATATATCCAAGTACAAAGGAAACCTGAGGCCTTCCCCTTTCGTTTGATACTCATATTGTAGGTCAAGTTTAAGGTTTTTGGGCAATCACATTTTCACCGATAACTCAGTTATCGATCAATTTACCGAAACCTATCGAAGTCCACATGAAACCTGCGGCCTTCTCCTTTCGTTTTATACCCATATTATAGAGTAATGCTAAGTTTTTTGGGCAATCACGGATAACTCAGTTATCGATAAATTTATCGAAATAGATCGAAGTCCAAATGAAACATGGAGCTATCTCCTTTCGTTTGATACCCATATTGTAGGGTAAAATAGAGGTTTTCGGGCAATTGCATTTTTTTACATATATTGAAGTACAAATGAAACCTGGGGCCTTCTCCTTTCGTATGATGCCCATATTGTAGGGCAACTTTAAGATTTTTGTGCAATAACATTTTCACCGATAACTTAGTTATCGATAAATTTATCGCCACATATCGAAGTCCAAATGAAGCCTGGAGCTATCTTCTTTCGTTTGATACCCATATTGTAGGGTAATATAGAAGTTTTCGCGCAATCGCATTTGGACCGATAACTCAGTTATCGATCAATTTCTCGAAACCTATCGAAGTCCAAATGAAACCTGGAGCTATGCCCTTTCGTTTGATACCCATATTGCCGGGTATTATTAAGGTTTTCGGGCTACCGAATTTTGACCGATAACTTAGTTATCGATCAATTTATCCAAATATATCAAAGCTAAATTGAAACCTGGGGCCTTCCCCTTTCGTTTGATACCCATATTGTAGGTCAAGTTTAAGGTTTTTGGGCAATCACATTTTCACCGATAACTCAGTTATCGATCAATTTACCGAAACCTATCGAAGTCCAAATGAAACCTGCAGCCTTCTCCTTTCGTTTTATACCCATATTATAGAGTAATATTAAGTTTTTTGGGCAATCACCGATAACTCAGTTATCGATAAATTTATCGAAATAGATCGAAGTCCAAATGAAACCTGGAGCTATCCCCTTTCGTTTGATACCCATATTGTAATGTAATATAGAGGTTTTCGGGCAATCGCATTTTGACCGATGACTCAGTTATCCATCAATTTATCGAAATATATTGAAGTACAAATGAAACATGGGGCCTTCCCCTTTCGTTTGATACCCATATTGTAGGGCAAGTTTAAGGTTTTTGGGCAATCACATTTTCACCGATAACTCAGTTATCGATCAATTTATCGAAATATATCCAAGTACAAATGAAACCTGGGGCCTTCCCCTTTCGTTTGATACTCATATTGTAGGTCAAGTTTAAGGTTTTTGGGCAATCACATTTTCACCGATAACTCAGTTATCGATCAATTTACCGAAACCTATCGAAGTCCACATGAAACCTGCGGCCTTCTCCTTTCGTTTTATACCCATATTATAGAGTAATGCTAAGTTTTTTGGGCAATCACGGATAACTCAGTTATCGATAAATTTATCGAAATAGATCGAAGTCCAAATGAAACCTGGAGATATCTCCTTTCGTTTGAACCCATATTGTAGGGAAAGATAGAGGTTTTCGGGCAATCACATTTTCACCGATAACTCAGTTATCGAGCAATTTACCGAAACCTATCGAAGTCCAAATGAAACCTGCTGTCTTCTCCTTTCGTTTTATACCCATATTATAGAGTAATATTAAGTTTTTTGGGCAATCACCGATAACTCAGTTATCGATAAATTTATCGAAATAGATCGAAGTCCAAATGAAACCTGGAGCTATCCCCTTTCGTTTGATACCCATATTGTAATGTAATATAGAGGTTTTCGGGCAATCGCATTTTGACCGATGACTCAGTTATCCATCAATTTATCGAAATATATTGAAGTACAAATGAAACCAGGGGCCTTCCCCTTTCGTTTGATACCCATATTGTAGGGCAAGTTTAAGGTTTTTGGGCAATCACATTTTCACCGATAACTCAGTTATCGATCAATTTATCGAAACCTATCGTAGTCCAAATGAAACCTGTTGCCTTCTCCTTTCGTTTTATACCCATATTATAGAGTAATGTTAAGGTTTTTGGGCAATCACCGATAACTCAGTTATCGATAAATTTATCGAGATATATCGAAGTCCAAATGAAACCTGGAGCTATCTTCTTTCGTTTGATACCCATATTGTAGGGTAATATAGAAGTTTTCGCGCAATCGCATTTTGACCGATAACTCAGTTATCGATCAATTTATCGAAACCTATCGAAGTCCAAATGAAACCTGGAGCTATCCCCTTTCGTTTGATACCCATATTGCCGGGTAATATTAAGGTTTTCGGGCAATCGAATTTTGACCGATAACTTAGTTATCGATCAATTTATCGAAATATATCAAAGCTAAATTGAAACCTGGGGCCTTCCCCTTTCGTTTGATACCCATATTGTAGGTCAAGTTTAAGGTTTTTGGGCAATCACATTTTCACCGATAACTCAGTTATCGATCAATGGAGCTATCCCCTTTCGTTTGATACCCATATTGTAATGTAATATAGAGGTTTTCGGGCAGTCGCATTTTGACCGATAACTCAGTTATCGATCAATTTATCGAAATATATCCAAGTACAAAGGAAACCTGGGGCCTTCCCCTTTCGTTTGATACTCATATTGTAGGTCAAGTTTAAGGTTTTTGGGCAATAACATTTTCACCGATAACTCAGTTATCGATCAATTTATCGAAACCTGTCGAAGTCCAAATGAAACCTGGAGCTATCTCCTTTCGTTTGATACCCATATTGTAGGGTAAAATAGAGGTTTTCGGGCAATCGCATTTTGACCGATGACTCAGTTATCCATCAATTTATCGAAATATATTGAAGTACAAATGAAACCTGGGGCCTTCCCCTTTCGTTTGATGCCCATATTGTAGGGCAATTTTAAGATTTTTGTGCAATAAAATTTTCACCGATAACTCAGTTATAGATAAATTTATCGAAATATGTCGAAGTACAAATGAAACCTGGGGCCTTCCCCTTTCGTTTGATACCCATATTGTAGGGCAAGTTTAAGGTTTTTGGGCAATCACATTTTCACCGATAACTCAGTTATCGCTCAATTTGCCGAAACCTATCGAAGTCCAAATGAAACCTGCGGCCTTCTCCTTTCGTTTTATACCCATATTATAGAGTAAAGTTAAGTTTTTTAGGCAATCACCGATAACTCAGTTATCGATAAATTTATCGAAATAGATCGAAGTCCAAATGAAACCTGGAGCTACCCGCTTTCGTTTGATACCCATATTGTAATGTAATATAGAGGTTTTCGGGCAGTCGCATTTTCACCGATAACTCAGTTATCGATCAATTTATCGAAATATATCCAAGTACAAAGGAAACCTGGGGCCTTCCCCTTTCGTTTGATACTCATATTGTAGGTCAAGTTTAAGGTTTTTAGGCAATCACATTTTCACCGATAACTCAGTTATCGATCAATTTATCGAAACCTATCGTAGTCCAAATGAAACCTGGGACCTTCCCCTTTCGTTTGATGCCCATATTGTAGGGCAATTTTAAGATTTTTGTGCAATAAAATTTTCACCGATAACTCAGTTATAGATAAATTTATCGAAATATGTCGAAGTACAAATGAAACCTGGGGCCTTCCCCTTTCGTTTGATACCCATATTGTAGGGCAAGTTTAAGGTTTTTGGGCAATCACATTTTCACCGATAACTCAGTTATCGATCAATTTACCGAAACCTATCGAAGTCCAAATGAAACCTGCGGCCTTCTCCTTTCGTTTTATACCCATATTATAGAGTAAAGTTAAGTTTTTTGGGCAATCACCGATAACTCAGTTATCGATAAATTTATCGAAATAGATCGAAGTCCAAATGAAACCTGGAGCTACCCGCTTTCGTTTGATACCCATATTGTAATGTAATATAGAGGTTTTCGGGCAGTCGCATTTTGACCGATAACTCAGTTATCGATCAATTTATCGAAATATATCCAAGTACAAATGAAACCAGGGGCCTTCCCATTTCGTTTGATACCCATATTGTAGGGCAAGTTTAAGGTTTTTGGGCAATCACATTTTCACCGATAACTCAGTTATCGATCAATTTACCGAAACCTATCGAAGTCCAAATGAAACCTGGGGCCTTCCCCTTTCGTTTGATGCCCATATTGTAGGGCAATTTTAAGATTTTTGTGCAATAAAATTTTCACCGATAACTCAGTTATAGATAAATTTATCGAAATATGTCGAAGTACAAATGAAACCTGGGGCCTTCCCCTTTCGTTTGATACCCATATTGTAGGGCAAGTTTAAGGTTTTTGGGCAATCACATTTTCACCGATAACTCAGTTATCGATCAATTTACCGAAACCTATCGAAGTCCAAATGAAACCTGCGGCCTTCTCCTTTCGTTTTATACCCATATTATAGAGTAATGTTAATTTTTTTGGGCAATCACCGATAACTCAGTTATCGATAAATTTATCGAAATATATCGAAGTCCAAATGAAACCTGGAGCTATCTCCTTTCGTTTGATACCCATATTGTAGGGTAAAATAGAGGTTTTCGGGCAATCGCATTTTGACCGATGACTCAGTTATCCATCAATTTATCGAAATACATATATTGAAGTACAAATGAAACCTGGGGCCTTCTCCTTTCGTTTGATGCCCATATTGTAGGGCAACTTTAAGATTTTTGTGCAATAACATTTTCACCGATAACTTAGTTATCGATAAATTTATCGAAATATATCGAAGTCCAAATGAAACCTGGAGCTATCTTCTTTCGTTTGATACCCATATTGTAGGGTAATATAGAAGTTTTCGCGCAATCGCATTTGGACCGATAACTCAGTTATCGATCAATTTCTTGAAACCTATCGAAGTCCAAACGAAACCTGGAGCTATCCCCTTTCGTTTTATACCCATATTATAGAGTAATGTTAATTTTTTTGGGCAATCACCGATAACTCAGTCATCGATAAATTTATCGAAATATATCGAAGTCCAAATGAAACCTGGAGATATCTCCTTTCGTTTGAACCCATATTGTAGGGTAAGATAGAGGTTTTCGGGCAATCACATTTTCACCGATAACTCAGTTATCGATCAATTTATCGAAACCTATCGAAGTCCAAATGAAACCTCGAGCTATCCCCTTTCGTTTGATACCCATATTGCCGGGTAATATTAATCAATTTTGGACAATCGAATTTTGACCGATAACTTAGTTATCGATCAATTTATCGAAATATATCAAAGCTAAATTGAAACCTGGGGCCTTCCCCTTTCGTTTGATACCCATATTGTAGGTCAAGTTTAAGGTTTTTGGGCAATCAGATTTTCACCGATAACTCAGTTATCGATCAATTTACCGAAACCTATCGAAGTCCAAATGAAACCTGCAGCTTTCTCCTTTCGTTTTATACCCATATTATAGAGTAATGTTAATTTTTTTGGGCAATCACCGATAACTCAGTCATCGATAAATTTATCAAAATATATCGAAGTCCAAATGAAACCTGGAGATATCTCCTTTCGTTTGAACCCATATTGTAGGGTAAGATAGAGGTTTTCGGGCAATCACATTTTCACCGATAACTCAGTTATCGAGTAATTTATCGAAACCAATCGAAGTCCAAATGAAACCTGCTGTCTTCTCCTTTCGTTTTATACCCATATTATAGAGTAATGTTAAGTTTTTTGGGCAATCACCGATAACTCAGTTATCGATAAATTTATCGAAATAGATCGAAGTCCAAATGAAACCTGGGGCCTTCCCCTTTCGTTTGATACCCATATTGTAGGTCAAGTTTAAGGTTTTTGGGCAATCACATTTTCACAGATAACTCAGTTATCGATCAATTTATCGAAATATATCCAAGTACAAAGGAAACCTGGGGCCTTCCCCTTTCGTTTGATACTCATATTGTAGGTCAAGTTTAAGGTTTTTGGGCAATAACATTTTCACCGATAACTCAGTTATCGATCAATTTATCGAAACCTGTCGAAGTCCAAATGAAACCTGGAGCTATCTCCTTTCGTTTGATACCCATATTGTAGGGTAAAATAGAGGTTTTCGGGCAATCGCATTTTGACCGATGACTCAGTTATCCATCAATTTATCGAAATATATTGAAGTACAAATGAAACCTGGGGCCTTCCCCTTTCGTTTGATGCCCATATTGTAGAGCAATTTTAAGATTTTTGTGCAATAAAATTTTCACCGATAACTCAGTTATAGATAAATTTATCGAAATATTTCGAAGTACAAATGAAACCTGGGGCCTTCCCCTTTCGTTTGATACCCATATTGTAGGGCAAGTTTAAGGTTTTTGGGCAATCACATTTTCACCGATAACTCAGTTATCGATCAATTTACCGAAACCTATCGAAGTCCAAATGAAACCTGCGGCCTTCTCCTTTCGTTTTATACCCATATTATAGAGTAATGTTAAGTTTTTTGGGCAATTACCGATAACTCAGTTATCGATAAATTTATAGAAATAGATCGAAGTCCAAATGAAACCTGGAGCTACCCGCTTTCGTTTGATACCCATATTGTAATGTAATATAGAGGTTTTCGGGCAGTCGCATTTTGACCGATAACTCAGTTATCGATCAATTTATCGAAATATATCCAAGTACAAAGGAAACCTGGGGCCTTCCCCTTTCGTTTGATACTCATATTGTAGGTCAAGTTTAAGGTTTTTAGGCAATCACGTTTTCACCGATAACTCAGTTATCGATCAATTTATCGAAATATATCCAAGTACAAAGGAAACCTGGGGCCTTCCCCTTTCGTTTGATACTCATATTGTAGGTCAAGTTTAAGGTTTTTAGGCAATCACATTTTCACCGATAACTCAGTTATCGATAAATTTATCGAAATATATCGAAGTTCAAATGAAACCTGGAGCTATCTCCTTTCGTTTGATACCCATATTGTAGGGTAAAATAGAGGTTTTCGGGCAATCGCATTTTGACCGATGACTCAGTTATCCATCAATTTATCGAAATACATATATTGAAGTACAAATGAAACCTGGGGCCTTCTTCTTTCGTTTGATGCCCATATTATAGGGCAACTTTAAGATTTTTGTGCAATAACATTTTCACCGATAACTTAGTTATCGATAAATTTATCGAAATATATCGAAGTCCAAATGAAACCTGGAGCTATCTTCTTTCGTTTGATACCCATATTGTAGGGTAATATAGAAGTTTTCGCGCAATCGCATTTGGACCGATAACTCAGTTATCGATCAATTTCTCGAAACCTATCGAAGTCCAAATGAAACCTGGAGCTATCCCCTTTCGTTTGATACCCATATTGCCGGGTATTATTAAGGTTTTCGGGCTATCGAATTTTGACCGATAACTTAGTTATCGATCAATTTATCGAAATATATCAAAGCTAAATTGAAACCTGAGGCCTTCCCCTTTCGTTTGATACCCATATTGTAGGTCAAGTTTAAGGTTTTTGGGCAATCAGATTTTTACCGATAACTCAGTTATCGATCAATTTACCGAAACCTATCGAAGTCCAAATGAAACCTGCAGCCTTCTCCTTTCGTTTTATACCCATATTATAGAGTAATGTTAATTTTTTTGGGCAATCACCGATAACTCAGTCATCGATAAATTTATCGAAATATATCGAAGTCCAAATGAAACCTGGAGATATCTCCTTTCGTTTGAACCCATATTGTAGGTTAAGATAGAGGTTTTCGGGCAATCACATTTTCACCGATAACTCAGTTATCGAGCAATTTATCGAAACCTATCGAAGTCCCAATGAAACCTGCTGTCTTCTCCTTTCGTTTTATACCCATATTATAGAGTAATGTTAAGTTTTTTGGGCAATCACCGATAACTCAGTTATCGATAAATTTATCGAAATAGATCGAAGTCCAAATGAAACCTGGAGCTATCCCCTTTCGTTTGATACCCATATTGCCGGGTAATATTAATCAATTTTGGACAATCGAATTTTGACCGATAACTTAGTTATCGATCAATTTATCCAAATATATCAAAGCTAAATTGAAACCTGGGGCCTTCCCCTTTCGTTTGATACCCATATTGTAGGTCAAGTTTAAGGTTTTTGGGCAATCAGATTTTCACCGATAACTCAGTTATCGATCAATTTACCGAAACCTATCGAAGTCCAAATGAAACCTGCAGCCTTCTCCTTTCGTTTTATACCCATATTATAGAGTAATGTTAATTTTTTTGGGCAATCACCGATAACTCAGTCATCGATAAATTTATCAAAATATATCGAAGTCCAAATGAAACCTGGAGATATCTCCTTTCGTTTGAACCCATATTGTAGGGTAAGATAGAGGTTTTCGGGCAATCACATTTTCACCGATAACTCAGTTATCGAGCAATTTATCGAAACCTATCGAAGTCCAAATGAAACCTGCTGTCTTCTCCTTTCGTTTTATACCCATATTATAGAGTAATGTTAAGTTTTTTGGGCAATCACCGATAACTCAGTTATCGATAAATTTGTCGAAATAGATCGAAGTCCAAATGAAACCTGGGGCCTTCCCCTTTCGTTTGATACCCATATTGTAGGTCAAGTTTAAGGTTTTTGGGCAATCACATTTTCACCGATAACTCAGTTATCGATCAATTTATCGAAATATATCCAAGTACAAAGGAAACCTGGGGCCTTCCCCTTTCGTTTGATACTCATATTGTAGGTCAAGTTTAAGGTTTTTGGGCAATAACATTTTCACCGATAACTCAGTTATCGATCAATTTATCGAAACCTGTCGAAGTCCAAATGAAACCTGGAGCTATCTCCTTTCGTTTGATACCCATATTGTAGGGTAAAATAGAGGTTTTCGGGCAATCGCATTTTGACCGATGACTCAGTTATCCATCAATTTATCGAAATATATTGAAGTACAAATGAAACCTGGGGCCTTCCCCTTTCGTTTGATGCCCATATTGTAGGGCAATTTTAAGATTTTTGTGCAATAAAATTTTCACCGATAACTCAGTTATAGATAAATTTATCGAAATATTTCGAAGTACAAATGAAACCTGGGGCCTTCCCCTTTCGTTTGATACCCATATTGTAGGGCAAGTTTAAAGTTTTTGGGCAATCACATTTTCACCGATAACTCAGTTATCGATCAATTTACCGAAACCTATCGAAGTCCAAATGAAACCTGCGGCCTTCTCCTTTCGTTTTATACCCATATTATAGAGTAATGTTAAGTTTTTTGGGCAATTACCGATAACTCAGTTATCGATAAATTTATCGAAATAGATCGAAGTCCAAATGAAACCTGGAGCTACCCGCTTTCGTTTGATACCCATATTGTAATGTAATATAGAGGTTTTCGGGCAGTCGCATTTTGACCGATGACTCAGTTATCCATCAATTTATCGAAATACATATATTGAAGTACAAATGAAACCTGGGGCCTTCTCCTTTCGTTTGATGCCCATATTATAGGGCAACTTTACGATTTTTGTGCAATAACATTTTCACCGATAACTCAGTTATCGATAAATTTATCGAAATATATCGAAGTTCAAATGAAACCTGGAGCTATCTCCTTTCGTTTGATACCCATATTGTAGGGTAAAATAGAGGTTTTCGGGCAATCGCATTTTGACCGATGACTCAGTTATCCATCAATTTATCGAAATACATATATTGAAGTACAAATGAAACCTGGGGCCTTCTCCTTTCGTTTGATGCCCATATTATAGGGCAACTTTAAGATTTTTGTGCAATAACATTTTCACCGATAACTTAGTTATCGATAAATTTATCGAAATATATCGAAGTCCAAATGAAACCTGGAGCTATCTTCTTTCGTTTGATACCCATATTGTAGGGTAATATAGAAGTTTTCGCGCAATCGCATTTGGACCGATAACTCAGTTATCGATCAATTTCTCGAAACCTATCGAAGTCCAAATGAAACCTGGAGCTATCCCCTTTCGTTTGATACCCATATTGTAATGTAATATAGAGGTTTTCGGGCAGTCGCATTTTGACCGCTAACTCAGTTATCGATCAATTTATCGAAATATATCCAAGTACAAAGGAAACCTGGGGCCTTCCCCTTTCGTTTGATACCCATATTGTAGGTCAAGTTTAAGGTTTTTGGGCAATCACATTTTCACCGATAACTCAGTTATCGATCAATTTATCGAAACCTATCGTAGTCCAAATGAAACCTGTTGCCTTCTCCTTTCGTTTTATACCCATATTATAGAGTAATGTTAAGGTTTTTGGGCAATCACCGATAACTCAGTTATCGATAAATTTATCGAGATATATCGAAGTCCAAATGAAACCTGGAGCTATCTTCTTTCGTTTGATACCCATATTGTAGGGTAATATAGAAGTTTTCGCGCAATCGCATTTTGACCGATAACTCAGTTATCGATCAATTTATCGAAACCTATCGAAGTCCAAATGAAACCTGGAGCTATCTCCTTTCGTTTGATACCCATATTGTAGGGTAAAATAGAGGTTTTCGGGCAATCGCATTTTGACCGATGACTCAGTTATCCATCAATTTATCGAAATATATTGAAGTACAAATGAAACCTGGGGCCTTCCCCTTTCGTTTGATGCCCATATTGTAGGGCAATTTTAAGATTTTTGTGCAATAAAATTTTCACCGATAACTCAGTTATAGATAAATTTATCGAAATATGTCGAAGTACAAATGAAACCTGGGGCCTTCCCCTTTCGTTTGATACCCATATTGTAGGGCAAGTTTAAGGTTTTTGGGCAATCACATTTTCACCGATAACTCAGTTATCGATCAATGGAGCTATCCCCTTTCGTTTGATACCCATATTGTAATGTAATATAGAGGTTTTCGGGCAATCGCATTTTGACCGATAACTCAGTTATCGATCAATTTATCGAAACCTATCGAAGTCCAAATGAAACCTGGAGCTATCTCCTTTCGTTTGATACCCATATTGTAGGGTAAAATAGAGGTTTTCGGGCAGTCGAATTTTGACCGATAACTTAGTTATCGATCAATTTATCGAAATATATCAAAGCTAAATTGAAACCTGGGGCCTTCCCCTTTCGTTTGATACCCATATTGTAGGTCAAGTTTAAGGTTTTTGGGCAATCACATTTTCACCGATAACTCAGTTATCGATCAATGGAGCTATCCCCTTTCGTTTGATACCCATATTGTAATGTAATATAGAGGTTTTCGGGCAATCGCATTTTGACCGATAACTCAGTTATCGATCAATTTATCGAAATATATCCAAGTACAAAGGAAACCTGGGGCCTTCCCCTTTCGTTTGATACTCATATTGTAGGTCAAGTTTAAGGTTTTTGGGCAATAACATTTTCACCGATAACTCAGTTATCGATCAATTTATCGAAACCTGTCGAAGTCCAAATGAAACCTGGAGCTATCTCCTTTCGTTTGATACCCATATTGTAGGGTAAAATAGAGGTTTTCGGGCAATCGCATTTTGACCGATGACTCAGTTATCCATCAATTTATCGAAATATATTGAAGTACAAATGAAACCTGGGGCCTTCCCCTTTCGTTTGATGCCCATATTGTAGGGCAATTTTAAGATTTTTGTGCAATAAAATTTTCACCGATAACTCAGTTATAGATAAATTTATCGAAATATGTCGAAGTACAAATGAAACCTGGGGCCTTCCCCTTTCGTTTGATACCCATATTGTAGGGCAAGTTTAAGGTTTTTGGGCAATCACATTTTCACCGATAACTCAGTTATCGATCAATTTACCGAAACCTATCGAAGTCCAAATGAAACCTGCGGCCTTCTCCTTTTGTTTTATACCCATATTATAGAGTAATGTTAAGTTTTTTGGGCAATTACCGATAACTCAGTTATCGATAAATTTATCGAAATAGATCGAAGTCCAAATGAAACCTGGAGCTACCCGCTTTCGTTTGATACCCATATTGTAATGTAATATAGAGGTTTTCGGGCAGTCGCATTTTGACCGATGACTCAGTTATCCATCAATTTATCGAAATATATTGTAGTACAAATGAAACCTGGGGCCTTCCCCTTTCGTTTGATGCCCATATTGTAGGGCAATTTTAAGATTTTTGTGCAATAAAATTTTCACCGATAACTCAGTTATAGATAAATTTATCGAAATATGTCGAAGTACAAATGAAACCTGGGGCCTTCCCCTTTCGTTTGATACCCATATTGTAGGGCAAGTTTAAGGTTTTTGGGCAATCACATTTTCACCGATAACTCAGTTATCGATCAATTTACCGAAACCTATCGAAGTCCAAATGAAACCTGCGGCCTTCTCCTTTTGTTTTATACCCATATTATAGAGTAATGTTAAGTTTTTTGGGCAATTACCGATAACTCAGTTATCGATAAATTTATCGAAATAGATCGAAGTCCAAATGAAACCTGGAGCTACCCGCTTTCGTTTGATACCCATATTGTAATGTAATATAGAGGTTTTCGGGCAGTCGCATTTTGACCGATAACTCAGTTATCGATCAATTTATCGAAATATACCCAAGTACAAAGGAAACCTGGGGCCTTCCCCTTTCGTTTGATACTCATATTGTAGGTCAAGTTTAAGGTTTTTAGGCAATCACATTTTCACCGATAACTCAGTTATCGATCAATTTATCGAAACCTATCGTAGTCCAAATGAAACCTGCTGCCTTCTCCTTTCGTTTTATACCCATATTATAGAGTAATGTTAATTTTTTTGAGCAATCACCGATAACTCAGTTATCGATAAATTTATCGAAATATATCGAAGTCCAAATGAAACCTGGAGCTATCTTCTTTCGTTTGATACCCATATTGTAGGGTAAAATAGAGGTTTTCGGGCAATCGCATTTTGACTGATGACTCAGTTATCCATCAATTTATCGAAATACATATATTGAAGTACAAATGAAACCTGGGGCCTTCTCCTTTCGTTTGATGCCCATATTGTAGGGCAACTTTAAGATTTTTGTGCAATAACATTTTCACCGATAACTAGTTATCGATAAATTTATCGAAATATATCGAAGTCCAAATGAAACCTGGAGCTATCTTCTTTCGTTTGATACCCATATTGTAGGGTAATATAGAAGTTTTCGCGCAATCGCATTTGGACCGATAACTCAGTTATCGATCAATTTCTCGAAACCTATCGAAGTCCAAATGAAACCTGGAGCTATCCCCTTTCGTTTGATACCCATATTGCCGGGTGTTATTAAGGTTTTCGGGCTATCGAATTTTGACCGATAACTTAGTTATCGATCAATTTATCGAAATATATCAAAGCTAAATTGAAACCTGAGGCCTTCCCCTTTCGTTTGATACCCATATTGTAGGTCAAGTTTAAGGTTTTTGGGCAATCAGATTTTTACCGATAACTCAGTTATCGATCAATTTACCGAAACCTATCGAAGTCCAAATGAAACCTGCAGCCTTCTCCTTTCGTTTTATACCCATATTATAGAGTAATGTTAATTTTTTTGGGCAATCACCGATAACTCAGTCATCGATAAATTTATCGAAATATATCGAAGTCCAAATGAAACTTGGAGATATCTCCTTTCGTTTGAACCCATATTGTAGGGTAAGATAGAGGTTTTCGGGCAATCACATTTTCACCGATAACTCAGTTATCGAGCAATTTACCGAAACCTATCGAAGTCCAAATGAAACCTGCTGTCTTCTCCTTTCGTTTTATACCCATATTATAGAGTAATGTTAAGTTTTTTGGGCAATCACCGATAACTCAGTTATCGATAAATTTATCGAAATAGATCGAAGTCCAAATGAAACCTGGAGCTATCCCCTTTCGTTTGATACCCATATTGTAATGTAATATAGAGGTTTTCGGGCAGTCGCATTTTGACCGCTAACTCAGTTATCGATCAATTTATCGAAATATATCCAAGTACAAAGGAAACCTGTTGCCTTCTCCTTTCGTTTTATACCCATATTAAAGAGTAATGTTAAGGTTTTTGGGCAATCACCGATAACTCAGTTATCGATAAATTTATCGAGATATATCGAAGTCCAAATGAAACCTGGAGCTATCTTCTTTCGTTTGATACCCATATTGTAGGGTAATATAGAAGTTTTCGCGCAATCGCATTTCGACCGATAACTCAGTTATCGATCAATTTATCGAAACCTATCGAAGTCCAAATGAAACCTGGAGCTATCCCCTTTCGTTTGATACCCATATTGCCGGGTAATATAGAAGTTTTCGGGCAATCGCATTTTGGCCGATGACTCAGTTATCGATCAATTTATCGAAACCTATCGAAGTCCAAATGAAACCTGGAGCTATCCCCGTTCGTTTGATACCCATATTGCAGGGTATTATTAAGGTTTTCGGGCAATAGAATTTTGACCGATAACTTAGTTATCGATCCATAGGTCTACCTTCGGCCGATGGGTGCACCAGTCCGAGAGCCAGCTACTCGACTCTGACGCGGAGGACGTGGCACATGACATCACAGTCATAGCCGCCCCCGAGCGCGAAGAGGCGGTGGCGATGGACGAGGGCTCGGATACCGACCTGTAAATTCCAGTGTTCGTAATTGCTTGACTATTTTCAATGACTTCGAAACTGCTTAGCTATGACTATGAAAATGATCGCAGTCGAATGTAAGTAAACAAGCAACCACCAAAAATGAACAAACCTGCTTTGCTGGCGACTAAGAACGACGCGCAAGCACAAGTCGGTAGCCGAAGCTGTTTGCTTATAGATAACTGTTTACTTGAGCTGTTGCTTTGTTTTGATGCGTAGTCAAAGCATTGGGAAAACTACTGCTGCAAATAGGAACGACTACAATTAACTACTCTTTAGCTACAATTGGCTTCGCATTAACCGCAGTTACCCTTTTTTGCATGTATATATATGTATGTATGTACAATGTACATCTATCTATATTATGTTTACTTGTTCGTTGATTAGCGTGTACAATAAAAATTAATATGTAACGTGTAAAAAATGAGAGAATTAAAAAAAATAAATTAATTAAAAACAAATCCAAATTATATATTTCAAAAACTCTTAGCATTGAGTACAAACTTAAAAAAACACATCTTTTACAAGAAAATGTTCAAAAATTAAACTTTTATTTAATCGCGGAGCCATAACGAATTTAACTAACAAAGCATTAGGTACAACGGCGACAAATCAACTGAAGCATTTGCAAAATGTTTCTATAACTAGTGCATTGACTATGCATCAAAACAAAGCAACAGCTCAAGTAAACAGTTATCTATAAGCAAACAGCTTCGGCTACCGACTTGTGCTTGCGCGTCGTTCTTAGTCGCCAGCAAAGCAGGTTTGTTCATTTTTGGTGGTTGCTTGTTTACTTACATTCGACTGCGATCATTTTCATAGTCATAGCCACAGTCGTAGTCGTTACCAAAACAAATGACTGTGAAACTGAAATGAAATAATCATATTACACTGCTTTTGCTAATTTTCAGTGCGCAATTCAAACACTGTTGCCGGGTAATATAGAGGTTTTCGGGCAATCGCATTTTGACCGATAACTCAGTGATCGATCAATTTATCGAAATATATTGAAGTACAAATGAAACCTGGGGCCTTCCCCTTTCATTTGATACCCATATTGTAGGGCAATTTTAAGGTTTTTGTGCAATAACATTTTCACCGATAACTCAGTTATCGATCAATTTATCGAAACCTATCGAAGTCCAAATGAAACCTCGAGCTATCCCCTTTCGTTTGTTCCCATATTGCCGGGTAATATTAATCAATTTTGGGCAATCGAATTTTGACCGATAACTTAGTTATCGATCAATTTATCGAAATATATCAAAGCTAAATTGAAACCTGGGGCCTTCCCCTTTCGTTTGATACCCATATTGTACGTCAAATTTAAGGTTTTTGGGCAATCACATTTTCACCGATAACTCAGTTATCGATCAATTTATCGAAACCTATCGTAGTCCAAATGAAACCTGCTGCCTTCTCCTTTCGTTTTATACCATATTATAGTTTACTGTTAAGTTTTTTGGGCAATCACCGATAACTCAGTTATCGATAAACTTATCGAAATATATCGAAGTCCAAATGAAACCTGGAGCTATCTCCTTTCGTTTGATACCCATATTGTAGGGTAATATAGAGGTTTTCGGGCAATCGCATTTTGACCGATGACTCAGTTATCGATCAATTTATCGAAACCTATCGAAGTCCAAATGAAACCTGGAGCTATCCCCTTTCGTTTGATACCCATATTGTGGGTCAAGTTTAAGGTTTTTATGCAATCACATTTTCACCGATAGCTCAGTTATCGATCAATTTATCGAAATATATCAAAGCTAAATTGAAACCTGAGGCCTTCCCCTTTCGTTTGATACCCATATTATAAAGTAATGTTAAGTTTTTTGGGCAATCACCGATAACTCAGTTATCGATAAATTTATCGAAATATATCGAAGTCCAAATGAAACCTGGAGCTATCTCCATTCGTTTGATACCCATATTGTAGGGTAATATAGAGGTTTTCGGGCAATCGCATTTTGACCGATAACTCAGTTATCGATCAATTAATCGAAATATATTCAAGTACAAAGGAAACCTGGGGCCTTCCCCTTTCGTTTGATACCCATATTGTAGGTCAAGTTTAAGGTTTTTATGCAATTTTATGCATTTTCACCGATAACTCAGTTATCGATCAATTTACCGAAACCTATCGAAGTCCAAATGAACCCTTCGGCCTTCTCCTTTCGTTTAATACCCATATTATAGAGTAATGCTAAGTTTTTTGGGCAATCACCGATAACTCAGTTATAGATAAATTTATCGAAATATATCGAAGTCCCAATGAAACCTGGAGCTATCCCCTTTCGTTTGATACCCATATTGTAGGGCAATTTTAAGGTTTCTGTGCAATAACATTTTCACCGATAACTCAGTTATCGATAAATTTATCGAAAAATATCGAAGTCCAAATGCAACCAGGACCTATTTGCTTTCGTTTGATACCCATATTGTAGGGTAATATAGAAGTTTTCGGGCAATCGCATTTTGACCGATAACTCAGTTATCGATCAATTTATCGAAACCTATCGAAGTCCACATGAAACCTGCTGCCTTCTCCTTTCGTTTTATACCCACGTTATAGTTTACTGTTAAGTTTTTTGGGCAATCACCGATAACTCAGTTATCGATAAACTTATCGAAATATATCGAAGTCCAAATGAAACCTGGAGCTATCTCCTTTCGTTTGATACCCATATTGTAGGGTAATATAGAGGTTTTCGGGCAATCGCATTTTGACCGATGACTCAGTTATCGATCAATTTATCGAAATATATTGGAGTACAAATGAAACCTGGGGCCTTCCCCTTTCCTTTGATACCCATATTGTAGGGCAATTTTAAGGTTTTTGTGCAATAACATTTTCACCGATAACTCAGTTATCGATCAATTTATCGAAACCTATCGTAGTCCAAATGAAACCTGCTGCCTTCTCCTTTCGTTTTATACCCACGTTATAGTTTACTGTTAAGTTTTTTGGGCAATCACCGATAACTCAGTTATCGATAAACTTATCGAAATATATCGAAGTCCAAATGAAACCTGGAGCTATCTCCTTTCGTTTGATACCCATATTGTAGGGTAATATAGAGGTTTTCGGGCAATCGAATTTTGACCGATAACTTAGTTATCGATCAATTTATCGAAATATATCAAAGCTAAATTGAAACCTGGGGCCTTCCCCTTTCGTTTGATACCCATATTGTACGTCAAATTTAAGGTTTTTAGGCAATCACATTTTCACCGATAACTCAGTTATCGATCAATTTATCGAAACCTATCGTAGTCCAAATGAAACCTGCTGCCTTCTCCTTTCGTTTTATACCCACGTTATAGTTTACTGTTAAGTTTTTTGGGCAATCACCGATAACTCAGTTATCGATAAACTTATCGAAATATATCGAAGTCCAAATGAAACCTGGAGCTATCTCCTTTCGTTTGATACCCATATTGTAGGGTAATATAGAGGTTTTCGGGCAATCGCATTTTGACCGATGACTCAGTTATCGATCAATTTATCGAAATATATTGGAGTACAAATGAAACCTGGGGCCTTCCCCTTTCCTTTGATACCCATATTGTAGGGCAATTTTAAGGTTTTTGTGCAATAACATTTTCACCGATAACTCAGTTATCGATACATTTATCGAAGTCCAAATGAAACCTGGAGCTATCCCCTTTCGTTTGATACCCATATTGCAGGGTAATATTAAGTTTTCGGGCAATCCGATTTTGACCGATAACTTAGTTATCGATCAATTTATCGAAATATATCGAAGCTAAAATGAAACCTGGGGCCTTCCCCTTTCGGTTGGTACCCATATTGTACGATCTTTCTATACCTTTATGCGAAATATCATAATTATAGGTTCAATATGCTTAGAGTTATATGGAATAAAAAAAATTTCGAAAAGAAACGGTCCCTAGCAGGGTCGGAACCCCCAAAATTAAAAAAAAAATAGCCTATAGCTCCTTCCAGACTATAACCTGTAGGCGTGCCAAATTTCAACAATATCCGTCCAGCCATTCTCACGTTTTTAGGGAACAAAAGCAAACGTCTGGACATCCAAACATCCAAACATCCAAACATCGCTACATTCACATTTATAATATTAGTAGGAAGTAGGATAGCAGCCCTTCAGGGTATAGAACTAGCGCAGAGCTAGCGTTAAACTATACACTTTGTGTACGGTACTAGCTCTTCATCTATCCCCGAGCAATGCTTTGAACTGTCTACTTTAACATGGCGATGTCCTAGGAAGTGGCAATTACCACCCGCCGCATAACTTTCGAACTTGTTCTAAACTAGTACTAACATAAGCGACTCTACGCTAGCCCGAAATTATATAGTTATGGACTGCTGCAAAGGTGGTTAGTCATGGACTTGTTCCAAAGTCAACAGTTTTGGGCTAGTTCTAGAGTTGTTAGTTTGGGACTAGACCCAAAGTAGATAGCTAAGGATGGGTTCTATCAAGCTCCTTGAAAAATAATTGGACGAATTTCATATATATTAATTTTATTGAATAATTAGCGCAACACAAATTTTTGATAACTTAACTAAAAAATATTCAGGGGATTCATCTAAACTTATAAAATCCTCGTAAAGCTTATAATTCATATAAGGCTCATAAACTTATATGAAAAGTGAAATTTTCAGTAGGTTTGTAATTATTAGCTTATATGAATCCTCTGCTCATATGTGCATTCCTGCTCATATTAATATGTGCGAAATTAAAAATGATTTTATTCCCAATATATCGAATTCTAACCGCCGATTTGTCGTAAGCAACAAACATTAAATTTTACAGAAGACTAGTTTTTCATGTTTAAACAAAGTTTAAATGTATAAAACTTGCCACATTTGTCCTAATTGATGATAAATGTGATAATTTGGCGGTGTGTACGATTAATTAATATGAGGAGGAGTGTGCACATACATCTACAGTGGCTCACACTCAAAATTGGACACTATAGAAATATTGAACAAAAATAATTCAAGCGAAAAAAGGATTTTCTATAGTGTCCAATTTTGAGTGTGAGCCACTGCAGGGCCGTGCGCAGGAATTGGCCTTGGGGGGGGGTTTTAATTTAGATTTGCATTCGCATACATTTTTCACTAAGTTAAACATATTTGCTGAAACAGATACCTAGACCCATATATCACAAATTTAAATGTTCTTTAACTTTCCTGAAACTGCATACTCTGATGCCTAAAACTACTATTTTTTTGGTTGTACACATTTTTCTGTATTTGGTAGAGAATTGGTGATATGATGGCATATCCCAGCTAACAAAAAGTGCAAAACAAGACTCCTTTCGGAGCCATAAAACGCTCATATCTCAGAACTTTACTCTCCAAAATGAGCTTCTTTCGGAGCCCAAAGGCACTCCAACGGAGTCATAAAAAAAATCCGAAATGAGTCCGATTTCGATGAATTTGAAGCGTTTTATGACTCTTTTTAAATGAACTTCGGCGTTTATTTGGTGCTTTTCTGAACCTTTTTCGGAGCCTTTTATTCCTCCATTCTGAGGGTTTCTGGAGCCTTCTCAGACGCCTTTCGGAGCCCTTTAACTGGTGTTTTTCTTTCATTTATCCATTCAGAGGGTTTTTGGACACTTTTCGGAGCCTTTTATTGGTGTTTTTCTGAAGCTTATTTGGGGTCGTTTTTTATTTCTTTTGGGTCATAATTTCTTTTCGCAATTTGTCACTCCTAACTATTCTGCCGTCACCAACTCTGACTTTCAAAATTATCCCTATGAGCTACATGGGAACAATTTAATTAATTGTCCGACTATATGCGCCAATGATGTTCTTATTTATCTGAAAACCTTGGAGGAACCTTTTAAATGCGGACCTGATAGGATTCCTACATGCTTCTTGAAGAAGTGTGCTAACAATATTTACCAATCCCTTACCAATTTGTTCAATCTGTCACTAAAGTGTGGTGTTTTTCCAAAAGCATGGAAAGAGTCGTTTCTTCTACCGCTTCACAAAAGCGGAAGCAAGGCTTCTATAAAGAACTATCATGGCACAGCAAAGCTTTCTGCCATCCCAAGAGTGTGTGAAGCTATTGTTACCAATCAGCTTACGAATCCTATCTCTACCTTGATTTCCGACTGTAAACACGGGTTCTGTAAGGGAAAGTCCACCGTTACAAACTTACTTTGATTTCAGCAAAGCTTTCGATAAAGTGTGTCACTCGTTACTTATTCATAAACTACATCAGTTGGGTTTCGATCCGGGTCTCAATTGCTGGATCTCTTCTTACCTTAGTGACAGATCACAAAAAGTAGTGTTTAAAAATTGTGAATCCGATGTTATTTATGTCTCCTCAGGAGACATAGGAAGCCATCTGGGAACGATTCTGTTCTTATTGTTTATAAATGATATTTCTACAGTAATAGAAAATGTTAATGTATGCCGACGATGTAAAGCTTTTCACGCCATTCGCTTCATTCGAAGATAGAAATAAGCCAATCAGATTTCAATACACTAGTTAATTGGTGCGATTTAAATTATATGCCGCTTAATCTAAAGAAATGTAAATACATGCGTTTTTCGAGAGGAATTTCACAGCCAGCTTCCTATACAATTAAAAATTATAATCTTGAGCAAATGTATGATTTTGTTGACCTTGGGGTTACTATGGATTACAAACTCAGTTTCAACTGCCACATTAACGTAACAGTCAATAAATCTAGAGGCGTTCTAGCATTTGTTAAACGATGGTCTAAAGAATTTAGCAACCCTTGTGTAACTAAAACTCTTTACTACATTAGTCAGACCGATACTTGAATACGGTTCTATAATTTGGAACCCACGTTACCAGGTCCACGTGGATCGCTTAGAATTTTTACTATTTCCCTTAAGAGATCTTCACTGGTGTTGAAGACATGAGCGAAAATCTCATCGAGTTTGAGGACTAATCCGATATTTATAAAAAATATCCTGAAAGAGAAAAATGAATTTATGTTGAAATGAATTAATATGCATATTATTTATACTTACCTTATTTGTACTTACCCTTTTTATACTTAAACTTTTTATACTTACCTTCATTTTATACTTACCCTTTTTGCATTACCCTGTAAATAGAAATAATCTTACCGTTTAGTGCACATACACCAGTGACGATTTTTGCCTAGCCCGCGGGCGCCCAACTTTATTGCTCTCTCATAGATTCGCTCACACGTACAATGCAAGCGCTCTCTATACATTGAGGAAAATTAGAGTGAGTTTGCCAATCACTTGATCAACGACTGTTGACTGCTAAACATGCAATTTGTATTTACGCGCTGATTGACAGCTTTGGGATGTTTAATATTGAGTTGGAAGAATTTTTGTAACTGATAAACAATTTAATAATGAAATGTTTAAGATTATTTGGTTCAAAACCATAAAAATATTAATTTTTAGTTTACAATAAAAATTAGCTTAGGTTTTATATTATTCTACGGTTTGCATTGTGCCATTTTCCTTTTCGTACCTTTCCTTTATTCTCCTTTTTTTTTTTTTTTACTTTACTAATTCCCTTCGATTTTTTTTTGTTTTATACACAATTTTTTTTTGTCGCGTTTTTTGGAAATTTTTTTTGGGTGTATCAGCAAGTTCTCTCATATTTCAACACAAGCTCAGAATTAGGTAGTGTGCGTTTGAGCATCACTGACATACACTCACACCTATATACATATGTAGGTACATACGCTCTCACTGCAATAGCCCTGCAAAAAACCGAAATACTCCGTTCCATACTCCATAGAGTAGTCCTTAAGGAGTATCGGAGTACTCCAACACTTATCCTCGCTCATATAAAAAAGGTGGTCCAATTTACATGGCGATGGCCGGTAATTGGATCACCTAATCCGACTCGGAGTACTCCATTTCTTTGATTTTGAATACTCTATAGACCACCTACATGAGAGTACTCCCAAAATACTCCTATTGGATTACTCTATGGAGTATTCAACAGCAAAGCGAGAGAGGGAGTAGGTGGTCCTCAAAAAGAACACCTACTCCCTCTCTCGCTTTACTGCAGAGTACTCTATAGAGTAATCTTTAGGCAGCATTTTCAAAGTACTCTCACATAGCTGTTCCATAGACTATTCAGCAGGGTGCTCCGATATGGATTAGGTGATCCAATCACCGGACATGGGCTTATAAATTGGACCACCTTTTTGTATGAATGAGGATAAATGTTGGAGTACTCCCATACTCCAACGTTTTTTACAGGGAGGTAAGAGGTCCAGTGGAATGTGCTGGGCCGCTGAAAAGTTAGATGTCAACTTACCATCATCTGCATCGCAGTCGACCTCGCTGAAATTAAATAAAGTGAATTATATATACTTATATTTGAATTTAAAGTGTCCGTGGTTTTTTCTTTTTTGATTGGAATACTTACCCCATCCGTGAGGCCCCTTACCCCCGAGAAAGGTGAAAATTATACATGGTCCTTTGGTACCATCAGTAGAAAAGTGACTAGCGACCTAAAAAATAAAATAAATTAAAAACAAATAACAATTAAACATTCACACAAAATCGGAAGACGCGACGCGGTTGAAGTAAATCCAAAAAAGTGCTAAAATTAATATCTCTGATAGATCAAAAAGTACTAAAATTAATAAGGAAAACAAATATAAACAGTTAAAAAGTGAAAAAATATTTAAACATACATATACCATATACCATATACATATACATGGTCACAAATTATAAAGTTTAAATTAAAAAAAAAAAAAAAAAGTGCAAAAAATCCTAAGATATACATACATTTACACACATACAAAAATACATTCCAAAAAGTGTGTGATTAAAGCAAACGGTATAAACAAGGCAAAATAATCAAAAAGTGTACTAAGAGTGGCTAAGTGCTGAGAAAACAGGAAAAAAAAACCCGCTGCAAATAAAAGGTGAAAAAAAAAAAAAAAAATACCGGCAAATAAGCATTGGAAAAAAAAAAAAGCAGTGAAAAATTATTGAAAACCTCGTAAAGAAAAACCCTGAAAAGAAAAACATTTATATATTGATTAATAAGTGTCTTGGTGAACAAAAACCTGGAAAAAGGATTATAAGGTGAAAAAGGGAAAATTAACAAGTAAGGAAGTCTAAGTTCGGGTGAACCGAACATTAAATACCCAGCGTTAGTTTTTAGAAAAAGGGGGCGTGGTTTTCATCCGATTTCGCCCATTTTAAAAACCAATCTATGCCGAGCCTAAACAATAGCGAATTTGGTGGGAGCGGCCACGCTCCTTGCTTATAAAGCTTTAACCGCTTACATGAGCCAAAAGTACTGAATCGATCTTTTCAAGGGTTATACCATGTCCTATATATAACTTTGGAAAAAAAGGCGTGCCATGCCCATAACTTTTAACGTATTTTGTGAAATTTTTCGATGTACGGATATATGTGTCCATTAATCAATATTTACATAATTTTAAAAAAGTGGGTGGTGGCACGCCCACGGATTTTATTATGTTGTTTGTCCCTATTGAAGATCAGTTTTCATTGCAGATCTTTATGATACTTTCACAGTGGCTTGTTAATAGTGAAATGTTGATATTTTGTTTATTCACTTGTGGGCGGTGCCACGCCCATTTTCCAAAATATTACCAAAAAACCTTTAAACATCACAAATAACATCATCAGGTGAATGAGTGTACTAAATTTTAGCATTATATCTGTATCAGTTAAACAGATATTGCATATTCCGGTTTCCTAACTCTCGTTTAGAGAACTTTAGTCCAAAAAGGGGCGTGGTCGTTCACCGATTTTTCTTATTTTCTGTGGTAGTACTCTACATAAACATAACATACCTGGAACCTAGTTTCGTAAACCTATCTCACATCGTTCTGAAGTTAATAGCAGTCGAATTTGAAAATTGCTTGACTCATAAGTGGGCGGTGCCACGCCCACTTTCCAAAATTTTGCAAAAATAATGTAAAGAATATGAAAATTGATGTATGTACAAAATTATATTATTATAGCGGTATCAGTTAATTAGATATGGACTTTTCAATATTTCCACCTCCTTTCAATATAACTTTTATAAAAAAGTAGGCGTGGTCGCCAAGCGATTTCGTTTATTTTCTATATCTGAATTTAACACAACAATAGTATGCCCTCTACAAAATTTCGTTATACTAGCATAAACTGTTCTCAAGTTATTAGGAGTCAAAATTTTAAAATTTCTTCAAATATATGGGGGTGGTGCCACGCCCCTTTTCAAAAAATTTGGTAAAATCCGCCTTAGAACATATAAATCAATACATATTGCAAATTTTATCATTGTAGCTGCTTCTGATATTGAATTAACCCGTTTTATACGTTTTTCGAAATTTTCGATATCGAAAAAGGGGGCGTGGTTATCATCCGATTTCGCCCATTTTCAATAGCAACCTACCTTGGCCAGAAAGTAACCTGTATGCAAAATTTCATGCAAATATCTCAATTTTTACTCAAGTTATCGTGTACACGGACGGACAGACGGACAGACGGACGGACATGCCTTAATCAATTCCTCTTTTCAACCTAAGAACTTTCATATATGGAACTCTATATCTAACTCGATTATTTTGTGCCGTTACATAGTACCGTTATGTGGACAAAATTAATATACCCTTGTACTAGTACTAGTACGCTGGGTATAAAAATTGGTGACCTGAAAAGAAAAGAAAAAAAGTTCAAACAAGGTGAATAAAAACTGAAAACCTGAAAGAAAAAGAGAAAAAGTTATTACTAAAAAATCAAAAAAGAGAAAAAGCTTAAACAAGGTGAATAAAAAACGGAAAACCTGAAAGAAAAAGAAAAAAAAGTTTTGAATAAAGGGTAAAAAAATAGTTGGAAACAATTTTTAAAATAATAGCAACAATAAAAGTGGTTCGTAATCCACATATTATTTTTAACCACGAGCAGCAGACCTGCAAAAGTGGTAAACACAAATCAAATAGAGCAAAACATCCTTGTAAAGGATTGCGAAAATTGTAACAAAAGAACACACAAAGCAGAAGGGAAAAGGGCACCGAACTTCAAGAACAACATGTACCGTCGTATAAGGCGTATACAATTTTCATTTATTTTTTCCTTTTTTTTAACTCCCGCTGATTCCAAACAATTTGTTTCGCATTTGGTAACTTTTATTTGGCCTCTACTGTTAGTCTCTCACTGAACAAAGATCATGTCAAAAACACCTGACATTGAACCTTATTATCGACCCATCAAAGTGACACCAAGGTCCAAACCGACTTCCGCAAAAAGTCATCGTTCTTTCGCTGTGGAGTTTCCTGAGGAACAACAGCGTTCTATAGATACATAAGTGAGTGCAGAAAAAGTTAATTTTTAAAAGTGTACATACATACATATGTATGTATGAAGTGAAAAAGAAAGGCAAATGCCTAGTACCTAAAGGCTTTAAGGCCAAAAGTTTGGAAAAGTACAACCAGTTAAAGAGTTTTTTTTCACGTCTACCAGGAGTAGGCTGCCCCTGTAGGCGTGCGAGCTGACAAACCCCAAATCACATATTTACATATGGTAAGTTGTACAAATTGTTCCCCAAATATTACCCATAGCATTTTGTTTAGTGAAACCCCTTTTAAATCTCGTTATTCTAAAACTGCGATGTGTTATTTTTCCGCAGATTTTTGCTGATACAAATTTTTGTATTCAATGCACATGTGGGTGCTTGTGCACACCACAAGCAACCCCCCGCTTATCACGTTTCCCTCAATTTCTCCACAACGGGCAAATCCTCATTGAAATGCTCCATTTGTCGGTTTAAACCCACCGAAGATCATCCCAACACCTAATTCATCAGGACAACCAATTTTTCGGCATTTTTACGTATGACGGAGTATACAAAAACCTCTTAAATTTATACATCATTTTCTTATAAGCCATAACCTAAGCGTTAAGGTATGTAAGACATATTTTGTCTGTAACAAGCAATTCGAGCAAAAGAACAGAAAATTAGATTGCGAAACAAAAGTAGAAATAAGAATATAATGAAGTTAAAGAAAATGTTATATGTTAAATAAATATTTAATGTTAAATATTAAATTAAATACATAAAGGGACCATTCGTTGTCATACCCACTGTAGTTGGATAGCTCATTTTATATATTCTTATTAGAATTTACTACAGAAAAACAACTTATCCTGTTATAAATTAATGTTCGAGCATACATAAAATCTGATGTAGTTGTTGTTGTTGTACAGCAGTCCCTCAATCTTACTCCAGTCATAAAATCTGCGAGCGTAGCAGCAGTGGACAAGTTTGATAGATGGCTGTATGATACGTAGAAAAGGTTCGACAGAGAGCTAATAGTTTGCTTATTTGTTAGCGCTCAGCATATGTTTTGTTTTGATTTAACTAATTAGGATTGCCATCATTTGCGCCAAAATGTAGCGCGCTTCCCAAAATATGTACTATATTCAATTTGTTATACCTAGTAGTGCTTCGCACACAAGGTATATTAACTTCATTCGCCTAACGGTAGTATGTAACGGCATAAACGAATCGAGATAGATATTGACTTATGTATATCAAAATGTTCAGGAGGAAAAGAGAAATTGATTGAGCCATGTCCGTCCGTCCGTCCGTCTGTAAACACGATAACTTGAGTAAATCTTGAGATATCTCAATGAAACTTGGTATGCAGGTTCCTTTTTACTTATCTCTGAACGCTATTGAAAATAGGCAAAATCGGTTAAAAGCCACGCCCACTTTCTATATATATAATATTTTCGAAAATACAAAAAGAGTGATTATTCAGTACATAATACACCTATAAGAATAAAATTTGGTGTGTACCTTAGCGTTAAGGCAAAAAATAAATTTCTGAAGAAATTTTTAAAAAAGGGCGTGGCACCGCCCACTTTTGATTAAGTCAAATTTGGAAATATTATTAATCATAAATCAAACACCGCTCAAGATAGCAAAATAAAATTCAGCACACATATTTCTATTAATACAGGCAATATTTCGAAAAAAAATTAGCGAAATCGGATTAGGTCCACCCCAATTTTATACGAAAGATTTCGAAAAGGATCATAGATATATTGAATATGCTATAACTTTGCTTAAACTAGCTGTATATCATTTCTATTTCACCTCTAAAGTGTTCGTGGGCAAAGAAAGTCGAAAGCACAAAATTTTTGGAAAATGGGCGTGGCCCC
>OX608078.1:91158642-91329309 GCA_951509765.1 Sphenella marginata
TTCTTGCCAACAGTGAGCACACATTGTTGTTAGACCTTCGGTTGGTGATTTAACAATGTAATGTTTCTCCAATTATCAATTTTTCCCAAAAACTGACAATTAAAATTCATTACGAATTATTGTTTCTCTGATCTCAAGCTTGCAAAACTTACAAATATGTAAAAACAAGAAAGATCGCAAAAACCAACAACAAAAATATTAAGAACCGTAGCACGGGTTTACGTACATAAATATGTACAAACAAAAAGTCCAGCACACGCATTCGTTCGTATGACCGAAGGTCTAACAACAATGTGTGCTCACTGTTGGCAAGAACAAACAAACAAAAGGGAATTAATTGAAGTGGAGATAAGTGCATTGTGACGTCACAGGGCATCATAGCTTAGATGTTAGAATTTTCTAACAGCGGCTTTGGTGCAGACACTGGTTCGCATTCCAGTGTCCGAAAAGGGATCTGATGATGAGCTTGGAAACTCTGAAACATGTAATCCTATCCATCGCTGTGACTTAACAATGTAATGTTTCTCCAATTATCAATTTTTCCCAAAAACTGACAATTAAAATTCATTACGAATTATTGTTTCTCTGATCTCAAGCTTGCAAAACTTACAAATATGTAAAAACAAGAAAGATCGCAAAAACCAACAACAAAAATATTAAGAACCGTAGCACGGGTTTACGTACATAAATATGTACAAACAAAAAGTCCAGCACACGCATTCGTTCGTATGACCGAAGGTCTAACAACAATGTGTGCTCACTGTTGGCAAGAACAAACAAACAAAAGGGAATTAATTGAAGTGGAGATAAGTGCATTGTGACGTCACAGGGCATCATAGCTTAGATGTTAGAATTTTCTAACAGCGGCTTTGGTGCAGACACTGGTTCGCATTCCAGTGTCCGAAAAGGGATCTGATGATGAGCTTGGAAACTCTGAAACATGTAATCCTATCCATCGCTGTGATTTAACAATGTAATGTTTCTCCAATTATCAATTTTTCCCAAAAACTGACAATTAAAATTCATTACGAATTATTGTTTCTCTGATCTCAAGCTTGCAAAACTTACAATTATGTAAAAACAAGAAAGATCGCAAAAACCAACAACAAAAATATTAAGAACCGTAGCACGGGGTTACGTACATAAATATGTACAAACAAAAAGTCCAGCACACGCATTCGTTCGTATGACCGAAGGTCTAACAACAATGTGTGCTCACTGTTGGCAAGAACAAACAAACAAAAGGGAATTAATTGAAGTGGAGATAAGTGCATTGTGACGTCACAGGGCATCATAGCTTAGATGTTAGAATTTTCTAACAGCGGCTTTGGTGCAGACACTGGTTCGCATTCCAGTGTCCGAAAAGGGATCTGATGATGAGCTTGGAAACTCTGAAACATGTAATCCTATCCATCGCTGTGACTTAACAATGTAATGTTTCTCCAATTATCAATTTTTCCCAAAAACTGACAATTAAAATTCATTACGAATTATTGTTTCTCTGATCTCAAGCTTGCAAAACTTACAAATATGTAAAACCAAGAAAGATCGCAAAAACCAACAACAAAAATATTAAGAACCGTAGCACGGGTTTACGTACATAAATATGTACAAACAAAAAGTCCAGCACACGCATTCGTTCGTATGACCGAAGGTCTAACAACAATGTGTGCTCACTGTTGGCAAGAACAAACAAACAAAAGGGAATTAATTGAAGTGGAGATAAGTGCATTGTGACGTCACAGGGCATCATAGCTTAGATGTTAGAATTTTCCAACAGCGGCTTTGGTGCAGACACTGGTTCGCATTCCAGTGTCCGAAAAGGGATCTGATGATGAGCTTGGAAACTCTGAAACATGTAATCCTATCCATCGCTGTGATTTAACAATGTAATGTTTCTCCAATTATCAATTTTTCCCAAAAACTGACAATTAAAATTCATTACGAATTATTGTTTCTCTGATCTCAAGCTTGCAAAACTTACAAATATGTAAAAACAAGAAAGATCGCAAAAACCAACAACAAAAGTTATTATTCACCTTTATTATTATTTTTGGCGAATGCGTGTACAAGGTATGCGTAGAGTTTATTGATCGGGAACCAGCATGTTACGTCATAGTAATGAATCCGCACCATTGCAGAATCGTTGCAACGCGTGTAAAAAGCAATTTGCCGATAGAGACAAGGTCCTCGTCACAGCGTGTGACCATCGATTTCACAGACAATGTCTATTATCGTGGTTGAGGAACAATTCTTCTTGCCCATTATGTAGAGGTCCGTGTAGTAGTAGGGAATTCCACCAAAACCCAGCTGACAATACTAGATCACAAACGATGCCTCAGGGAAGCGCTAGTAGTACTAGTGCAAATAGTAACCTACCTAGGACCAGTGGTGAATCGCAGCGGCAACTGCAACAAAGTGTAGGAAATGGCAATAGTTTGCCAGCAGAAGGAGCACATGGCGGCGAAGTACCACCGGCGAGTGATGACGAAGCGCGTATTAGGAACATGGTTTCCGCTATTGTTTCAGCAAGATCAGCAACTGCCTTTGAGGGTTTGGAAAATCGCTTAGCCCAAATGGTAGAAGAGCGAGTAGAAAGCACGTTGTCTAGTTTTCTAGAACGGTTAAACCTTAACCGCGTACCCCCAGTCCCTGCAGCCAATGACTTTAGTCAACCTGCTAACTTGACTTCAGGTCAACATCCCCTAAACAGGTCTACACCAGTGTGGCCCAGGGATGCACCTCCCTTACCAAGCCATAGTAATTCGAACTTTGTTAATCAGCTTGACCAATTGCGATTGAGTTCAATGCCTACGATTCCTTATACGGGTAGAATCGCGCAATTAATTTCAAGTTGGGACGTAAAGTTTGATGGCACGTCGAGTCTATCTGTTGATAGCTTTTTGTCCAGGATTGAACTTCTGGTTATAGATACCCTAAATGGAAATTTTAATATTTTATGCGAGCACATTCAAAGTTTATTCGTAAATGAGGCCAAAGATTGGTACTGGCGCTATCGCAGATCTGTTGAGCGCGTAACCTGGCCAGCTCTATGCCAAGCGGTACGGACAAACTTTCAGCAGCACAAGAGTGACTTCGAGATTAAGGAATTGATTCGCGCTCGGAAACAGGGTCTAACTGAATGTTTCGACGACTTTCGAAACGGAATCTTAAAAATCGCGGAGCCCCTTGAAACACCCCTATCTGAATTTGAACTCCTTGAAATTATGAAGCATAATCTCCGTAGGCGTATTAGACAGCAGCTTCTTTTTGTACCAGTTCAATCTGTGGCAGAGCTACGCAGACTTTGTTTGAAAGGAGAAAGTTTAGCCAACGAGATTGCTAAAGCAACGCCATTCTCACAAACACACAATTCCCGACCTTTACCCAGGCGACAGGTTAATGAAGCCTACCTTGACTTAGAACTTCATGCTGATGATGCATTGCAAACCAATTTTGCTGAAGTAGATGCAGTTTCACAAGCTGCCAAAGGAAAACCCGGTTGCTGGAATTGCAACAAAGAGGGGCATAGGTATTATGACTGCCTTGAGGAGCGTACGGTGTTTTGCTACGGTTGTGGCGCACCAAATACCTATCGTCCTAAATGCTCGAAGTGTAGTCCGGGAAACTGCAAAGCGAGCGAGAAATCACGTCAGATCTCTCGCAACGACCACAAACACTAAGCAGCGATAACATATGTATACACACACAACAGCAAACCGATCGTGCAACATCGAGTATACGCACCGGTGACCCTTATTTTTCGAACACTACATTAAGAAAACAAATCATACCGTATGATGAACGTCTAAAAAGGTATAATGAAATAAGAAAGAGAATTTTTGGGCCAGGTAATGATAATGTTGAAGCCCAAAACGCTCTTCACTCCGTATGAAACACTTTTGGGCAAAAGTAAAAGCAAACCGCAAAAATATTAAGAAACTTATTTGTTCACTACGATCAATAGAAAATGATTTAAGGCCATATGCAAAGGTTAAGTTTTTAGATAGCGATCACTTTGGCTTACTCGATAGTGGAGCTCAAGTGTCCTGCTTAGGAGGGTTGTTGGCTAAGGAGGTGGCCAAAAACAATTTCAGAAAACACCACATTCCTATTTGCACCGCTGATGGTAAAAGTCAGGTTGTTTTCGGCACCATCGACCTGAGCGTGCAATATAAAGGTAGATCTGAGACCATAACTTTTTTCGTTGTCCCCAGTACGTCCCAGAAATTGATATTGGGAGTTGACTTTTGGATTAAATTCCAGATCGCGCCCAATATCATCTCTGAAATTTCTATTAATGATGTTTTTGATAGTGATGAAAGCTCGCTTTCTTTGAATGTTGAGCAGCAAAATCAGTTAGGTTTAATTAAAAATAGATTCCCAAGCTTCGAAAAAGAAGGCTTGGGAAAAACGTCCTTGTTGGAATACGAGATTCAGCTCGAACCAAATGTCCGTCCGATAAAACAGCGTTATTTTCCAATTTCACCAGCTGTCGAGAAACTCGTACATGCCGAAATTGGCGAAATGATAAAGTTAGGTGTAATCGAGGAAGCTCCAAACAGTCCATGGTCCAGTCCGGTAGTGTTAGTGAAAAAGCCAGGTAAAGTCCGTCTGTGTTTGGATTCACGAAAAGTAAACAGCGTTACCGTTAAGGACGCTTATCCCCTTCCTCATATTGATGGGATTCTGAGCAGAATACCCAAGGCAAAATTTATTAGTTCTCTTGATTTAAGGCGTGCCTTTTGGCAAATTCCCCTAGCCGAACATTCCCGAGATTACACCTGTTTTACCGTCCCTAATCGTCCGTTATACCGATACCGTGTTATGCCTTTCGGTCTTTGTAACGCCCCACAAGCACTTTGTCGCTTGATGGATCGCGTAATACCACCAAATCTTAGAAACCAAGTCTTCGTCTACCTAGACGATTTGTTGATTGTGTCAGAAGATTTTCAGACACATATGTCCGTCCTAGCCGAAGTTGCTCTACATTTAAGGAAAGCAGGGTTGACTATATACGTCAACAAAAGTAGGTTTTGCATTAAGGAAGTAAAATATCTGGGATATATTGTGGGCAACGGAACCATACGTACTGATCCCGAAAAGATCTCTGCCGTAACACAATACCCGGTTCCATCGAATGTCAAGCAAATTAGACGTTTTTTGGGAATGGCGGGTTGGTATCGACGCTTTGTTGATAATTTTGCCGCGTTGACAAGCCCCCTGACAAACTTGCTAAGAAAAAGTAAAGATTTTGAATGGAACGACGATGCCCAACAAGCTTTCGATAAGCTGAAGGAAAAACTTTGTACAGCACCAGTACTGGCTAGCCCAGACTATAATAAACCCTTCATCATACAATGCGACGCGAGTAAGTTAGGAGTTGGTGCGGTACTAGTTCAGAAGAATTCCGACGATGTTGAGGTCCCTATAGCATACTTTTCGCAAAAGTTGAATAAAGCGCAAAGTAACTATAGTGTAACTGAGCTCGAATGTCTAGCAGCCTTGCTTAGTTTGAAAAAGTTCCGAGCCTATGTAGAAGGACAAGAGTTCACCATAGTTACTGATCACGCCAGCTTGCAGTGGCTTATGCGACAAACTGACTTATCCAGCCGACTAGCGCGTTGGTCCTTGAAATTGCAAGAATTTAAATTTAAGATAGAACATAGGAAAGGTTCACTGAATGTAGTGCCTGATTGCCTGTCCCGTCAAAATTTCGAGGAAGTAGGTGAAGTCCGTGATATAGAGGTCCGTCCGTTAGTTGATTTACAGTCGTCCGAGTTTTTGTCCGAAGATTATCAAAAATTGATAAGTCATGTCCGCGAAAATGATAGCAGATTGCCTGATCTACAGGTAATCGACAACCTCCTTTATAAAAGGACCGAACATCCCGATGGCAACCCGGAAAGGGAATCATTTAATTGGAAGCTTTGGATTCCCACATCTCTAGTCCCGGTTGTCCTTGAAAATGCCCATTGCCCGCCAAATAAATGTCATGGTGGGATTGCGAAAACATTGGAGCGATTAAGAAATAATTCATATTGGCCAAATATGACTGTTGATGTGAAAAACTATGTCAGTCGATGTGAAATATGCAAACAAACTAAATCGCCCAATGTAACGTTAAGACCACCAATGTCCGCACAATACACGGTACAAAGGCCGTTTCAGAAATTGTATGTAGACTTTCTTGGACCTTATCCTAGGTCCAGGCAAGGAAACATAGGAATATTCATCGTATTAGACCATTTAACAAAGTTTCCCCTTTTAAAACCTGTTAAAAAGTTCAACACTTCTGTTGTATGCGACTTCCTTCGAGATAGCGTCTTTAGTATTTTCGGAACTCCCGAAATTGTTATGAGTGACAACGGAAAGCAATTTAAGTCCACGCAATTTAATAACTTATTGTCGGCCCGCGGTATAAGACATGTCTACACGGCCTTATACAGCCCGCAAGCCAATTCAAGGGAACGTGTAAACCGCTCGATAATCGCTGGTATAAGGGCTTACCTCAAGAAAGATCAATCGCACTGGGATAAAAACCTCTCAGAAATAGCTGAAGCGCTAAGAAACTCGATTCACCAAACAATCGGTGTATCTCCCTACTTCGCATTGTTCGGCCAGCAAATGATTTCCCATGCTAGTGATTATGAATTACTGAGAAAGCTCAAGACGTTAGACTGCACCGTACTGGAAAGAACTGACAACCTGCCACTCATACGAAAGAAAATTACGGAAAACATCTCAAAAGCGTTCGAAAATTCATCAAAACGCTATAATCTTCGTAGTACAGATAAACGTTTTGAGATTGGTGATTTTGTTTTCCGGCGCAATTTTGTATTAAGCGATGCCTCGAAGAAATTCTCGGCGAAACTTGCTCCAAAATTTGTCAAATGTAGAGTTCTTGCTGTAAAAGGCAATTGTATGTATGAGTTGGAAGACGTTGACACAGGCAGGAAAGCAACGTATCATCGGAAAGACATTCAAGATTGCAATTAAGCCACACCGCACCAACTCTCTAGGTGGGGGGATGTGTACCGTCGTACAAGGCGTATACAATTTTCATTTATTTTTTCCTTTTTTTTAACTCCCGCTGATTCCAAAAAATTTGTTTCGCATTTGGTAACTTTTATTTGGCATCTACTGTTAGTCTCTCACTGAACAAAGATCATGTCAAAAACACCTGACACTGAACCTTATTATCGACCCATCAAAGTGACACCAAGGTCCAAACCGACTTCCGCAAAAAGTCATCGTTCTTTCGCTGTGGAGTTTCCTGAGGAACAACATCGTTCTATAGATACATAAGTGAGTGCAGAAAAAGTTAATTTTTAAAAGTGTACATACATACATATGTATGTATGAAGTGAAAAAGAAAGGCAAATGCCTAGTACCTAAAGGCTTTAAGGCCAAAAGTTTGGAAAAGTACAACCAGTTAAAGAGTTTTTTTTTTCACGTCTCCTGTAGGCGTGCGAGCTGACAAACCCCAAATCACATATTTACATATGGTAAGTTGTACAAATTGTTCCCCAAATATTACCCATTGCATTTTGTTTAGTGAAACCCCTTTTAAATCTCGTTATTCTAAAACTGCGATGTGTTATTTTTCCGCAGATTTTTGCTGATACAAATTTTTGTATTCAATGCACATGTGAGTGCTTGTGCACACCACAAGCAACCCCCCGCTTATCACGTTTCCCTCAATTTCTCCACAACGGGCAAATCCTCATTGAAATGCTCCATTTGTCGGTTTAAACCCACCGAAGATCATCCCAACACCTAATTCATCAGGACAACCAATTTTTCGGCATTTTTACGTATGACGGAGTATACAAAAACCTCTTAAATTTATACATCATTTTCTTATAAGCCATAACCTAAGCGTTAAGGTATGTAAGACATATTTTGTCTGTAACAAGCAATTCGAGCAAAAGAACAGAAAATTAGATTGCGAAACAAAAGTAGAAATAAGAATATAATGAAGTTAAAGAAAATGTTATATGTTAAATAAATATTTAATGTTAAATATTAAATTAAATACATAAAGGGACCATTCGTTGTCATACCCACTGTAGTTGGATAGCTCATTTTATATATTCTTATTAGAATTTACTACAGAAAAACAACTTATCCTGTTATAAATTAATGTTCGAGCATACATAAAATCTGATGTAGTTGTTGTTGTTGTACAGCAGTCCCTCAATCTTACTCCAGTCATAAAATCTGCGAGCGTAGCAGCAGTGGACAAGTTTGAGAGATGGCTGTATGATACGTAGAAAAGGTTCGACAGAGAGCTAATAGTTTGCTTATTTGTTCGCGCTCAGCATATGTTTTGTTTTGATTTAACTAATTAGGATTGCCATCATTTGCGCCAAAATGTAGCGCGCTTCCCAAAATATGTACTATATTCAATTTGTTTTTATATTTGGTTGCTAGGAAAGTAAGCCAATGTTAGGAAATCTGCATATCAGAAAGCGAGAAGGCCTTCGACGCTACGTAGTAATACTACAAATACATAGTTTTTTTTGATTCCCTAATGTGACTTATTTGCCTATAACCCTATTTACTTATATACATATATAAGATTTTTTTGGATTTCTTTAGCTTTATGATTACAACTATATGTATGTACATATGCATGCACATACATATGTACATAAGTCCGAAATATCTAATGAAGTTTTTTTTTCTTTTTGTTGTTTCAATTCAACTTAAAATTGGACTAACTACTTAGTACATATTTATGTTTGCATACGTATTTACACATATACGCACCTACATATATATATTTACTTACATACATATGTGCATATCAATAATTTCATACATACGATAAGTTTGTCATTTAGTCAAAGATATGAAATTGTAGTTTTGGGGGACTGACGAAAGTTCTACCGCAGTTTATTTTGAAGTTATGAAAAATATCAAAGTTTATAAAAATTGTATCTACATATTCTACAGCTTAGGTAAAGTAGACTAAGAAAAACCAATTGTGATGGATTGATTTCATTGTAAATTATAATGAAAATAATGATGAACTAGTTTGGTTTTTATTTGGTTTGAGCCATGGGAAAATAGTGAAGTGGTAATGTATTTTGGGGCCTTGATAATAGCAAAAAGGCCAATGGTAGGGCGGGTATAGAGGCAGCCACCAACCTAATGAAATGAGCTGCCTGGCATATAAAAGGGTAAGTGTGAAGGTTCGTATTGCTGAAGTGTGGCAAGCAAGTGTACTTGTGTACGATGGCTAGTTTTTTTTTGTTCATTTTTTTTTTACTTTCATTATTCTGAAGTTCCAGTGTGCAAAATATAAATTTATCCTGTGTGATCGATTGAGAAGGGTAGCGCTGTGTGATGATCGTGTTATCGAACCACGAAGCTGAAGCTCCGGGCCTAGAAGCCAGTGCACACTCCGCGATCATGGCACCCTTCCACAAGCTCTGTCCCTTTTTCGCCCGTGAATGCAACATTTTGTTGCACTTAGTCAATAGATATCATAACAAACAATCCCCGGCTCACAAATCAGGTGGTAGAATATGCCAAAGTAAGTACACCTTGCCCAAAATATATGCATATATAAGTGCAGCGGAATTCCTCAAAGTCATAAATAAATTGTCTCAGCCTACCTACGGTAAATTGGACAAAATCTTGGAAAGAACCCGCAGAAACACCGTTTGCAAAACTCACTAGTCAAAATAAATTCCGCTAACCTCTTCTTATATATACACATATTTATAATATTTTCAATTTGTGCATTTTCCATACACCCCATATTTATATCACTCGCTAAAATATACATAAATACCCACCTACATAAATACCCACCTGTTATAAGATAACTACCACTGGAATTTTCGCCTTAAACTCTAACTTGTACAGTTTCTCACATCTTCCTTAAAAAACCCAAAATAAATCATTATTTTACATATATACATATCTGTATTCGTCCCAAAAATCAAAGGCATTATTTAAAGTCAATAACCGCATTATTGACTCTCTCAATTTCTTTAGCTGTACTTATTACAGTACCATTTAATTTACATAGGTAACTTGCGAATTTGACTCCACCCACCACTGTTTATTTATCCCCCCTGCACATACATAGCACATACACATAAACATTCTCGCAAACAAAGCACTAGCTTAAACATAGTTGCCCATATCTGTCGCTGCACTTTATAGTTACTGTACTCTTATGCGCTGAGACAGTACAGTGCACGGCAAAGAAATAGCACCACCCCCAAATACAGTGTGCGAAAAAAAATTGGCTACGAAATTTTAAATTCAAGACTTTATAAAATCAAGTCAAGGGCAACACGTACCAACAATGGCTGAAGATAAGCAGGAGAAAATCCAATCCCTTCAAACCTAGCAAGGACCAAGGACAAGGTCAAAATCTCAGGCCGAAGAGGAAGAAAGTATTTATTTACAAAAAAAATTCATGTACGAAATCTCAAGGTTCGACAAGTTCTGTGAGAAGTGGGGGTGTATACCCGACACGGACCACACCGAAACCGGACTCAGAACCTATGCGGAGCAACTCTCGAAGCACATATCTCTGATAGATGCAGCAAATGAGGCAGTGCAAATGAACGCCGACGAAAGGACTAAAGCAGCATGCAGCTCAACCTATGAAGATGCCAGTGACAACGGGCTCAATACCAAACTTCGAATCAACGAGCTCCTCAGCAATCTCCAGCTAAGCTCGGATGCCGCCAACACTCACTCTTCCAGCATAAGGGTACCCCCAACCCATCCCGAATCAAATAACTACCTCAAAGTACCTGCTTGTGACACGGAAATTTTCTACGGAGGATATGAAGACTGGCCGTCATTTAGAGATATGTTCACAGCAGTGTACATTAGTCACCCCAAACTCTCTCCTGCCCAAAAACTTTACCATTTGAGACAAAAGACCCGAGGAAAAGCAGCCCTTCTTATTAAAAATTACCCACTTAATGACCAAAGTTTTGAGCTTGCGTGGAATGCACTGAAGTGTCGATATGAAAATCGAAGAATTCTCGTCGATAACCAACTTAAGTCCCTTTTCAACATTCAGCCAGTAACCAGTGAGAATGGTGAACGCATACAATATGTGCAAACGACAATTAATAATTGTCTCTCAACCCTTAAGGCAAACGGAGTATCCACTGATAATTGGGACCCGATGTTAGTATATCTCTGCTCCTCAAAACTCCCGGACTAAACCCTAGCGTTATGGGAGCAATCCCTAAATTCCCGTAAGGAGTTACCTCTTTGGTCAGAATTGGACCAGTTCCTAACTACTCGGTATGAGGTGGTTGAACGCCTTACTACTTATAGGCCAAATCGACCAAAACAAAGTCAGCCAAATTTCAGTCCACGCTCTTCTACACCTGGCAATCACTCGTTTCAGCAAAGAAACAAATCCAGCTCCTTCCATACCGAGTCAAAAAGACAGGCCTCTTGCAAATTATGTAACAGCAATCACTCTCTAATGTATTGCGTCAAATTCAAAGAGCTATCAGCTCAAGAAAGGAACAAATTCGTAAGGGAAAATCACTATTGCCAGAACTGTTTGGCTTATTCTCACGCAGAAAACCAATGTCGGAGTAGTTTCACCTGCGTCTACTGCCAAAAGCGACATCACTCCCTCCTTCATTACCCAGCAAACCAACAAACGCAGACTACCTCCAAACCTAAGAAAAACTTAGTCTCCTCTCACATGACCATCGATGACGACATGCCATCTACCTCAACACAAGCCGCATCGATGAACCCAACAGCCCCTCAAAACGACACGCAGAATGTCCTCTCACATTTTGCAAATAGCAGAGAGAGAACATTGCTCCCAACAGCAAACGTCCCCATCCTACATAAAGGAGAAACGTTCAATATTCGCGCTCTTTTAGACCAAGGATCCCAAAAAACCTTCGTAACCTCTAGAGTACAAAGGCTCCTTGATCTACCCGTTCAAAGGTCCAATTATGAAATATTGGGAATGGGAGGACGAACAGTCCAGAAAGCCAATAAGGTGTGCTCTGTCACCATATGTTCTCCAGATTTCTCAAGAAAAATCGCAACTCACGCGATTATACTCCCACAATTGACACAGTTCTTGCCAACATTTAGAGTGGACCCCTTAGATCTCAAAGAGTATGCGTCACTCCCTCTAGCTGACCCGAACTGTTTCGCCCCTGCAAAAATTGACATGGTTATAGGAAGCGATATTCTCCCTCAAATATTAGTTCCGGGCCTGATAACCAATGTAGGTAAAAGCTTAATAGCCCAGAATACTATCTTCGGCTGGATATTAAGCGGCCCTCTCACGGAAAAGATCTCCACCTTTTCGACTCAAGTAGCCGAAGTCCAGACTGACTCCCTCCAAGACCTCCTCAAAAGGTTTTGGGAACAAGAGGAAGTATCCTCGGCATCGCCCCTCAAAGACGATGATATAATCTGCGAAGAACTCTACAAGAAAACTACATTTCGTAGAGATGATGGCCGTTATGTGGTCAAACTCCCCTTTAAAGCTACGTTTCCTGACTTAATAGCTTTAGGACATTCCAGGCCTTCAGCTCAACAACAATACCTCAGTATTGAACGGAGTCTGGAGAAGAAGGCGGAACTCCAAACTACGTACTCAAAAGTCCTAGCAGAATATATTACCCTCGGCCATATGGAGCCCACAGCATCTCGTGAAATTATACGTGATGGAAAATATTTTTAATTTTATCTGCCCCACCACGCCGTAATAAAGCCTGATAGTAAGACTACGAAAGTCCGAGTGTTCTTCAATGCATCCAAACAATCCCACTCCGGCATTTCACTGAATGATGCGCTTCACACAGGCCCCGTTCTTCAGAACGATTTTATGATCGTAATACTCAAATGGCGTCTCTATAAATTCGTTTTCAATGGTGACATTGAGAAAATGTATCGGCAAATCTATGTCTATAAGGAGGATCAGGACATCCAGCGGGTTCTCTTCCGCCAATCTCCTAATGGCCCAGTAGAAGATTTTAAATTAAAAACAGTTACCTTCGGTGTCAACTGTGCCCCATATCATAACTGCCAATCTGAACTCCCTCTTGCTAGCAACGTCCTCCTGCGAGAAACTTACGTGGATGACATCCTCTCAGGCGGACATAACATACAGTCCACTATCAAGACGATGCAGCAGATAATCGAAGCATTGAAGTCAGCAGGATTTCCCCTCAAAAAAATCACTGCAAATCTCCCACAAATATTGGAAAAAATACCGGAATCTGATCTCCTTGATGCCGATTTCCTAAAATTTCACGACTCAAGCTCTACAAAGACGCTAGGAGTAAGATGGAATGCCATCAGCGACACCTTTTCGTATTCATACGACCCCGTCCCAGACGCAAATTCTGCCACCAAAAGACAGATACTCTCTTCTGTTGCGAAACTTTTCGACCCGGCAGGATGGCTATCGCCTATAATGATCGTAGCAAAAACTCTCCTTCAACAGCTATGGATGGAAGGAACTGATTGGGACGAGCACGTGAAACCCGGATCACTTCTCAAGTGGAAAACATTTACGGAAAACCTCATAGCCATTGGAGACGTACAAGTCCCACGTTGGGATGCACCTACAGAATTACATGGATTCTCCGACGCCTCTGAAAAGGCTTATTGCGCCTGTGTGTACCTAAGGGTTCAACACAGCGATACCTCTTTCTCCTCGCACCTACTAGTAGCAAAAAGTAAAGTCGCACCCCTCCAAACGGTAAGCCTTCCTAGGTTAGAACTCTGTGGTGCAGTCCTCCTCTCAAAATTAGTTAAGCACATTCGGACGTCACTTCAGCTCACAGAAAGTAGCTTAACCATGTGGACAGACTCCTCTATAGTCTTGGCTTGGCTTGAAAAGCCACCACACACTTGGAAAACTTATGTTGCGAACCGCATATCCCAAATCCTCAACAATGTCAGTAACGCTACGTGGCGGCATGTGCCCAGCGGAGACAACCCGGCTGATATGGGCATGCGAGGATGTCGACCCCAGGACTTGACCAACTGTTCACTCTGGTGGAACGGCCCAAAGTGGCTTTTAAACTCCCCGACTGATTGGCCGAAAGATAGCCTTCATAAAGACGCACCCGCAGAACAACGACGGATAGAAGCCCTACACTCTCTGGAAAATCATGATTTTCTGGATCGGTTCTCGTCATTCCCTCGAGCATTGAGGGTTCTCGCCTATGTCCGCCGATTTATCTCCAAGTCCAGGAAACAGCAGATACCACCTTCAGTTCATCTCACCCAGGAAGAGATTCATCAGGCAAAGATCCAACTCATTACGAACTCTCAGCAAAGGCATTATGGAGAAGTTATCACGGCACTACAGCTTCAACTCCATTAGATAAAAGAAGCACGTTACTCCCGCTCAACCCCTTCTTGGACGACAAGGGTAAATGGACGCCTCGCCTATGCAGACTTGAGTTACAACGAAAGGCACCCTATCATCATACCCGACAACTCACGGTACTGCGCTCTTTTTTTGGACTTCCTCCATACGACCCTGCTACATGCCGAGAAGCAACTAATGATCCGCATGATTCAGCAAGAATATTACATTCCCCGCCTGAAACAAAAGGTGAAAAAATGCATATTTCAGTGCAAGAAATGTACTATATATAAACAACAAATGCAATCTCAATTAATGGCAGCTCTACCCCCAGAGCGTGCAACTTATTGCCTGCCCTTTAATACCACTAGAGTAGATTTTGCAGGGCCATTTCTAGTGAAAACGTCAATACTCCGACGTGCATCTTACGCCAAAGCCTACGTATGCGTTTTCGTATGCTTTTCCACCAAAGCCATACATCTCGAAGTCTGCTCGGATCTCACCACTGAAGCGTTCAAGGCAGCAATCGCCCGGTTTGTTGGCCTTCGAGGCATACCCTCTAAGATTATGTCTGATAATGGCAAGACATTCGTAGGAGCCCAACGAAGCCTGCAACGAGAGTTCTCCACATTTCTCCAAGAGACTGCCGAAGACATCGCAAGCAAATATGCCATCCACGGGCTCTCATGGCAGTTTATCCCTCCATACGCCCCCCCACATGGGAGGTCTGTGGGAAGCAGCAGTGAAAAGCTTTAAAATTCACTTCACCAAAGTTGCCGGAACACAGAAGTTTACTTATGAGGAGTTCAACACTCTCCTCATTCGCATAGAAGCGGTCCTCAACTCCAGACCGCTGACTCCAATGTCACAAGACCCCGACGATCTAAAGGCGTTAAGCCCCGGTCATTTTTTACGCGGTTCCCCCCTTTTGTCAATCCCTGAGCCTAATTGCGAAAACCTCTCTTTAGTCAATAAATGGCAAAGGCTAAAGGTTCTCCACCACCAATTTAGCAAGCGCTGGAAAACTGAGTATCTTCAGGAACTCCACAAGCGTTACAAATGGAAACGCCAAGAAGCCAACATAAAGGAAGGTGACCTCGTCGTGATTAAGGACGACCTCCTCCCCCCCAACGAATGGCGATTAGGCCGAATCACGAAACTCTATCCCGCTCGTGATCAAAGTGTTCGCGTGGTAGACATCCGAACTGAAAACGGAACTGTCACTCGCAATATAGCGAAACTCTGTCTGTTACCACCCTTGTAATTTAATCTCAGTAATTTGATAGGTCCTATCAGCTGACCCGAATGACATTTCCCATCGTCCCCGCACCCACACATACTCCTTTCTAACACGATTTCGAATGTTTCTTTCCAGATCCCAGGACTACCGTAAATGTCGCCTCTGCTGCCGCATACACTCGCTGCGTGTTTGCCGCGCTTTCCTGGCTATGCCACCAGACGAGCGCTACGAATCTGCGAAGGCGCACCGTTACTGCCTTAACTGCCTCGCCACTTCACACGTCACGGGCGCCTGTCACTCGCCGGTAAGTTGTCGTCGCTGCGGGCTAGCTCATCACACGCTTCTTCACAGGCCTTCTCACCCTCAAACAAGGCGCCCGCCGAGTAATCACCACGCAACAGAGCGACGTCGAAACCAGCCACGGCAGACAAACCCAACGAGCAGGGCTACGTCAACCAGAAGGTCTAACCCCCGTCGAACAGAAACGCGGCGCCAACAACCACGCCCCATTCCGCAAGGGCGCATCCGCGGATTATTCAACCAGGCGCAAGAAACGCTGGACGAACTGCAGGATCTTCTTCAAATCACGTCGCCGCAGGCCCGCCGGCATGTTGAAGACATGAGCGAAAATCTCATCGAGTTTGAGGACTAATCCGATATTTATAAAAAATATCCTGAAAGAGAAAAATGAATTTATGTTGAAATGAATTAATATGCATATTATTTATACTTACCTTATTTGTACTTACCCTTTTTATACTTACCCTTTTTATACTTACCTTCATTTTATACTTACCCTTTTTATACTTACCTTCATTTTATACTTACCCTTTTTGCATTACCCTGTAAATAGAAATAGTCTTACCGTTTAGTGCACATACACTCACACCTATATACATATGTACATACGCTCTCACTGCAATAGGTAAGCGGTCCAGTGGAATGTGCTGGGCCGCTGAAAAGTTAGTTGTCAACTTACCATCATCTGCATCGCAGTCGACCTCGCTGAAATTAAATAAAGTGAATTATATACACTTATATTTGAATTTAAAGTGTCCGTGGTTTTTTCTTTTTTGATTGGATTGGGGTAAGTCCCCATCCGTGAGGCCCCTTACCCCCGAGAAAGGTGAAAATTATACAACTGGGATCCCTTGTATAATTTGCGAGTCGCTTAAAACTAATTAATCTTCCAACCTTTCTAGTCGGAGGGAAATGCTTGGAATTGTTTTCATGATTAAATTACTAAATGGTTGAATCACAAGCGAAGTGAACTTCAATGTAACTTCAATGTACCTTCTCGTCCATCAAGACATTTTAAACCACTTATCTTGAACCAGTGCCGAACTAATTTTGAATTAAATCAGCCTTTTCGTTGTTTGTGTCAAGATTATAACCCTCATTCTGGTACGTTTGATATTTCAGACTCACTATGCAGAATAAAAATGGCAATTCTTTCTATCCTAAATACATAGCAACAATTTGCTTTCATATCCTTTGATTCTTATTTTTATTCTTTACAATAACTATCCGCTGTCAACTAATTGTTTATTAATTGTGTAATCTATTTTTTATCTACCTTACTTAGCTGATGAGGTTTTCTCTGTAGCTGTTTTTCGACGATTAACAAACCAAAGCCTTTCAAAGACTCGGCACGAAAGAACAATCCGCGCGTATTGCGGATGCGCCCCTCGCGTCGGTCGGGCGGGATATGGTGGATAATCCGTTGGGAATTATTATTATTATTATTATAAATAATAAAAAATAAGGTTTATGAAGTTTTATTGACACTATTCGGAAAATATGAAATATGCTATGTTTATTTTCCACAGACTATTGATAAACGTCCATGAAAAATGCGATCTTTATCTTCTGTTAGGTAAAATAAAAAAAAACCTCAGAAAATGTTTGAAAACATTCAAATAATTAAACGTTGTCGCTCATCTGCTCTCCAACGTTCATTTTCTCACAGTTCTCTTTACGCCTACAACAAAAAGGGTCAGAAAACACTCGAAATCTTTCATATAATTGAGCCTTGCAGTTCATTCGCTCTGTTAATTGAAACTGCTCACTGTTTTCATATTCATAAAATTATTTTAACTAATTTTGTCAAAATTTATTAGTCAAGATTCAATACAAAATTTATAAACTGTATTTTGAAAATTTTTGTAAAATCATTGCCACTTAGATTTGGCCATGGGGGGGGGGTTTAACATCCAAAACCCCCCCGTGCGCACGGGCCTGAGCCACTGTATGTATGCATGTATGTAAAAGAAAACAATTAACAATTCAAATCAAAGTTTCATGTAGTGGCTTACTTAACTAATAAAAAAACAACTAACAATTCATATCAAAGTTTCAAGTAGTGACTTACTTAACTAGTAAAAAAGAAAACAATTAACAATTCATATCAAAGTTTCAAGTAGTGGCTTACTTAACTAATAAAAAAGAATTTACGAAGATTCATTGAACACAAAATAATATGAGCTAATTATGAAAACAGTTTATTTCTTCCCTGAGCATTGATTTTTGAAATATCGCTTTTTGTGAAGCCTGAATGCATCCCGCAACTGATCCTCGGGCTGGCCACTTGTGGGTAAACGTGAAATAGCGTCTATTTAGAAAATGGTATATTAAAGTGAAGTTAAGTATGTTGATGAAATTTGTTAAAATACCTAAAAGAGCAGCTTAGAAATTTGTGCATGATTTAAGGCATTTTTTGCCGTGAGTCCCATCCACGTTGTATGCAATTATAATTTTTTCATCGAAAATGTTTTTGAGGTGTTTTCTTGGTGAATGTTGAAGTAGCATACCGATTGTGGAAATCTGTAAAAATATTGAAATGAATATAAAAGAAACTTTTATACATAGATACTATTTATAATAAAAACAATAATAATAATAGGTAATAATAATAGGTAGTAAAAATACGAAAAATAATAATCATTTATGTCATTAGTAATGCCTTATGAGAAACGATATATTAACTTACATAATTTTCACGATTTTCTTGGCATATTTTGCTTTCTATGGCTGCCAACACATCATCTGTCAATACAGGGAAAAGTTCAAAAACTGCTTCATTGAATGACTCCTGTCTAATAACTTTCTGTACTATAACTTTTAGCTCTGCCAACACAGACATAATTGCCACATTTTGAGCATGATGATTTTCTGAAAATAAAAACAAAAATTTATGATAATATTTACATTATTTTAAAACGCTTAAGTTTCCATACTTTCTGATGTTTCAATATGAGTTTCGATTGATTTCTGGAACTTATCTGTTTGATCTGTAATGAAAATTTAAACATGATTGTATTGTATGTAATGTTAATTGTTCACTATTGAATTTATTCGTATGGCAATGTTTATACAATTTGTCAAGAATGTGTTTAAAGAAGTATTTTTTTCAATTTTCATAAACTTTGCATTTATTTAAATTATTTAATTATAAATTAACAAATATTTTTATGCAAAATTAAGGAAAACAATTTTTATAAAGGCAAGGTTGGTGAAATTGCAAAAGATGCCTTTCAAAACACTTTTTTGACAAATGTATTTGGATTTGAGATATACCTTTGATTTCTTCTATTTTTTGCAACAAAACTGCACAATCCTTGCATGAATTGACCGATGGGTTGACATCTATAGTTCAAAATGTTAAAACTATGAAAAAATCTTTCCATATATGCTTGTAAATGTGTCTACTTACCATGGGAAAGATCAGGTTTAATGCTCATTTTAGTCTGGTAAGCAGTAGGTTTAATGCTTAGTTTACGAATTTTGCTGCCCGTCGACATTTAGTGGTGTTCTGTTTTTATGTTTGAAGGCTTAAACTAACTTTATATAATTATATTAATTTTTAACTTTTTAGAAGTTAGCAAGAACCATGTAAAATAGGAATAATGAGTAAGCGAGACACACTCACACAGTTGAGAACGCGAGCTACGAAAAAGTGGGATTCCATCAATATTCACATCCAAGCATATGGAGTCGTAATTTATTAGCGTATTCGCCAGTTTTTTCAACTGTTTTTTGATACCTATGTGGCAATAAAACCCGGGGGATACATTCTCAATCAGAACGCGCTGTCGGTTTTGGCCCATAAGAGTCTCGGCGCTTAGAGGCACATCTAAATTTTCGCTTTGTAAAATTTTAAGCATCCCTTCGGCACATTTTCGTGTTGGTCGGCACTCAATATACCACTTCTTTAACTTGGTTTTTAAGTCATCACTTTTGTTAAAAAAATCACCGCCTAAAGCATCACTCTCACTTGGATGCGGAGCGTCTGTTGCAGGCGCTTCCATTTCCATTAAATTTAAACTACTTGTTGCAGGCGCTTCCATTTCCATTAAATTAAAACTACCTCCTTCACTTTCATTTAATTTAGCTGTATAAATATCCCTTTGTTTTTTTATAAGGGGTCGAGTGTGTCGCTTACTCATTTCCACAAAATATTTTACACTTTATTATTTTTTCACTTCAACAAACTTCACGAATTTTCTGATAATTGATAGGTATGGACAAACACAGCTGATTCTAGAGCATGTAAATAATCGATACTTTCAGCAACAGAAAGTTGTTTAAATACTTCGATATACATGCGTAGCAATCTACAGTGTCTCCCTCTGCATCCCTTACGCACTAGCTCAGAAACAGTCACTAAATTGGTAGCGCCGGACTAGTGCATTCAAGGGACAGTCTCCATTTTCCCTGAAGGGAGGGTACCCGGCGTTGCTCGGGATGTAAGTAGTTAGGGGGCCTTTCAAAATCAATAATATACTTTAAGATTTGATATTTATATAACACTAGCAGGGTACCCGGCGTTGCTCGGGATGTAAGTAGTTAGGGGGCCTTTCAAAATTAATAATATACTTTAAGATTTCATATTTATATAATACTAGCTGACCCGACAGACGTTGTCCTGTCAATGTTCCTCCTTCGTAGTTCTTTAACTCTGCAATGCATATCAGTGCCATATGGCTTTTGTGACTTTGGCTGTGTATCAAATGATATTTGTTTTCGTCAGAGTAAAATGAGGTGAACAAATTTCCTATGGTGAACGAATATTTGCTATTTGGCATTATATTATATTTTTGTGTTTAATAACGCGTGTGAACATAACTTTATGTGAAATAATATGAATCTAAACAGCACATGCATCTCTGTGCCGACAATATTGGTTGTCTAAATTTTACCTTTATATTTACCACGACAACTGTCAGAATTTACCATCGCTCTGTAAAAATTTTGCTTTTTTCAACCATTTGGAACACAGCCTTTGGTGTACAATTTGGGAATTTTTGTTGTACGTATTCCAACGTGCAACCTGTGTAATTTTTGCACTTTTATGCATATGTGTATATTCTGTTTAAAACTTTCACTCAAATCCTAGGCAGATATCCGCAAGAACCCCTTTTTTGGAAAAAATTTATGAGTTATTGTTCATTCCTTTTGCTGATAATATAATATTTGTGCTCTCCGGATACAGGTTTAGACCTCGTAGTTCTAAAAAAACACATAAGAACCACAGAATACATATCGTTGATGCCTTTGCAAAACCACCTGTCTGAAAGCAGTAAAATTTTACAGGAGAGCAAAACCTAACTTCTATGTATAGCTAATAATTTAACTTAATTTTTGTTTCTGTTTTTAAAAGATAATATTTACCTGAATAACATAGAATTGAACTAAACTTTTAAGTAGTGAGTTAGTTTTTTGTGGAATTATTTTGCCTATAGGCGGTTTTGCACTTTTGTGATTTGGGAAGTTTTGCATTTGGTCGATAGGTGGTTTCGCAAAGGCAACAACGATATGTACAAACGTATGTTGCATAACAATAACATAAGCCATTATGGCAATTTTTGGTGGATACTTTCCGATATTTTGTCAGATTTACTGATCACAATTTTTTTTTTGTTCGGGATGACGCCCGATCGGCACACAGCCTAACTGGGAAAACTACATTTTCATTTTTATACATAGATTACAACTTCTTCACCATGATATAGATTACAGGCCATTCACCACAATGGAAAAATTACGGAATAAAAATCTATAATCACAATCAAAACTTTTGGTTGTTGTCTTCCCTACAGGAACATTTCAGGTAGAATACCGGTGATCTCAACTGACTACAATTTATATGGTAGCTAAACTTCTTTAGCTAATATATGATTAAATTGAAGATTTAGAAAATGTTTTGTTCTATATAAATAAACACCATGTCCGATAGAATAAAGCAAAGAAAAAATTTTGAAAATCGGTTAAGCCGTTATTGAGTATTAGCTAAAAAAATTTTAAATTGAGATTAGAAAAAAAAGTATTTATGTGGTAAATGAGACATGACATTGGAAACATTAAAGAAAAAATATTTAAAATCGGTTGAGCCGATCCGGAGATCTTACGGTATATACGAACGCCAATTCATTTTTATATATATAGATTATTGCCTACTGAAGAATTTCCCAAATTCGAATATTTTGAAAAAAAGAGTATTGAAAACCGGTTTTCAAAAATTTTCTTTTGCGGTATTCGTTGGTAACGTTAGGGGGCCTTTCAAGAATTCAATTTTGACAAATTTTGCCAGGATGAATTCAACTTCAAATGTTGATTTGATACAATATTGTAGGGTAATAGGCTGTTCATGCTGGGCCAGCATTTTGCAATTTCTTCGCATTTTAGCATTTAACCCAAAATGCAGCATTTATTTTAGCATTTTCCATACAAATTTTGACAACAAAATGCAACTTTATTTTTGCATTAGCATTATAAATGCAGAAATCAACCCTGTAACCTTCGAAGAAAATCGTGATTCGAATTTAAAAGAGTGGCAATATTGGTTGTCTCTCATTCTCTGTCTTTCGTAAACATACAGCAAATTTGTTCCGATTTTAAATTTGTAATTTAGGGCGCATGTTGTGTGATATTGTTAAAATAAATCAATCTACAAATTAATCTGATATTCGTGAAGGGATTTAAAAAAAAGATTTAATAAGAAGGTTTACATTTTTTCAAACGTGGCATAACCTCAAAAAAATGTTCGAACTTGCTAAATGTGCATTTGCTTAATGCGCCAGCATGAACGCTTTTTCGAAACCAATGTAAGAAAATGCTAAATGTTGCATTTTAAATGCAGCATGAACACGATATAATATTAAGGTTTTTTTGCAATCGCATTTTTACCGATAACTCAGTTATAGATAAATTTATCGTAATATATCGAAGTCCCAATGAAACCTGGGGCCATCCTATACCTACATATATGCGAAATATCATAAGTATAGGTCAAGTATACTCAGAACTGTATGGGGGAAAAAAATATCAAAAAGTAATGGTCCCTAGAAGCGTCCGAGCCCCCAAAATTAATAAAAAAAATAGCCTATAACTCCTTGCAGACTATAACCTGTATGCGTTCCTAACTTCATCAAAATCCGTCTAGCCATTCTCACGTGATTTAGTAACAACAGCTAACGTCTGGACATCCAAACATCGCTACATTCACATTTATAATATTAGTATGATTATTGCCTGCTGAAGAATTTATCAAATTTTGAAAAAGAATATTGAAAACTGGTTTTCAAAAATGTTCTTTTGAGGTATTCGTAGGTAAGGTTAGGGGGCCAATCAAGAATTAAATTTTGACAAATTGTGCCAGGATGAATTCAACTTCAAATGTTGATTTGATACAATATTGTAGGGTAATATTAAGGTTTTTCTGCAATCGCATTTTTACCGATAACTCAGTTATAGATAAATTTATCGAAATATGTATGTCGAAGTACAAATGAAACCTGGGGCCTTCCCCTTTCGTTTGATACCCATATTGTAGGGCAAGTTTAAGTTTTTTGGGCAATCACATTTTCACCGATAACTCAGTTATCGATCAATTTACCGAAACCTATCGAAGTCCAAATGAAGCCCTCGGCCTTCTCCTTTCGTTTAATACCCATATTATAAAGTAATGTTAAGTTTTTTGGGCAATCACCGATAACTCAGTTATCGATAAACTTATCGAAATATATCGAAGTCCAAATGAAACCTGGAGCTATCTCCTTTCGTTTGATACCCATATTGTAGGGTAATATAGAGGTTTTCGGGCAATCGCATTTTGACCGATGACTCAGTTATCGATCAATTTATCGAAATATATCGAAGTCCAAATGAAACCTGGAGCTATCTCCTTTCGTTTGATACTCATATTGTAGGGTAATATAGAGGTTTTCGGGCAATCGCATTTTGACCGATGACTCAGTTATCGATCAATTTATCGAAATATATTGGAGTACAAATGAAACCTGTGGCCTTCCCCTTTCCTTTGATACCCATATTGTAGGGCAATTTTAAGGTTTTTGTGCAATAACATTTTCACCGATAACTCAGTTATCGATACATTTATCGAAACCTATCGAAGTCCAAATGAAACCTGGAGCTATCCCCTTTCGTTTGATACCCATATTGCAGGGTAATATTAAGTTTTCGGGCAATCCAATTTTGACCGATAACTTAGTTATCGATCAATTTATCGAAATATATCGAAGCTAAAATGAAGCCTGGGGCCTTCCCCTTTCGGTTGGTACCCATATTGTACGATCTTTCTATACCTTTATGCGAAATATCATAAGTATAGGTTCAATATGCTTAGAGTTATATGGAATAAAAAAAATTTCGAAAAGAAACAGTCCCTAGCAGGGTCGGAACCCAAAAAATTAAAAAAAAAAAAATAGCCTATAGCTCCTTCCAGACTATAACCTGTAGGCGTGCCAAATTTCAACAAAATCCGTGCAGCCATTCTTACGTTTTTAGGGAACAAAAGCAAACGTCTGGACATCCAAACATCGCTACATTCACATTTATAATATTAGTAGGATAGTAGGATAGCAGGGTACCCGGCGTTGCTCGGGATGTAAGTAGTTAGGGGGCCTTTCAAAATCAATAATATACTTTAAGATTTCATATTTAGCAGGGTACCCGGAGTTGCTCGGGATGTAAGTAGTCGGCGTTGCTCGGGATGTAAGTAGTTCATAAAATTCTGATACCCTCACTTGAGAAGACAATTTACAGGCAGAGAAGGTTCAGAACAATATTTTTTTTCCCCACATCCTATCCCGTTTGTGTCTACGGCAACCAATTAAAGTAAAGGCGTTTTTTAATAGTCTAACTTAGACATTTTGTCATCTCCTTTCCATTTGACTTTTTAGTTGTGCCTAAACATTTCGTAAGTCATCCCCAGTAATTTTTTCATAGAAATTCCCAATATACAGACACAATTTTTCTAGAGTTTTATTATGGTATAGACAAACCGCAATATCGAAAAGTGAAAGCTGTGGCCATGCCCTTCGTCAGCTAGTATGTAATAATAATAGGTTTCATGTTTGAGGAAAGAATATTTATGTTTTTCAAAAACTGTTATTGAACTAAGAAAAATAAAAATAAAAACCTATTTCAAATGTATTTTTATTTCGGTACTAAAAAAAAAAAGTAAATGAGTAATAGGGCAACATATGCGAATCCATAAAAAAAAAATTTAGTACAATTTGAAAGAAAAAAGTACGATTTTTGAGTGGATTTAGTACAATTTATGAAATGACATTTCCCAACCCTGCCTTCAACCATTTTTGGGTAAATGCGCGAAATACTCATACATAAATTTTGAGTTACTGGATGTATTGAGTGTTTTAATTGTAGCTTTTTTTACTCTCACTGCTTGCAGCGAACCTAAGCAATCGTAGCTACAATAAAAACACTCAAATTGCTTGTTTGTGTGAATATGTGTGTGCCACCCTACATTCACATGCATTGTTATAAGTATACGGTGGCGCTCATATTTTTGTAGCTGTGCTAGCTGAGTACAAAAATAGAGTAAATAGAGAGCAATATCTGGTCTGTTGATGCCCTCCAAGCACAAACGACTGAATGGTAAAGCGTCCAAGCAAAGATGGGTTTTCATACAAAATTTATTTCAATTAAAAAAGTTTTTAATAAAATTTTTATTTAAAAAAAAGTATCTATGGTCCTATTCGGGCTTGATTAAGATATATTAAAATTTGAAAGAAAAAAATCGGGCCAGTGGATCGGCTGTATAGCTTTAACACAATTTCGAGTTTGAATTTTATATAATAGTATAGATTCTTGCCTACTGAAGAATTTACCAAATTCGAATATTTTGAAAATTTTGAAAAAAGAGTATTGAAAACCGGTTTGCAAAAATTTTCTTTTGCGGTATTCGTTGGTAACGTTAGGGGGCCTTTCAAGAATTCAATTTTGACAAGTTTTGCCAGGATGAATTCAACTTCAAATGTTGATTTGATACAATATTGTAGGGTAATAGGCTGTTCATGCTGGGCCAGCATTTTGCATTTTCTTCGCATTTTAGCATTTAACCCAAAATGCAGCATTTATTTTAGCATTTTCCATACAAATTTTGACAACAAAATGCAACTTTATTTTTGCATTAGCATTATAAATGCAGAAATCAACCCTGTAACCTTCGAAGAAAATCGTGATTCGAATTTAAAAGAGTGGCAATATTGGTTGTCTCTCATTCTCTGTCTTTCGTAAACATACAGCAAATTTGTTCCGATTTTAAATTTGTAATTTAGGGCGCGTGTTGTGTGATATTGTTGAAATAAATCAATCTACAAATTAATCTGATATTTGTGAAAGGATTTTAATAAAAGATTTAATAAGAAGGTTTACATTTTTTCAAACGTGGCATAACCTCAAAAAAATGTTCGAACTTGCTAAATGTGCATTTGCTTAATGCGCCAGCATGAACGCTTTTTCGAAACCAATGTCCGAAAATGCTAAATGTTGCATTTTAAATGCAGCATGAACACGATATAATATGAAGGTTTTTCTGCAATCGCATTTTTACCGACAACTCAGTTATAGATAAATTTATCGAAATATATCGAAGTCCCAATGAAACCTGGGGCCATCCTATACCTACATATATGCGAAATATCATAAGTATAGGTCAAGTATACTCAGAACTGTATGGGGGAAAAAAATATCAAAAAGTAATGGTCCCTAGAAGCGTCCAAACCCCCAAAATTAATAAAAAAAAAATAGCCTATAACTCCTTCCAGACTATAACCTGTATGCGTTCCTAACTTCATCAAAATCCGTCTTGGTTTTCTCACGTGATTGAGTAACAGAAGCAAACGTCTGGACATCCAAACATCGCTACATTCACATTTATAATATTAGTATGATTATTGCCTACTGAAGAATTTACCAAATTTTTAAAAAGAATATTGAAAACTGGTTTTCAAAAATGTTCTTTTGAGGTATTCGTAGGTAACGTTAGGAGGCCTTTCAAGAATTAAATTTTGACAAATTGTGCCAGGATGAATTCAACTTCAAATGTTGATTTGATACAATATTGTAGGGTAATATTAAGGTTTTTCTGCAATCGCATTTTTACCGATAACTCAGTTATAGATAAATTTATCGAAATATGTCGAAGTACAAATGAAACCTGGGGCCTTCCCCTTTCGTTTGATACCCATATTGTAGGGCAAGTTTAAGTTTTATGGCAATCACATTTTCACCGATAACTCAGTTATCGATCAATTTATCGAAACCTATCGTGGCCAAATGAAACCTGCTGCCTTCTTTCGTTTTGTACCCATATTATAGAGTAATGTTAAGTTTTTTGGGCAATCACCGATAGCTCAGTTATCGATAAATTTATCGAAATATATCGAAGTCCAAATGAAACCTGGAGCTATCCCCTTTCGTTTGATACCCATATTGCCGGGTAATATTAAGGTTTTCGGGCAATCGAATTTTTACCGACAACTCAGTTATAGATAAATTTATCGAAATATATCGAAGTCCCAATGAAACCTGGGGCCATCCTATACCTACATATATGCGAAATATCATAAGTATAGCTCAAGTATACTCAGAACTGTATGGGGGGAAAAGATATCAAAAAGTAATGGTCCCTAGAAGCGTCCAAACCCCCAAAATTAATAAAAAAACAAGTAAGGAAAGGGCTGTCTTCGGCTGTGCCGAAGTCTTTATACCTTTCATGAATATGCACAACTTTTCTCAGTGTCCGCTCCTTACTTACAATTACTCACAAACTCTCCAAAACTGTTAATTTAAAAATACATAGCCAAACCACATATATCGGAGCAATCGGTAATATGGGAGCTATATGTTATGTAAGTCCGATCTGTATGATTTTCACTACACACATCACTCATATAATAAGTACCAAACCTGCAAAATTCTACGTTTCTAGCTTTCTATTTGAAAAATTTATAGCCCGAAACCCATTTATCGAAACTATCGATTATATGGGAGCTATTAGTTATGTTGGTCCGATCCAGGTGATTTTCACTACACACATTACTTATATAGTATGTACTAAACCTGCGGAATTTCGCTCTAATAGCTTTTTAATTGCAAGAGTTAGAGGCCAAAACCCGTTTATCGGAACAATCGATTGTATGGGAGCTATGCGTTGTATCGTTCCGATCTTGCTGGTTCCGACAAATGATTAATCCTATGCAAAATGGCGCCTGCTTGCAAAATTTCATCGAGATATCTCTAAAATTGAGGGACTAGTTTGCGTTCAAACAGACGGACGGACAGACGGACAGACGGACGGACGGACGGACAGACGGACATGGCTAAATCAACTCAGCTCGTCGCCCTGATCATTTCGGTATACTTAATGGTGGTTCTATCTCTTCTTCTTCTCATACTTACAAACATCGGACCAAAGTTATAATACCATTTCATGCTCATGAAAGGTATAAAAATAGCCTATAACTCCTTGCAGACTATAACCTGTATGCGTTCCTAACTTCATCAAAATCCGTCTAGCCATTCTCACGTGATTGAGTAACAACAGCAAACGTCTGGACATCCAAGCATCGCTACATTCACATTTAGAATATTAGTATGATTATTGCCTGCTGAAGAATTTATCAAATTTTGAAAAAGAATATTGAAAACTGGTTTTCAAAAATGTTCTTTTGAGGTATTCGTAGGTAAGGTTAGGGGGCCAATCAAGAATTAAATTTTGACAAATTGTGCCAGGATGAATTCAACTTCAAATGTTGATTTGATACAATATTGTAGGGTAATATTAAGGTTTTTCTGCAATCGCATTTTTACCGATAACTCAGTTATAGATAAATTTATCGAAATATGTATGTCGAAGTACAAATGAAACCTGGGGCCTTCCCCTTTCGTTTGATACCCATATTGTAGGGCAAGTTTAAGTTTTTTGGGCAATCACATTTTCACCGATAACTCAGTTATCAATCAATTTACCGAAACCTATCGAAGTCCAAATGAACCCTTCGGCCTTCTCCTTTCGTTTAATACCCATATTATAAAGTAATGTTAAGTTTTTTGGGTAATCACCGATAACTCAGTTATCGATAAACTTACCGAAATATATCGAAGTCCAAATGAAACCTGGAGCTATCTCCTTTCGTTTGATACCCATATTGTAGGGTAATATAGAGGTTTTCGGGCAATCGCATTTTGACCGATGACTCAGTTATCGATCAATTTATCAAAATATATTGGAGTACAAATGAAACCTGGGGCCTTCCCCTTTTCTTTGATACCCATATTGTAGGGCAATTTTAAGGTTTTTGTGCAATAACATTTTCACCGATAACTCAGTTATCGATACATTTATCGAAATCTATCGAAGTCCAAATGAAACCTGGAGCTATCCCCTTTCGTTTGATACCCATATTGCAGGGTAATATTAAGTTTTCGGGCAATCAAATTTTGACCGATAACTTAGTTATCGATCAATTTATCGAAATATATCGAAGCTAAAATGAAACCTGGGGCCTTCCCCTTTCGGTTGGTACCCATATTGTACGATCTTTCTATAACTTTATGCGAAATATCATAAGTATAGGTTCAATATGCTTAGAGTTATATGGAATAAAAAAAATTTCGAAAAAAAACAGTCCCTAGCAGGGTCGGAACCCAAAAAATTAAAAAAAAAAAATAGCCTATAGCTCCTTCCAGACTATAACCTGTAGCCGTGTTAGTAGGATAGTAGGATAGCAGGGTACCCGGCGTTGCTCGGGATGTAAGTAGTTAGGGGGCCTTTCAAAATCAATAATATACTTTAAGATTTCATGTTTAGCAGGGTACCCGGCGTTGCTCGGGATGTAAGTAGTTAGGGGGCCTTTCAAAATCAATAATATACTTTAAGATTTCATATTTATATAATACTAGCAGGGAACCCGGCGTTGCTCGGGATGTAAGTAGTTCATAAAATTCTGATACCCTTAATAGTCTAACTTAGACATTTTGTCATCTCCTTTCCATTTGACTTTTTAGTTGTGCCTAAACATTTCATAAGTCATCCCCAGTAATTTTTTCATAGAAATTCCCAATATACAGACACAATTTTTCTAGAGTTTTATTATAGTATAGACAAACCGCAATATCGAAAAGTGAAAGCTGTGGCCATGCCCTTCGTCAGCTAGTATGTAATAATAATAGGTTTCATGTTTGAGGAAAGAATATTTATGTTTTTCAAAAACTGTTATTGAACTAAGAAAAATAAAAATAAAAACCTATTTCAAATGTATTTTTATTTCGGTACTAAAAAAAAAAAGTAAATGAGTAATAGGGCAACATATGCGAATCCATAAAAAAAAAATTTAGTACAATTTATGAAATGACATTTCCCAACCCTGCCTTCAACCATTTTTGGGTAAATGCGCGAAATACTCATACATAAATTTTGAGTTACTGGATGTATTGAGTGTTTTAATTGTAGCTTTTTTTACTCTCACTGCTTGCAGCGAACCTAAGCAATCGTAGCTACAATAAAAACACTCAAATTGCTTGTTTGTGTGAATATGTGTGTGCCACCCTACATTCACATGCATTGTTATAAGTATACGGTGGCGCTCATATTTTTGTGCTGTGCTAGCTGAGTACAAAAATAGAGTAAATAGAGAGCAATATGTGGTCTGTTGATGCTCTCCAAGCACAAACGACTGAATGGTAAAGCGTCCAAGCAAAGATGGGTTTTCATACAAAATTTATTTCAATTAAAAAAGTTTTTAATAAAATTTTTATTTAAAAAAAAGTATCTATGGTCCTATTCGGGCTTGATTATGATATATTAAAATTTGAAAGAAAAAAATCGGGCCAGTGGATCGGCTGTATAGCTTTAACACAATTTCGAGTTTGAATTTTATATAATAGTATAGATTATTGCCTACTGAAGAATTTACCAAATTCGAATATTTTGAAAAAAGAGTATTGAAAACCGGTTTGCAAAAATTTTCTTTTGCGGTATTCGTTGGTAACGTTAGGGGGCCTTTCAAGAATTCAATTTTGACAAATTTTGCCAGGATGAATTCAACTTCAAATGTTGATTTGATACAATATTGTAGGGTAATAGGCTGTTCATGCTGGGCCAGCATTTTGCATTTTCTTCGCATTTTAGCATTTAACCCAAAATGCAGCATTTATTTTAGCATTTTCCATACAAATTTTGACAACAAAATGCAACTTTATTTTTGCATTAGCATTATAAATGCAGAAATCAACACTGTAACCTTCGAAGAAAATCGTGATTCGAATTTAAAAGAGTGGCAATATTGGTTGCTTTTACTTGGCGTTCTCTCATTCTCTGTCTTTCGTAAACATACAGCAAATTTGTTCCGATTTTAAATTTGTAATTTAGGGCGCGTGTTGTGTGATATTGTTAAAATAAATCAACCTACAAATTAATCTGATGTTTCTGAAGGGATTTAAATAAAAGATTTAATAAGAAGGTTTACATTTTTTCAAACGTGGCATAACCTCAAAAAAATGTTCGAACTTGCTAAATGTGCATTTGCTTAATGCGCCAGCATGAACGCTTTTTCGAAACCAATGTAAGAAAATGCTAAATGTTGCATTTTAAATGCAGCATGAACACGATATAATATTAAGGGTTTTCTGCAATCGCATTTTTACCGATAACTCAGTTATAGATAAATTTATCGAAATATATCGAAGTCCCAATGAAACCTGGGGCCATCCTATACCTACATATGTATATGCGAAATATCATAAGTATAGGTCAAGTATACTCAGAACTGTATGGAGGAAAAAAATATCAAAAAGTAATGGTCCCTAGAAGCGTGCGAACCCCCAAAATTAATAAAAACAAGTAAGGAAAGGGCTGTCTTCGGCTGTGCCGAAGGCTTTATACCTTTCATGAATGCTAAACCACACTTATCGGAACAATCGATTGCATGGGAGCTATACGTTATGTTGGTCCGATCTGGCTGATTTTGCCTACATATGTTACATGTATAATGTGTAGCAAGCGTGCAAAGTTTAACGTTCCTAGCTTTTTAACTGCAAAAATTATAGCCCAAAACCCATTTATCGAAACTATCGATTATATGGGAGCTATATGTCATGTTGGTCCGATCTGAGTCATTTTCACTACACACGTTGCAAATACAATTTGTACTAAACTTGCAAAATTTTACGTTCCTAGCTTTTGAATTGCAAGAGTTATAGGCCAAAACCCATTTATCGGAACAATCGATTGTATGGGAGCTATGCCTTCTATCGGTCCGATCTTGCTGGTTCCGACAAATGTTTAATCCTATGCAAAATGGCGCCTGCCTGCAAAATTTCATCGAGATATCTCAAAAACTGAGGGACTAGTTTGCGTTCAAACAGACGGACGGACGGACGGACGGACGGACAGACGGACATGGCTAAATCAACTCGCCTCATCGCCCTGATCATTTCGGTATACTTAATAGTGGGTCTATCTCTTCTTCTTCTCATACTTACAAACATCGGACCAAAGTTATAATACCATTTCATGTTCATGAAAGGTATAAAAATAGCCTATAACTCCTTCCAGACTATAACCTGTATGCGTTCCTAACTTCATCAAAATCCGTCTTACCATTCTCACGTGATTGAGTAACAACAGCAAGCGTCTGGACATCCAAACATCGCTACATTCACATTTATAATATTAGTATGATTACTGCCTACTGAAGAATTTACCAAATTTTGAAAAAGAATATTGAAAACTGGTTTTCAAAAATGTTCTTTTGAGGTATTCGTAGGTAAGGTTAGGGGGCCAATCAAGAATTAAGTTTTGACAAATTGTGCCAGGATGAATACAACTTCAAATGTTGATTTGATACAATATTGTAGGGTAATATTAAGGTTTTTCTGCAATCGTATTTTTACCGATAACTCAGTTAAAGATAAATTTATCGAAATATGTATGTCGAAGTACAAATGAAACCTGGGGCCTTCCCCTTTCTTTTGATACCCATATTGTAGGTCAAGTTTAAGTTTTTTGGGCAATCACATTTTCACCGATAACTCAGTTATCGATCAATTTACCGAAACCTATCGAAGTCCAAATGAACCCTTCGGCCTTCTCTTTTCGTTTAATACCCATATTATAAAGTAATGTTAAGTTTTTTGGGCAATCACCGATAACTCAGTTATCGATAAATTTATCGAAATATATCGAAGTCCAAATGAAACCTGGAGCTATCTCCTTTCGTTTGATACCCATATTGTAGGGTAATATAGAGGTTTTCGGGCAATCGCATTTTGAAAGATAACTCAGTTATCGATCAATTTATCGAAATATATTCAAGTACAAATGAAACCTGGGGCCTTCCCCTTTCGTTTGATACCCATATTGCAGGGCAAGTTTAAGTTTTTTGGGCAATCACATTTTCACCGATAACTCAGTTATCGATCAATTTACCGAAACCTATCGAAGTCCAAATGAACCCTTCGGCCTTCTCCTTTCGTTTAATACCCATATTATAAAGTAATGTTAAGTTTTTTGGGCAATCACCGATAACTCAGTTATCGATAAATTTATCGAAATATATCGAAGTCCAAATGAAACCTGGAGCTATCTCCTTTCGTTTGATACCCATATTGTAGGGTAATATAGAGGTTTTCGGGCAATCGCATTTTGAAAGATAACTCAGTTATCGATCAATTTATCGAAATATATTCAAGTACAAAGGAAACCTGGGGCCTTCCCCTTTCGTTTGATACCCATATTGTAGGTCAAGTTTAAGGTTTTTGGGCAATCACATTTTCACCGATAACTCAGTTATCGATCAATTTATCGAAACCTATCGTAGTCCAAATGAAACCTGCTGCCTTCTTTCGTTTTATACCCATATTATAGAGTAATGCTAAGTTTTTTGGGCAATCACGGATAACTCAGTTATCGATAAACTTATCGAAATATATCGAAGTCCAAATGAAACCTGGAGCTATCTCCTTTCATTTCATACCCATATTGTAGGGCAATTTTAAGGTTTTTGTGCAATAACATTTTCACCGATAACTCAGTTATCGATAAATTTATCGAAATATATCGAAGTCCAAATGCAACCTGGAGCTATCCCCTTTCATTTGAGACCCATATTGTAGGTCAAGTTTAAGGTTTTTGGGCAATCACATTTTCACCGATAACTTAGTTATCGATCAATTTATCGAAACCTATCGTAGTCCAAATGAAACCTGCTGCCTTCTCCTTTCGTTTTATACCCATATTATAGGGTAATGTTAAGTTTTTTGGGCAATCACCGATAACTCAGTTATCGATAAACTTATCGAAATATATCGAAGTCCAAATGAAACCTGGAGCTATCTCCTTTCGTTTGATACCCACATTGTAGGGAAATATAGAGGTTTTCGGGCAATCGCATTTTGACCGATGACTCAGTTATCGATCAATTTATCGAAATATATTGGAGTACAAATAAAACCTGGGGCCTTCCCCTTTCATTTCATACCCATATTGTAGGGCAATTTTAAGGTTTTTGTGCAATAACATTTTCACCGATAACTCAGTTATCGATAAATTTATCGAAATATATCGAAGTCTAAATGCAACCTGGAGCTATCCCCTTTCATTTGAGACCCATATTGTAGGTCAAGTTTAAGGTTTTTGGGCAATCACATTTTCACCTATAACTTAGTTATCGATCAATTTATCGAAACCTATCGTAGTCCAAATGAAACCTGCTGCCTTCTCCTTTCGTTTTATACCCATATTATAGGGTAATGTTAAGTTTTTTGGGCAATCACCGATAACTCAGTTATCGATAAACTTATCGAAATATATCGAAGTCCAAATGAAACCTGGAGCTATCTCCTTTCGTTTGATACCCACATTGTAGGGAAATATAGAGGTTTTCGGGCAATCGCATTTTGACCGATGACTCAGTTATCGATCAATTTATCGAAATATATTGGAGTACAAATAAAACCTGGGGCCTTCCCCTTTCATTTCATACCCATATTGTAGGGCAATTTTAAGGTTTTTGTGCAATAACATTTTCACCGATAACTCAGTTATCGATAAATTTATCGAAATATATTGGAGTACAAATAAAACCTGGGGCCTTCCCCTTTCCTTTGATACCCATATTGTAGGGCAATTTTAAGGTTTTTGTGCAATAACATTTTCACCGATAACTCAGTTATCGATACATTTATCGAAACCTATCGAAGTCCAAATGAAACCTGGAGCTATCCCCTTTCGTTTGATACCCATATTGCAGGGTAATATTAAGTTTTCGGGCAATTTAACTTAGTTATCGATCAATTTATCGAAATATATCGAAGCTAAAATGAAACCTGTGGCCTTCCCCTTTCGGTTGGTACCCATATTGTACGATCTTTCTATACCTTTATGCGAAATATCATAAGTATAGGTTCAATATGCTTAGAGTTATATGGAATAAAAAAAATTTCGAAAAGAAACGGTCCCTAGCAGGGTCGGAACCCCCAAAATTAAAAAAAAAATAGCCTATAGCTCCTTCCAGACTATATCCTGTAGGCGCGCCAAATTTCAACAAAATCCGTCCAGCCATTCTCACGTTTTTAGGGAACAAAAGCAAACGTCTGGACATCCAAACATCCAAACATCGCTACATTCACATTTATAATATTAGTAGGAAGTAGGATAGCAGAGTACCCGCAGGGTACCCGGCGTTGCTCGGGATGTAAGTAGTTAGGGGGCCTTTCAAAATCTCTACATATATTAAAATTGTAACAGGTCGATGTCTGTACATGGCAGATATCAACAAAAAATTGATTGGGGGAAGCATTATTAAACGAGTAGAATGCAAATCAACCATTTTTTTAATTTTTGTGTGTCTGTCTGTCTGTCTGTCTGTCCGTATGTTTGTGGCCGTATCACTCTGAAAGTACTGAATGGAAATGAATGAAACTTTTTTCGTTCGATTGCTAGATACTCAACTTAAAATTTAGGATATTACTTTTTTCGATATCTCAACCGGTTTTGGAGTTATCGCCCAATATGTGGCCCATGTCTGTCTGTATGTTTGTGGTCGTATCAATAAAAGTACTGAATGAAATTGAATGAAACTTCTCCGTTGGATTGTCAGACGTTCAACCTATGGTTTAAGATATTAGTATTTGCGATATCTCAACCGGTTTTGGAGTTATCGCAGTACAATATGGATGTCAAACGAAAGATGTCAATGAGTGCTGTAATATGCGATGTGATCAATTGAAATATCCCAAATGGTTTCGGAGATATCTTGAAGTTATCGACGAGTATGTATTTGCAAAAAAATGTGTTAGAACAATATGGGTATCAAACGAATGGTGCCAATGGGTACTGCTATATGCGATGCGCATACTTAATTTAAATATCTCAAATGGTTTCAATTATATATCTTCAAAAATTTCGGACGGAAAAAGAGAAGGATAGGTAGATGCCATGTACAGACATCGACCTGTTACAATTTTATTATATGTAGAGATATGTATGTATTTCAAATTTCGAAAACTGGCCCAAATGTATTTTTTAATTGTTGTTGTGAACTATACAATCAAGTTATAGAAAGAAAGTCGAACTTCGAAAAAGTGCGTATAGGCTATAATGATTAAAATCGGACTCAGTCTGTTATAAGTTCTGATACGCAGCGAAGCAAGCGGGCCTTACTAGTCAATAATATACTTTAAGATTTCATATTTATATAATACTAGCAGGGTACCCGGCGTTGCTCGGGATGTAAGTAGTTAGGGGGCCTTTCAAAATCAATAATATACTTTAAGATTTCATATTTATATAATACTAGCAAACCCGGCAGACGTTGTCCTGCCCAAACACTAACTTGTTTGCATTTAAAATATGTGATTCGCCCTCCTAATTTCAGCTCCACATTTTTCTCTCCGTCCATCCTCTTCATATTGCTTTTTAATTGCCATCCATATACCTATCCCTTTCTCAATCCCAATCCCAAAAGGATTTAAAATGACTCCATTTTAAAAATCGCATCAAGACCTTTCATTTTAGACCCATTTTTTCACAAAAACCTTCTAGCTCCAATTTTGGTCTACGTTTTGGTTAATATCTAAAAACCTTCGTTTTATATTGGAAAATAGCTAAAACATGTTAAATCATTTGTCAACACCTTTCATTTGATACCCATATCATACCAATACCATCGAGGGCCCCTCCTGGTTGACATTTTGACCAATATCTCGAAAACGGGCTCAAATTGAAAGAACACTTTATAAGGTTATCCTGGTCAACATTTTGAGGGAAATCTCCAAAACCTTTCCAAATGCATTTATTTTTTTAGCATATAACCATCTCGAGCGGATACAAAATTTACCTTCCAAATTTAGTTATGTGTATTAGGTCCAGCCGTTCTCAAAATAGATGTTTCAATAAATGAAGCAAAGTCCAAATGAAACCTGTGGCCTTCCCCTTTCTTTTTATACCAATTTTGTGCGAATATTCCAAAGTTTACCCGAAACCACATTTTGACCGATAAATCTATTATCGATAAATATATCGAATTGAACCAAAGTCCAAATGAAAGCTGTGGTCTTCCCCTTTCGTTTGATACCAATTTTGTGCGAATATTCCAAAGTTTACCCGAAACCACATTTTGACCGATAACTCTGTTATCGATAAATATATCGAAATGAACCAAAGTCAAAATGAAAGCTGTGGTCTTCCCCTTTCGTTTGATACCAATTTTGTGCGAATATTCCAAAGTTTACCCGAAACCACATTTTGACCGATAACTTAGTTATCGATAAATATATCGAATTGAACCAAAGTCCAAATGAAAACTGTGGTATTCCCCTTTCGATTGATACCAATTTTGGCGAATACTTCAAATTTTACGGAAAACAACATTTTCGCCGATAACTCTATTACCGATAAATTTATCGAAATTTCATGATGCCTGTTACCTATTCTACACTCCTAAGAAGCTGTCTGCAAAATTTCGTAATGATCGGGCCATTTGTTCAGACGATAAAGAACCACAAACATCCGCAGTAGAGCGTCTCGCCTTACAGGTAAACAAAAAAAAGTCGGCCGTACTCCCCCTCATATAAAGTGTTTTTGAAAAACATTTAAAAAAAAATTTTATTTTTTTTTCTGGCAACCCTAGACATCGCCCAACTACATTTTTATTCATATCTTTGGCATTTGTTGTCGGATTTTAAAGTGTGACACATCAATTTTTTTGTCTCAAAGAGGAGGTTTTTCTCAAGAAAGTTCATTGAGCTCATGCGTTTCGTTGTGGTACTTACCCACCATATCTCAGTTTCTACCACCCTAATGTAACAACCTAATGGCAGTTAATTGAAGACCGTAAAAAATCATAAATCTTTTGCGAAGAAAGTATTTCGATTCAAGCAGTAGAACTCGAAATAAAACAAATTTTGTTTGCTGGGTTGAGCGCTTACGGCCCACAGTGCCGCGACTCCATATAAAAGATCAACAAAAATAGAAGGAGTGGTCAGAATTGGCTGAAACTTCACACCTCAAACGACTATATCACACCAATATCAGAAAAAAATCCGTTTTTCAGCCGCTGATTGTGGGGTTTATTTGTTTTATTTGGATGGCCGTAAGCGCTCAACCCAGAAAACATAAATGTAAGAAATGGCCCATTATGAATAATAACTATTAACAAATTTTGTTTTTAGTTGAAAGCCATACATTAGATGCCTTATTTTATTTATACATCTTTCTTTATTAGTCCATGAAATTTTGTCGGGATTCAAGCTTGCTGTATTTCTGCCGGCTCTCGAGATTAGCAAAAATATGGCCCATGCGTTGTTCATCGGTGACCGCCATTGCAGATTCATGGACTGTATGAACAAATCGCTCGGTATTTTGGGAATGACAAGGATATGCTGTGAAAAAGATCAGTGAAAATGCCGATAAAAGAGAAGCAAAGAAAAATTAATAGTTTTCGTTGTGCATACCTGGTAATTCAATTATTTCATTGGAATATTGTAATGCTTCGAGGTGATCTTTCGCGAAGAACTGCAAGCATGGTGGTTCAACCGGTTCGAATCTATCCCAATCTATTACATTAAAATATTTGTCACTCTCGAAATTTATAAAATTTTTTATTATTTTATTTTTTTTTAATGGGTACCCGATATCGAAAAATCGATTTAATTTTTGAAATCAGCATGGCCTAGTACTTGTAGGTGTAAAGTTTCAACAAGTTCTGAATACTATTTCGGTTTTTATAAACATATGTCTACGACGATTATGAGTTATTTTACCATTTGATAAAATTGAAAAAAAAAAAAAAATTTCTTTTATTAATTCGTAACAGCGGCTGAAAAACGGATTTTTTTCTGATATTGGTGTGATATAGTCCTTTGAGGTATGAAGTTTCAGCCAATTCTGACCCCTCCTTCTATTTTTGTTGATCTTTTATATGGAGTCGCGGCACTGTGGGCCGTAAGCGCTCAACCCAGCAAACAAAATTGGTTTTATTTCGAGTTCTACTGCTTGAATCGAAATACTTTCTTCGCAAAAGATTTATGATTTTTTACGGTCTTTAATTAACTGACATTAGGTTGTTACATTAGGGTGGTAGAAACTGAGATATGGTGGGTAAGTACCACAACGAAACGCATGAGCTCAATGAACTTTCTTGAGAAAAACCTCCTCTTTGAGACAAAAAAATTGATGTGTCACACTTTAAAATCCGACAACAAATGCCAAAGATATGAATAAAAATGTAGTTGGGCGATGTCTAGGGTTGCCAGAAAAAAAAAAAAATTTTTTTTAAATGTTTTTCAAAAACACTTCATATGAGGGGGAGTACGGCCGACTTTTTTTTGGTGATACGCTCTAATCCGCAGTCACTCACAAACTTACGTTTTTATATATTAGTAAGATTACTAGCAAACCCGGCAGACGTTGTCCTGCCCAAACACTAACTTGTTTGCATTTAAAATATGTGATTCGCCCTCCTAATTTCAGCTCCACATCCTTCTCTCCGTCCATCCTCTTCATATGCTTTTGCCTTTTCATATTGCTTTTTAATTGTCATCCATATACTATCCCTTTCTCAATCCCAATCCCAAAAGGATTTAAAATGACTCCATTTTAAAAATCGCATCAAGATCTCTCATTTTAGACCCATTTTTTCACAAAATCCTTCTAGCTCCAATTTTGGTCTACGTTTTGGTTAATATCTAAAAACCTTCGTTTTATATTGGAAAATAGCTAAAACATGTTAAATCATTTGTCAACACCTTTCATTTGATACCCATATCATACCAATACCATCGAGGGCCCCTCCTGGTTAACATTTTGACCAATATCTCGAAAACAACATTTTTAGGGACATCTCCAAAACCTTTCCAAATGCCTTCATTTTTTTAGCGTATAACCATCTCGAGCGGATACAAAATTTACCTTCCAAATTTAGTTATGTGTATTAGGTCCAGCCGTTCTCAAAATAGATGTTTCCATAAATGAAGCAAAGTCCAAATTAATCCTGTGGTCTTCCCCTTTCGATTGATACCAATTTTGTGCGAATATTCCAAAGTTTACCCGAAACCACATTTTGACCGATAACTCTGTAATCGATAAATATATCGAAATGAACCAAAGTCCAAATGAAAGCTGTGGTCTTCCCCTTTCGTTTGATACCAATTTTGTGCGAATATTCCAAAGTTTACAAGAAACCACATTATGACCGATAACTCTGTTATCGATAAATATATCGAAATGAACTAAAGTCCAAATGAAAGCTTTGGTCTTCCCCTTTCGTTTGATACTAATTTTGTGCGAATATTCCAAAGTTTACCCGAAACCACATTTTGACCGATAACTCTGTTATCGATAAACATATCGAAAAAACCAAACTCCAAATGAAAGCTGTGGTCTTCCCCTTTCGTTTGATACTAATTTTGTGCGAATATTCCAAAGTTTACCCGAAACCACATTTTGACCGATAACTATGTTATCGATAAATATATCGAAATAAACCAAAGTCCAAATGAAAGCTGTGGTCTTCCCCTTTCGATTGATACCAATTTTGTGCGAATACTCCAAATTATACGGAAAACAAAATTGTGACCGATAACACTATTATCGATAAATTTTGCCGAAATTTCATGATGCCTGTTACCTATTCTACACTCCTAAGGACCTGTCTGCAAAATTTCGTAATGATCGGGCCATTTGTTTAGACGATAAAGAACCACAAACATCCGCAGTCACTCACAAACTTACGTTTTTATATATTAGTAAGATTAGTAAGATTGCCTACTGAAGAATTTACCAAATTCGAATATTTTGAATATTTTTTTTCAAGAATTCAATTTTGACAAATTTTGCCAGGATGAATTCAACTTCAAATGTTGATTTGATACAATATTGTAGGGTAATAGGCTATTCATGCTGGGCCAGCATTTTGCAATTTCTTCGCACGCATTTTAGCATTTAACCCAAAATACAGCATTTATTTTAGCATTTTCCATACAAATTTTGACAACAAAATGCAACTTTATTTTTGCATTAGCATTATAAATGCAGAAATCAACCCTGTAACCTTCGAAGAAAATCGTGATTCGAATTTAAAAGAGTGGCAATATTGGTTGTCTCTCATTCTCTGTCTTTCGTAAACATACAGCAAATTTGTTCCGATTTTAAATTTGTAATTTAGGGCGCGTGTTGTGTGATATTGTTAAAATAAATCAATCTACAAATTAATCTGATATTTGTAAAGGGACTTAAATAAAAGATTTAATAAGAAGGTTTACATTTTTTCAAACGTGGCATAACCTCAAAAAAATGTTCGAACTTGCTAAATGTGCATTTGCTTAATGCGCCAGCATGGACGCTTTTTCGAAACCAATGTCCGAAAATGCTAAATGTTGCATTTTAAATGCAGCATGAACACGATATAATATTAAGGTTTTTCTGCAATCGCATTTTTACCGATAACTCAGTTATAGATAAATTTATCGAAATATATCGAAGTCCCAATGAAACCTGGGGCCATCCTATACCTACATATATGCGAAATATCATAAGTATAGGTCAAGTATACTCAGAACTGTATGGGGGAAAAAAATATCAAAAAGTAATGGTCCCTAGAAGCGTCCGAACCCCCAAAATTAATAAAAAAAAATAGCCTATAACTCCTTCCAGACTATAACCTGTATGCGTTCCTAACTTCATCAAAATCCGTCTCGCCATTCTCACGTCATTGAGTTACAGAAGCAAACGTCTGGACTTCCAAGCATCGCTACATTCACATTTATAATATTAGTATGATTATTGCCTACTGAAGAATTTACCAAATTTTGAAAAAGAATATTGAAAACTGGTTTTCAAAAATGTTCTTTTGAGGTATTCGTAGGTAACGTTAGGGGGCCTTTCAAGAATTCAATTTTGACAAATTGTGCCAGGATGAATTCAACTTCAAATGTTGATTTGATACAATATTGTAGGGTAATATTAAGGTTTTTCTGCAATCGCATTTTGACCGATGACTCAGCTATCGATCAATTTATCGAAATATATTGAAGTACAAATGAAACCTGGGGCCTTACCCTTTCATTTGATACCCATATTGTAGGGCAATTTTAAGGTTTTTGTGCAATAACATTTTCACCGATAACTCAGTTATCGATAAATTTATCGAAATATATCGAAGTCCAAATGAAACCTGGAGCTATCTTCTTTCGTGTGATACCCATATTGTAGAGTAATATAGAAGTTTTCGGGCAATCGCAATTTGACCGATAACTCAGTTATCGATCAATTTATCGAAACCTATCGAAGTCCAAATGAAACCCGGAGCTATCCCCTTTCGTTTGATACCCATATTGCCGGGTAATATTAAGGTTTTCGGGCAATCGCATTTTGACCGATCAATTTATCGAAATATATCAAAGCTGAATTGAAACCTGGGGCCTTCCCCTTTCGTTTGATACCCATATTGTAGGTCAAGTTTAAGGTTTTTGGGCAATCACATTTTCACCGATAACTCAGTTATCGATACATTTATCGAAACCTATCGTAGTCCAAATGAAACCTGCTGCCTTCTCCTTTCGTTTTATACCCATATTATAGGGTAATGTTAAGTTTTTTGGGCAATCACCGATAACTCAGTTATCGATAAACTTATCGAAATATATCGAAGTCCAAATGAAACCTGGAGCTATCTTCTTTCGTTTGATACCCATATTGTAGGGTAATATAGAAGTTTTCGGGCAATCGAATCTTGACCGATAACTTAGTTATCGATCAATTTATCGAAATATATCAAAGCTAAATTGAAACCTGGGGCCTTCCCCTTTCCTTTGATACCCATATTGTAGGTCAAGTTTAAGGTTTTTGGGCAATCACATTTTCACCGATAACTCAGTTATCGATACATTTATCGAAACCTATCGTAGTCCAAATGAAACCTGCTGCCTTCTCCTTTCGTTTTATACCCATATTATAGGGTAATGTTAAGTTTTTTGGGCAATCACCGATAACTCAGTTATCGATAAACTTATCGAAATATATCGAAGTCCAAATGAAACCTGGAGCTGTCTCCTTTCGTTTGATACCCATATTGTAGGGTAATATAGAGGTTTTCGGGCAATCGCATTTTGACCGATGACTCAGTTATCGATCAATTTATCGAAATATATTGGAGTACAAATGAAACCTGGGGCCTTCCCCTTTCCTTTGATACCCATATTGTAGGGCAATTTTAAGGTTTTTGTGCAATAACATTTTCACCGATAACTCAGTTATCGATACATTTATCGAAATATGTCGAAGTACAAATGAAATCTGGGGCCTTCCCCTTTCGTTTGATACCCATATTGAAGGGGTAGGGTAATAGAGAGGTTTCGGGCAATCGCATTTTGACCGATAACTCAGTTATCGATCAATTTATCGAAATATATTCAAGTACAAAGGAAACCTGGGGCCTTCTCCTTTCGTTTGATACCCATATTGTATGTAGGTCAAGTTTAAGGTTTTTGGGCAATCACATTTTCACCGATAACTCAGTTATCGATCAATTTATCGAAACCTATCGTAGTCCAAATGAAACCTGCTGCCTTCTTTCGTTTTATACCCATATTATAGAGTAATGTTACGTGTTTTGGGCAATCACCGATAAGCTAAAATGAAACATGGGGCCTTCCCCTTTCGGTTGATACCCATATTGTACGATCTTTCTATACCTTTATGCGAAATATCATAAGTATAGGTTCAATATGCTTAGAGTTATATGGAATAAAAAAATTTCGAAAAGAAGCGGTCCCTAGCAGGGTCGGACCCCCAAAATTAAAAAAAAAATAGCCTATAGCTCCTTCCAGACTATAACCTGTAGGCGTGCCAAATTTCAACAAAATCCGTCCAGCCATTTTCACGTTTTTAGGGAACAAAAGCAAACGTCTGGATATCCAAACATCGCTACATTCACATTATAATATTAGTAGGATAGCAGGGTACCCGGCGTTGCTCGGGATGTAAGTAGTTAGGGGGCCTTTCAAAATCAATAATATACTTTAAGATTTCATATTTATGTAATATTATTGCCTACTGAAGAATTTACCAAATTCGAATATTTTGAAAAAAGAGTATTGAAAACCGGTTTTCAAAAATTTTCTTTTGCGGTATTCGTTGGTAACGTTAGGGGGCCTTTCAAGAATTCAATTTTGACAAATTTTGCCAGGATGAATTCAACTTCAAATGTTGATTTGATACAATATTGTAGGGTAATATTAAGGTTTTTCTGCAATCGCATTTTTACCGATAACTCAGTTATAGATAAATTTATCGATATATATCGAAGTCCCAATGAAACCTGGGGCCATCCTATACCTACATATGTATATGCGAAATATCATAAGTACCTATAGGTCAAGTATACTCAGAACTGTATGGGGGAAAAAAATATCAAAAAGTAATGGTCCCTAGAAGCGTCCGAACCCCCAAAATTAATAAAAAAAATAGCTTATAGCTCCTTCCAGACTATAACCTGTATGTGTTCCTAACTTCATCAAAATCCGTCTTGCCATTCTCACGTGATTGAGTAACAGAAGCAAACGTCTGGACATCCAAACATCGCTACATTTACATTTATAATATTAGTATGATTATTGCCTACTGAAGAATTTACCAAATTTTGAAAAAGAATATTGAAAACTGGTTTTCAAAAATGTTCTTTTGAGGTATTCGTAGGTAAAGTTAGGGGGCCTTTCAAGAATTCAATTTTGACAAATTGTGCCAGGATGAATTCAACTTCAAATGTTGATTTGATACAATACTGTAGGGTAATATTAAGGTTTTTCTGCAATCGCATTTTTACCGATAACTCAGTTATAGATAAATTTATCGAAATATGTCGAAGTACAAATGAAACCTGGGGCCTTCCCCTTTCGTTTGATACCCATATTGTAGGGCAAGTTTAAGTTTTTTGGGCAATCACATTTTCACCGATAACTCAGTTATCGATCAATTTACCGAAACCTATCGAAATCCAAATGAAACCTGCGGCCTTCTCCTTTCGTTTTATACCCATATTATAAAGTAATGTTAAGTTTTTTGGGCAATCACCGATAACTCAGTTATCGATAAATTTATCGAAATATATCGAAGTCCAAATGAAACCTGGAGCTATCTCCTTTCGTTTGATACCCATATTGTAGGGTGTAGGGTAATATAGAGGTTTTCGGGCAGTCGCATTTTGACCGATAACTCAGTTATCGATCAATTTATTGAAATATATTCAAGTACAAAGGAAACCTGGGGCCTTCCCCTTTCGTTTGATACCCATATTGTAGGTCAAGTTTAAGGTTTTTGGGCAATAACATTTTCACCGATAACTCAGTTATCGATAAATTTATCGAAATATATCGAAGTCCAAATGAAACCTGGAGCTATCTCCTTTCGTTTGATACCCATATTGTATGGTAATATAGAGGTTTTCGGGCAGTCGCATTTTGACCGATAACTCAGTTATCGATTAATTTATCGAAACCTATCGTAGTACAAATGAAACCCGGAGCTATCCCCTTTCGTTTGATATCCATATTGCCGGGAAATATTAAGGTTTTCGGGCAATCGCATTTTGACCGATGACTCAGTTATCGATCAATTTACCGAAACCTATCGAAGTCCAAGTGAAACCTGCGGCCTTCCCCTTTCGTTTGATACCCATATTGTAGGTCAAGTTTAAGGTTTTTGGGCAATCACATTTTCACCGATAACTCAGTTATCGATCAATTTATCGAAACCTATCGTAGTCCAAATGAAACCTGCTGCCTTCTTTCGTTTTATACCCATATTATAGAGTAATGTTAAGTTATTTGGGCAATCACCGATAAATTTATCGAAACCTATCGAAGTCCAAATGAAACCCGGAGCTATCCCCTTTCGTTTGATATCCATATTGCCGGGTAATATTAAGGTTTTCGGGCAATCGCATTTTGACCGATGACTCAGTTATCGATCAATTTACCGAAACCTATCGAAGTCCAAGTGAAACCTGCGGCCTTCCCCTTTCATTTGATACCCATATTGTAGGGCAACTTTAAGGTTTTTGTGCAATAACATTTTCACCGATAACTCAGTTATCGATAAATTTATCGAAGTCCAAATGAAACCTGGAGCTATCTTCTTTCGTTTGATACCCATATTGTAGGGTAAAATAGAAGTTTTCGGGCAATCGCATTTTGACCGATGACTCAGTTATCGATCAATTTACCGAAACCTATCGAAGTACAAATGAAACCTGGGGCCTTCCCCTTTCATTTGATACCCATATTGTAGGGCAACTTTAAGGTTTTTGTGCAATAACATTTTCACCGATAACTCAGTTATCGATAAATTTATCGAAGTCCAAATGAAACCTGGAGCTATCTTCTTTCGTTTGATACCCATATTGTAGGGTAATATAGAAGTTTTCGGGCAATCGAATCTTGACCGATAACTTAGTTATCGATCAATTTATCGAAATATATCAAAGCTAAATTGAAACCTGGGGCCTTCCCCTTTCCTTTGATACCCATATTGTAGGTCAAGTTTAAGGTTTTTGGGCAATCACATTTTCACCGATAACTCAGTTATCGATACATTTATCGAAACCTATCGTAGTCCAAATGAAACCTGCTGCCTTCTCCTTTCGTTTTATACCCATATTATAGGGTAATGTTAAGTTTTTTGGGCAATCACCGATAACTCAGTTATCGATAAACTTATCGAAATATATCGAAGTCCAAATGAAACCTGGAGCTGTCTCCTTTCGTTTGATACCCATATTGTAGGGTAATATAGAGGTTTTCGGGCAATCGCATTTTGACCGATGACTCAGTTATCGATCAATTTATCGAAATATATTGGAGTACAAATGAAACCTGGGGCCTTCCCCTTTCCTTTGATACCCATATTGTAGGGCAATTTTAAGGTTTTTGTGCAATAACATTTTCACCGATAACTCAGTTATCGATACATTTATCGAAATATGTCGAAGTACAAATGAAATCTGGGGCCTTCCCCTTTCGTTTGATACCCATATTGAAGGGGTAGGGTAATAGAGAGGTTTCGGGCAATCGCATTTTGACCGATAACTCAGTTATCGATCAATTTATCGAAATATATTCAAGTACAAAGGAAACCTGGGGCCTTCTCCTTTCGTTTGATACCCATATTGTATGTAGGTCAAGTTTAAGGTTTTTGGGCAATCACATTTTCACCGATAACTCAGTTATCGATCAATTTATCGAAACCTATCGTAGTCCAAATGAAACCTGCTGCCTTCTTTCGTTTTATACCCATATTATAGAGTAATGTTACGTGTTTTGGGCAATCACCGATAAGCTAAAATGAAACATGGGGCCTTCCCCTTTCGGTTGATACCCATATTGTACGATCTTTCTATACCTTTATGCGAAATATCATAAGTATAGGTTCAATATGCTTAGAGTTATATGGAATAAAAAAATTTCGAAAAGAAGCGGTCCCTAGTCGGACCCCCAAAATTAAAAAAAAAATAGCCTATAGCTCCTTCCAGACTATAACCTGTAGGCGTGCCAAATTTCAACAAAATCCGTCCAGCCATTTTCACGTTTTTAGGGAACAAAAGCAAACGTCTGGATATCCAAACATCGCTACATTCACATTATAATATTAGTAGGATAGCAGGGTACCCGGCGTTGCTCGGGATGTAAGTAGTTAGGGGGCCTTTCAAAATCAATAATATACTTTAAGATTTCATATTTATGTAATATTATTGCCTACTGAAGAATTTACCAAATTCGAATATTTTGAAAAAAGAGTATTGAAAACCGGTTTTCAAAAATTTTCTTTTGCGGTATTCGTTGGTAACGTTAGGGGGCCTTTCAAGAATTCAATTTTGACAAATTTTGCCAGGATGAATTCAACTTCAAATGTTGATTTGATACAATATTGTAGGGTAATATTAAGGTTTTTCTGCAATCGCATTTTTACCGATAACTCAGTTATAGATAAATTTATCGATATATATCGAAGTCCCAATGAAACCTGGGGCCATCCTATACCTACATATGTATATGCGAAATATCATAAGTACCTATAGGTCAAGTATACTCAGAACTGTATGGGGGAAAAAAATATCAAAAAGTAATGGTCCCTAGAAGCGTCCGAACCCCCAAAATTAATAAAAAAAAATAGCTTATAGCTCCTTCCAGACTATAACCTGTATGTGTTCCTAACTTCATCAAAATCCGTCTTGCCATTCTCACGTGATTGAGTAACAGAAGCAAACGTCTGGACATCCAAACATCGCTACATTTACATTTATAATATTAGTATGATTATTGCCTACTGAAGAATTTACCAAATTTTGAAAAAGAATATTGAAAACTGGTTTTCAAAAATGTTCTTTTGAGGTATTCGTAGGTAAAGTTAGGGGGCCTTTCAAGAATTCAATTTTGACAAATTGTGCCAGGATGAATTCAACTTCAAATGTTGATTTGATACAATACTGTAGGGTAATATTAAGGTTTTTCTGCAATCGCATTTTTACCGATAACTCAGTTATAGATAAATTTATCGAAATATGTCGAAGTACAAATGAAACCTGGGGCCTTCCCCTTTCGTTTGATACCCATATTGTAGGGCAAGTTTAAGTTTTTTGGGCAATCACATTTTCACCGATAACTCAGTTATCGATCAATTTACCGAAACCTATCGAAGTCCAAATGAAACCTGCGGCCTTCTCCTTTCGTTTTATACCCATATTATAAAGTAATGTTAAGTTTTTTGGGCAATCACCGATAACTCAGTTATCGATAAATTTATCGAAATATATCGAAGTCCAAATGAAACCTGGAGCTATCTCCTTTCGTTTGATACCCATATTGTAGGGTGTAGGGTAATATAGAGGTTTTCGGGCAGTCGCATTTTGACCGATAACTCAGTTATCGATCAATTTATTGAAATATATTCAAGTACAAAGGAAACCTGGGGCCTTCCCCTTTCGTTTGATACCCATATTGTAGGTCAAGTTTAAGGTTTTTGGGCAATAACATTTTCACCGATAACTCAGTTATCGATAAATTTATCGAAATATATCGAAGTCCAAATGAAACCTGGAGCTATCTCCTTTCGTTTGATACCCATATTGTATGGTAATATAGAGGTTTTCGGGCAGTCGCATTTTGACCGATAACTCAGTTATCGATTAATTTATCGAAACCTATCGTAGTACAAATGAAACCCGGAGCTATCCCCTTTCGTTTGATATCCATATTGCCGGGTAATATTAAGGTTTTCGGGCAATCGCATTTTGACCGATGACTCAGTTATCGATCAATTTACCGAAACCTATCGAAGTCCAAGTGAAACCTGCGGCCTTCCCCTTTCGTTTGATACCCATATTGTAGGTCAAGTTTAAGGTTTTTGGGCAATCACATTTTCACCGATAACTCAGTTATCGATCAATTTATCGAAACCTATCGTAGTCCAAATGAAACCTGCTGCCTTCTTTCGTTTTATACCCATATTATAGAGTAATGTTAAGTTATTTGGGCAATCACCGATAAATTTATCGAAACCTATCGAAGTCCAAATGAAACCCGGAGCTATCCCCTTTCGTTTGATATCCATATTGCCGGGTAATATTAAGGTTTTCGGGCAATCGCATTTTGACCGATGACTCAGTTATCGATCAATTTACCGAAACCTATCGAAGTCCAAGTGAAACCTGCGGCCTTCCCCTTTCATTTGATACCCATATTGTAGGGCAACTTTAAGGTTTTTGTGCAATAACATTTTCACCGATAACTCAGTTATCGATAAATTTATCGAAGTCCAAATGAAACCTGGAGCTATCTTCTTTCGTTTGATACCCATATTGTAGGGTAAAATAGAAGTTTTCGGGCAATCGCATTTTGACCGATGACTCAGTTATCGATCAATTTACCGAAACCTATCGAAGTACAAATGAAACCTGGGGCCTTCCCCTTTCATTTGATACCCATATTGTAGGGTAACTTTAAGGTTTTTGTGCAATAACATTTTCACCGATAACTCAGTTATCGATAAATTTATCGAAGTCCAAATGAAACCTGGAGCTATCTCCTTTCGTTTAATACCCATATTGTAGGGTAATATAGAGGTTTTCGGGCAATCGCATTTTGACCGATAACTCAGTTATCGATCAATTTATCGAAATATATTCAAGTACAAAGGAAACCTGGGGCCTTCCACTTTCGTTTGATACCCATATTGTAGGTCAAGTTTAAGGTTTTTGGGCAATCACATTTTCACCGATAACTCAGTTATCGATCAATTTATCGAAACCTATCGTAGTCCAAATGAAGCCTGGAGCTATCTCCTTTCGTTTGATACCCATATTATAGAGTAATGTTAAGTTTTTTGGGCAATCACCGATAACTCAGTTATCGATAAATTTATCGAAATATATCGAAGTCCAAATAAAGCCTGGAGCTATCTCCTTTCGTTTGATACCCATATTGTAGGGTAATATAGAGGTTTTCGGGCAACCGCATTTTGACCGATAACTCAGTTATCGATCAATTTATCGAAATATATTCAAGTACAAAGGAAACCTGGGGCCTTCCCCTTTCGTTTATACCCATATTGTAGGTCAAGTTTAAGGTTTTTGGGCAATCACATTTTCACCGATAACTCAGTTATCGATCAATTTATCGAAACCTACCGTAGTCCAAATGAAACCTGCTGCCTTCTTTCGTTTTATACCCATATTATAGAGTAATGTTAAGTTTTTTGGGCAATCACCGATAACTCAGTTATCGATAAATTTATCGAAATATATCTGTTTAGGCCACCGGCCTAAATATATCGGTCGCCCCTCGTAGTACGTACTAGTATCTGCCCGCGCTACTTTTTTATTATCTTTTCGCCCGATAACAGCTCTTACCCCTTCGAAGCCCTCGAAAGTAGGCATTCGGCGGCGGTACAGAGCTAAGTTTTATCTGAAGGCGCTTTCACTTCTGTTTTGAGCACGAATCAAATCAACAGCAGCCACTCCAGGTAAGATCAATTCCGAGTATCTAATTTCAATTTCCGTAAACTCACTTAATTATCCACGGTTATAAAATATTAATTGTCCACTTCCATAAAATAGTACTTGTACGCCTTAATTGTCCAATAATTAAGGTTGTACATTATACTCAATAAAGAGATTAACTTATTGTATTGTATTTATATTTGAAATACAGTGTTTTATTATTTATCCATTCGCTGCCCCCTTCTTTCACTTTTTTCGTTACATATTATTACGTGCGAGCAACCCCGCCATTACCCGGGCTCGCCGTAACATTTGGTCCTTCGAGCCTGGAAATCCAAAAACTCCAGCAAATAAAAATCCAGAACCTTAAAAACCAGGTTATAAAAATCCAAACCCGAGGAACGCGCACCGCAACAAATTTAAAATTCAATACAATAAATTAAGGCGACTTCAACGAACCAAGTCAACGATTAGCCATCAACAACATCGAGTGACACCAACACATTCACATTGAAATCCAGTACTCACATTTCATCACATCATCACATCATACCACCAGTCCATTGCTCACATCAACACATCACATAACACCCATCACTACAGTTCATCTGCTCATCACAACAATACAGTCCATTACATCACTTTTTCATCACTCAAGGTACGTGGTTGGTTTTAGTTCATGCACCATTTTTTTTATACTTGCAAAACGTAGTGAACTTTGCGAGTGATTTCTTTTTTAGAAACAAAGTAAGTGAATACACCGTGTTCTCGATAGCACCGAAGTCTCTGAAGACTTAATGTATCAACAAAGTGTATGTGGCACAGATAGAAATCTCGGTACAGATTTAACGTGCGTGGTTTTTCCAAGCGAAAATGAGGAAGCCAATCTCGCGCCATGCCTCAGAGCCAACAGTGCTCGCCACCAACAAATACATATAGGGTGTCACAGGTGTCCCGCACCTCCCGTTCTCTAAACAACAAAATGCTTTTAACATTTGCGCAACACGGTCATCAGAACCTGAGCCAAATGATTTAATAAATACCTTTTGAGCAATACGGTCGCCTAGGCCTGAGCCAGAAGGTGGTTTTTCCAAGTGAAAATGAGGAAGCCAATCGCGCCATGCCTCAGAGCCAACAGTGCTCGCCACCAATAATACATACATATCCTCTCGTTCTCCAAAGAACAATTTTGAACATTTAAGCAGACCTGGCCAGCAGAGGACTATCAGCGAGGGATCTAGTCGACAACGTCTTGTGGTGGCAGGGACCTTCTTGGCTACAAGAAGACAAGACTAAATGGCCAGCCCAAGAAAAAGAGTATGGTACAAACATTGAGGAAAAGAGAGTACAAATTCACGCAACAACGCAAACAAACAATAGAGAGGGCATTCTCGATAGATTTTCCGATTTTTCAAGAGCTTTGAGGGTCATATCTATATATATGAGATTCTCGCAAAGAACGAGTCCCAAAACGAAATCCACTTTTAAAGCGGAGTCATACCTCATTTCGCCCGACGAAATTAAGGCTACGACTCAACGTCTTATATCTATCTACCAACAGAAACATTATTCTGAGGAATTAGGGAATTTAAAATCCGGAAAACCTATTGGGACCAAAAGCGAAGTCCTGCCTCTCAACCCCTTCATCGATAGCTCTAACATCTTGCGGGTGGGCGGCCGTCTGTCTGCATCCCTTGATCTGCCTTATAACGAACGTCACCCAATTATCCTCCCTTACGCGTGTCATTTTACCCGTCTTCTGGTCCAGTTTGTCAACAAGATCTCCCTACACGGAGAAAACCAAGTAATGCTGCGGCTTATCCGCACGCAGTACTGGGTTCCAAAGGTTAAAAACATGATTAGATCTATTATCCACAACTGTAAGGTCTGTACCATCTTTCGACACCGAGTACAGACCCAATTAATGGGGGACCTTCCTTCCGCACGCACTACCTTTTCCCGAGCTTTTACCAACACCGGGGTAGATATTACATTATGGACCGGATAAGCGAGTTCGAGTCGTCGAACTAGACACCGCCAGGGGCCGAACTACTAGACCAATCGCAAAATTGGTTCTACTTCCACCCGTCAGTCAGGATGGAGGGAGGGAGTGATATTCCACTTCTAAGTCTCTCTAATTCCACTTCTAATTACTATTCGGATTAGAAAACTTGAAGGCGCACTCAACGCCTTCTTCCAATGAAATGCATCCCTCTCCTAGCTACAACAAACCCACTTACCACCGTATTGCTCACCAAACAAGTGAGCCTATCTCCCAAAAACTCAAACGCACTCGTTAAAATGTAACGAGGGCACCGAACCCTACCGCAATCGGAAGGACCGATCAGCCACAAGAAAATAAACGCACTCGTTCAAACGGAACGAGGCCAACCGAAACCCTACCGCAGACGGACGAACCGATCTGCCACAGAAGTTGAGAATTTTGCGGCAACAACTCGCCGCATATCACCCAAGCATCGCATTCAACCCATTTGCACACACACACAAGACAACAAGAGTACCCCCCAGAGTCATCTACATCAACAGTTTGAGGTACTGGAGACTTACAAAATTCAACAAAATGAAGAATTCTGGCTCTTAAATAACCGTGTTATTAACTTAAGAGTCTTACAAAATTCAACAAAATGAAAAATGTTGGCTCCTGAAATACGCCTTCGCGACTTCGAAATACGATTTTTAAAGAAACTTTGGAACACAATCTAGGAATCGAAGAGGAAAAAACCATGCCCTGATCCGTAAGTTTTAGCCACTTCATCAAAGAAATGGACCCCCACGACTACATATATTCCACCCAATAATAATGGAACCAGTTGCGTTTATTTCTGTCATATATACATATATATACATGTATGTATATGGGTCTATTGAGACGTAACACATCTTGTAAATAAACAGAATTGGGCTACTTTATGTAATATCTATGGTGCCAAAATCGGGACACGGGTGTCAGTTTACAAGGCACACCCTCACACAACGGAAACAAATACAGTGGAGTCCTTTCAGACAATATTGCCCAATAAACAAAGAAGTAAGCTAGTTTATTAAACAATACATTCCAAGCGTAAAAAGTAAATGTTTTCCAAATGAGGATGTAACAAAAAATTACACAAACGTTTAGATATGTTTCTCCTATGGTGGGGTAGCCTTGGAGAAATAACTTGAGGTGAACCCTCAGAGAGGTGAAACATTTCTGTTTTCAAAAATGATGTTTTAAATCTTATATTGGTATGTATTTTGTTATATGGACATCGTGGTCTGGCGGCAGTGCAGCTGGCCTACCACACAGAATTACCAAGGTTCGAATCCCTCTACAGGCGACATAGGAAATTACTTGAAAAGGTTTTTAAAAAACGGGTGTCATGAAAGGCTTCTCAGAAGTAATGCACATACTTGCCTTGCAGATGCAGACTATAAAAATTGCCAGCAGCACGACAAAAATTGGCCCTTTATCTCCTCTTAATAAGAATTTATTATAAACCACAATGTTTCAATACTTAAAAAAAAAAAAAAAACTTAAGGAAATGGTCGGGATTTGAGACAACAACCTTCCTATCAAAATCCCACAACATATTATAAACAATATAATAAAAAACCTACACACAACTCACCCGCAATCACGATGCTCTCAAGCAGGGCCGTGCGCAGGAATTGGCCTTGGGCGGGGTTTTAATTTAGATTTGCATTCACATACATTTTTCACTAAGATAAACATATTTGCTGAAACAGATACCTAGCCCATACATCATAAATTTAAATGTTCTTTAACTTTTCTGAAACTGCATACTCTGATACCTAAAACTATACCCAAGAAAATTTTTTTGGTTGTACACATTTTTCTGTATTCGATAGAGAATTGGTGATATGATGGCATATCCCAGCTAACTAAAAGTGCAAAAAAAAAACACCTTTCGGACCATAAAACGCTCATTTCTCAGAGCTTTACTCTCCAAAATGAGCTTCTTTCGGAGCACAAATGGAGCGAAAATTCGCTCTACGCGGGAACTCCAACGGAGTCATAAAAAAGAGTCCGATTTCGATGAATTTGAAGCGTTTTTTGACTATTTTTAAATGATCTGCGGAGCCCTGGTGCTTTTCTGGACCTTTTTCGGAGCGTTTTATTCCTACATTCTGAGGAGTTTTGGAGGCTTTTCAGACGCCTTTCGGATCCCTTTAATTGGTGCTTTTCTTTTATTCATCCATTCAGAGGGTTTTTGGACTCTTTTCGGAGGCTTTTATTGGTGTTTTTCTGAAGCTTATTTGGGGTCGTTTTTTATTTATTTTGGGTCATAATTTCTTTGCGCAATTTTTCCCTTCTAACTATTCTGCCGTCACCAATTCTGACTTTCTAAATTATCCCTATGAGCTACATGAGAACAATTTAATTAATTGTCCAACTATATACGCCAATGATGTTCTTATTTATCTGAAAACTTTGAAGGAATCTTTTAAATGCGGTTCTGATAGGATTCCTACATGCTTCTTGAAGAAGTGTGCTAACAATATTTATGTTTGAAAACATTCAAATATTTGAACGGTGTCGCTCATCTGCTCTCCAACGTTCATTTTCTCACAATTCTCTTTAGGCCTACAACAAAAAGGGTCAGAAAACACTCGAAATCTTTCATATAACTGAGCCTTGCAGTTCATTCGCTCTGTTAATTGAAACTGCTCACTGTTTTCATCAGTAAAATTAAAAAAAAAATGCCCATACGCTACACAACTTTGTAATTTCGGAAAGCTCCAAGTGCAATTCAAAGTGCCGGACTTATCGTCGCTGCCGACGAAGAAAGGCGCATTCAACAAATTGTCAACGAAAAAAGGCGCATTAAAAATATTGTGGGAAATAAGGACTCATAAAAAAATATTTTGACGAAAAAAGGGGCATTAAAAAATATTTTGACGATGAAAGGCGCATTAAAAAATATTTCGAGGAAGAAAGGCGCAGTGTATACATTTACAGTAAACTTCACAAGGGATTTGGTGCTGGATTGAAAAATATTGGGCCAGCCCAAGTACCCATTATACGTATGTGTTTTTATTTAGTATTTCGTTTTTTGAATAATTTATATTGCAGCTAGTTATCGAAGCGCGTCTTTCTTTCCTAAAAATTATTTTAATGCTCCTTTCTTTCTTAAAAACTATTTTAATGCGCCTTTCTTTCTTAAAAATTATTTTAATGCATCTTTCTTTCTCAAGATATTTATAATGCGTCTTTCTTCAAACAAAAAAAAGTTTGCGCCTTTCATCGTCGACAAACAGCTTTGCGCCCTTTTTCGTCGATAGGAACGTTATGTATTGGCCAACCTTATTCTTTGCAACTTTCACCAATTTCTTCTTCCGTAAAATTATTTTAACTTATTTTGTCAAAAATTATTAGTCAAGATTCAATATAAGATTTACAAACTGTATTTTGAAAACTTTTGCAAAATCATTGCAACTTAGATTTGGCCATGGGGGGGGTTTAACCCCCAAAACCCCCCCCGTGCGCACGGGCCTGCTCTCAAGTACCAAGCCGCCATGCTTACTGCTGGTCGTCCGAGTTTCTAAATCCTCAATTTTCACTGCGCACTGGTTTCAAAGCTTCCGCTGGTGATTCACTGCCTCCCACTGTCTCAAACGAATACAGCACAGACTCTGCATGTTTCTTCGCTTCGTCCAAGTTGCGTTTTACACGCTGTAGTAACTTTTGATAATCACCAAGTGTTACACGAAATTGATTACCTTTAAAACTTTCTGATGGCAACGTAATACCATCCTTATCTGAAGTTTCTGACCGTTTTCAACAACCTTAAATGTACGGCACATATACGGTTCGACGTTAACCATTGATTTACAATATCGGAATCCCCTTTTGGAGAATTCTCCGACCACACATAATGCCCCCGGCGCATCAATTAGATCATCAACCCGCCCATGCGCCATGCCACAATAGGGCATTTATATTTTCATCACACATTTGTGTGGCATACACCGTTGGGGCATATAGAATGCTGCCCATTGATGGAGCATATGTTTGGCTGCTCATTGATGGGGCATATAGGAAGCTGCCCATTGATGGAGCATATGTTTCGCTGCTCATTGATGGGGCATATAGAAAGCTGCCCATTGATGGAGCATATGTTTGGCTGCTCATTGATGGGGCATAGAGAAAGCTGCCCATAAAACCTAAAAAGACAAAAAATTAGAATCGAATCTACAAATAATTTTCATGTATGTATGTATCCATCGCTGGGCGCCGGCCACCACAGCTAGTGATACACACACGTACATACATGGTTTCAGCGCTGCCGAAACGATACAGGATTTCGCCAGCGTGCCAAAATCGGGACACGGGTGTCAGTTTACAAGGCACACCCTCACACAACGGAAACAAATACAGTGGAGTCCTTTCAGACAATATTGCCCAATAAACAAAGAAGTAAGCTAGTTTATTAAACAATACATTCCAAGCGTAAAAAGTAAATGTTTTCCAAATGAGGATGTAACAAAAAATTACACAAACGTTTAGATATGTTTCTCCTATGGTGGGGTAGCCTTGGAGAAATAACTTGAGGTGAACCCTCAGAGAGGTGAAACATTTCTGTTTTCAAAAATGATGTTTTAAATCTTATATTGGTATGTATTTTGTTATATGGACATCGTGGTCTGGCGGCAGTGCAGCTGGCCTACCACACAGAATTACCAAGGTTCGAATCCCTCTACAGGCGACATAGGAAATTACTTGAAAAGGTTTTTAAAAAACGGGTGTCATGAAAGGCTTCTCAGAAGTAATGCACATACTTGCCTTGCAGATGCAGACTATAAAAATTGCCAGCAGCACGACAAAAATTGCCCCTTTATCTCCTCTTAATAAGAATTTATTATAAACCACAATGTTTCAATACTTAAAAAAAAAAAAAAAACTTAAGGAAATGGTCGGGATTTGAGACAACAACCTTCCTATCAAAATCCCACAACATATTATAAACAATATAATAAAAAACCTACACACAACTCACCCGCAATCACGATGCTCTCAAGCAGGGCCGTGCGCAGGAATTGGCCTTGGGCGGGGTTTTAATTTAGATTTGCATTCACATACATTTTTCACTAAGATAAACATATTTGCTGAAACAGATACCTAGCCCATACATCATAAATTTAAATGTTCTTTAACTTTTCTGAAACTGCATACTCTGATACCTAAAACTATACCCAAGAAAATTTTTTTGGTTGTACACATTTTTCTGTATTCGATAGAGAATTGGTGATATGATGGCATATCCCATCTAACTAAAAGTGCAAAAAAAAAACACCTTTCGGACCATAAAACGCTCATTTCTCAGAGCTTTACTCTCCAAAATGAGCTTCTTTCGGAGCACAAATGGAGCGAAAATTCGCTCTACGCGGGAACTCCAACGGAGTCATAAAAAAGAGTCCGATTTCGATGAATTTGAAGCGTTTTTTGACTATTTTTAAATGATCTGCGGAGCCCTGGTGCTTTTCTGGACCTTTTTCGGAGCGTTTTATTCCTACATTCTGAGGAGTTTTGGAGGCTTTTCAGACGCCTTTCGGATCCCTTTAATTGGTGCTTTTCTTTTATTCATCCATTCAGAGGGTTTTTGGACTCTTTTCGGAGGCTTTTATTGGTGTTTTTCTGAAGCTTATTTGGGGTCGTTTTTTATTTATTTTGGGTCATAATTTCTTTGCGCAATTTTTCCCTTCTAACTATTCTGCCGTCACCAATTCTGACTTTCTAAATTATCCCTATGAGCTACATGAGAACAATTTAATTAATTGTCCAACTATATACGCCAATGATGTTCTTATTTATCTGAAAACTTTGAAGGAATCTTTTAAATGCGGTTCTGATAGGATTCCTACATGCTTCTTGAAGAAGTGTGCTAACAATATTTATGTTTGAAAACATTCAAATATTTGAACGGTGTCGCTCATCTGCTCTCCAACGTTCATTTTCTCACAATTCTCTTTAGGCCTACAACAAAAAGGGTCAGAAAACACTCGAAATCTTTCATATAACTGAGCCTTGCAGTTCATTCGCTCTGTTAATTGAAACTGCTCACTGTTTTCATCAGTAAAATTAAAAAAAAAAATGCCCATACGCTACACAACTTTGTAATTTCGGAAAGCTCCAAGTGCAATTCAAAGTGCCGGACTTATCGTCGCTGCCGACGAAGAAAGGCGCATTCAACAAATTGTCAACGAAAAAAGGCGCATTAAAAATATTGTGGGAAATAAGGACTCATAAAAAAATATTTTGACGAAAAAAGGGGCATTAAAAAATATTTTGACGATGAAAGGCGCATTAAAAAATATTTCGAGGAAGAAAGGCGCAGTGTATACATTTACAGTAAACTTCACAAGGGATTTGGTGCTGGATTGAAAAATATTGGGCCAGCCCAAGTACCCATTATACGTATGTGTTTTTATTTAGTATTTCGTTTTTTGAATAATTTATATTGCAGCTAGTTATCGAAGCGCGTCTTTCTTTCCTAAAAATTATTTTAATGCTCCTTTCTTTCTTAAAAACTATTTTAATGCGCCTTTCTTTCTTAAAAATTATTTTAATGCTCAAAAAAGTTTGCGCCTTTCATCGTCGACAAACAGCTTTGCGCCCTTTTTCGTCGATAGGAACGTTATGTATTGGCCAACCTTATTCTTTGCAACTTTCACCAATTTCTTCTTCCGTAAAATTATTTTAACTTATTTTGTCAAAAATTATTAGTCAAGATTCAATATAAGATTTACAAACTGTATTTTGAAAACTTTTGCAAAATCATTGCAACTTAGATTTGGCCATGGGGGGGGTTTAACCCCCAAAACCCCCCCCGTGCGCACGGGCCTGCTCTCAAGTACCAAGCCGCCATGCTTACTGCTGGTCGTCCGAGTTTCTAAATCCTCAATTTTCACTGCGCACTGGTTTCAAAGCTTCCGCTGGTGATTCACTGCCTCCCACTGTCTCAAACGAATACAGCACAGACTCTGCATGTTTCTTCGCTTCGTCCAAGTTGCGTTTTACACGCTGTAGTAACTTTTGATAATCACCAAGTGTTACACGAAATTGATTACCTTTAAAACTTTCTGATGGCAACGTAATACCATCCTTATCTGAAGTTTCTGACCGTTTTCAACAACCTTAAATGTACGGCACATATACGGTTCGACGTTAACCATTGATTTACAATATCGGAATCCCCTTTTGGAGAATTCTCCGACCACACATAATGCCCCCGGCGCATCAATTAGATCATCAACCCGCCCATGCGCCATGCCACAATAGGGCATTTATATTTTCATCACACATTTGTGTGGCATACACCGTTGGGGCATATAGAATGCTGCCCATTGATGGAGCATATGTTTGGCTGCTCATTGATGGGGCATATAGGAAGCTGCCCATTGATGGAGCATATGTTTCGCTGCTCATTGATGGGGCATATAGAAAGCTGCCCATTGATGGAGCATATGTTTGGCTGCTCATTGATGGGGCATAGAGAAAGCTGCCCATAAAACCTAAAAAGACAAAAAATTAGAATCGAATCTACAAATAATTTTCATGTATGTATGTATCCATCGCTGGGCGCCGGCCACCACAGCTAGTGATACACACACGTACATACATGGTTTCAGCGCTGCCGAAACGATACAGGATTTCGCCAGCGTAAACTTATACTTACCTCGAAATCCGCCATGTATCCACTGCTTCGATCCCCCAATGATCCACCTGACACCTGAAAATAAAAGAAACAAAAAAACTCATTATAATCTATATATATAAAAATGAATTGGCGTTCGTATATACCGTAAGATCTCCGGATCGGCTCAACCGATTTTAAATATTTTTTCTTTAATGTTTCCGATCTGTTTCATGTCTCATTTACCACATACATTCTGTTTTTTCTAATCTCAATTTAAAATTTTTTTAGCTAATACTCAATAACGGCTTAACCGATTTTCAAAATTTTTCCTTTTCTTTATTCTATCGGACATAGTGTTTATTTATATAGAACAAAACATTTCCTAAATCCTCAATTTAATCATATATCCTTCCTGTAGGGAACTTAATTGCCGTACAGATTTTTTCCGTTTTATATTGAGGTACAAATGGTGAAGTGAAAACAACTACCAAAAGTTTTGATTGTGAATATACATAGGTGGTTGATTGTGAATATAGGTTGTTATTCATCATGGTGAAGAATATGTAATCTATATATATAAAAATGAATTGGCGTTCGTATATACCGTAAGATCGGCTCAACCGACTTTAAATACTTTTTGTTCAATGTTTCCAATCTGTTTCAGGTCTCATTTACCACAACATTTTTTTTTTCTAATCTCAATTTAAGATTTTTTTACCTAATAATCAATAACGGCTTAACCGATTTTCAAAATTTTTTCGTTTCTTTATTCTATCGGACATAGTGTTTATTTATCAATCCTCAATTTATTCATATATTAGCTAAAGAAGTTTAGCTACCATATAAATTTTGGTCAGTTGAGATCACTGGTATTCTAACTGAAATGTTCCTGTAGGGAACTTAATGCCATACAGATTTTTTCCGTTTTATATTTAAAAATACAAATGGTGAATTCCTTTTCGCTACTATTGCGAATGTTGAAAAAGTGAATGAATGAAAAGTTTTGATTGTGAATATAGGTTGTTATTCCGTCCTTTTTCATAATCTATGTTATGGTGAAGAATTTGTAATCTATATATATAAAAATGAATTGGCGTTCTTATATACCCTAAGATCTCCGGATCGGCTCAACCGATTTTAAATATTTTTTCTTTAATGTTTCCAATCTGTTTCATGTCTTATTTACCACATAAATTATTTTTTTTCTAATCTCAATTTAAAATTTTTTTAGCTAATACTCAATAGCGGCTTAACCGATTTTCAAAATGTTTCCTTTTCTTTTTTCTATCGGACATAGTGTTTATTTATATAGAACAAACAATTTTCTAAATCTTCAATTTAATCATATATTAGCTAAAGAAGTTTAGCTACCATATAAATTTTGGTCAGTTGAGATCACTGGTATTCTAACTGAAATGTTCCTGTAGGGAACTTAATGCCATACAGATTTTTTTCGTTTTATATTTAAAAATACAAATGGTGAATTCCTTTTCGCTACTATTGCGAATGTTGAAAAAGTGAATGAATGAAAAGTTTTGATTGTGAATATAGGTTGTTATTCCGTCCTTTTTCATAATCTATGTTATGGTGAAGAATTTGTAATCTATATATGAAATGAATTGGCGTTCGTATATACCATAAGATCTCCGTATCGGCTCAACCGATTTTAAATATTTTTTCTTTAATGTTTCCAATCTGTTTCATGTCTCATTTACCACATAAATTTTTTTTTTTCTAATTTCAATTTAAAATTTTTTTAGCTAATACTCAATAACGGCTTAACCGATTCACAAAATTTTTTCTTTTCTTTATTCTATCGGACATAGTGTTTATTTATATAGAACAAAATATTTTCTAAATCCTCAATTTAATCATATATTAGCTAAAGAAGTTTAGCTACCATATAAATTGTAGTCAGTTGAGATCACTGGTATTCTAACTGAAATGTTCCTGTAGGGAAGACAACAACCAAAAGTTTTGATTGTGATTATAGATTTTTATTCCATAATTTTTCCAAATGGTGAATTCGTTTTCGCTACCTTATTGCAGTGGATGGCTCAAACATTGTGGTGAATGGCCTGTAATCTATATCATGGTGAAGAAGTTGTAATCTATATATAAAAATGAAAATGTAGTTTTCCCAGTTAGGCTGTGTGCCGATCGGGCGTCATCCCGAACAAAAAAAAAAAATTGTGATCAGTAAATCTGACAAAATATCGGAAAGTATCCACCAAAAATTGCCGTAATGGCTTCTGTTATTGTTATGCAACATACGTTTGTACATATCGTTGTTGCCTATGCGAAACCACCTATCGACCAAATGCAAAACTTCCCAAATCACAAAAGTGCAAAACCGCCTATAGGCAAAATAATTCCACAAAAAACTAACTCACTACTTAAAAGTTTAGTTCAATTCTATGTTATTCAGGTAAATATTATCTTTTAAAAATAGAAACAAAAATTAAGTTAAAACATTAGCTATACATAGAAGTTAGGTTTTGCTCTCCTGTAAAATTTGACTGCTTTCAGATAGGTAGTTTTGCAAAGGCATCAACGATATGTATTCTGTGGTTTTTGTTTAGAACTACGAGGTCTAAACCTGTATCCGGAGAGCACAAATATTATATTATTAGCAAAAGGAATGAACAATAACTCATAAATTTTTTCCAAAAAAGGGGTTCTTGCGGATACCTGCCTAGGATTTGAGTGAAAGTTTTAAACAGAATATACACATATGCATAAAAGTGCAAAAATTACACAGGTTGCACGTTGGAATACGTACAACAAAAATTCCCAAATTGTACACCAAAGGCTGTGTTAGAAATGGTTGAAAAAAGCAAAATTTTGACAGAGCGATGGTAAATTCTGACAGTTATCGTGGTAAATATAAAGGTAAAATTTTGACAACCAATAATGTCGGCACAGAGATGCATGTGCTGTTTAGATTCATATTATTTCACATAAAGTTATGTTCACACGCGTTACTAAACACAAGAATATAATAAATATAATGCCAAATAGCAAATATTCGTTCACCATAGGAAATTTGTTCACCTCATTTTACTCTGACGAAAACAAATATCATTTGATACACAGCCAAAGTCACAAAAGCCGTAAGGCACTGATATGCATTGCAGAGTTAAAGAACTACGAAGGAAGAACATTGACAGGACAACGTCTGTCGGGTCAGCTAGTATTACAATAAAAATAAAATTCACAAATTTTACTACTTACCGCGTGTGTATTTTCCATCAATGACATTTCATTCAGGAATGTATGCAGTGCCCTGCAAGAAGACTAGCAGGTATATAGCATGTGATATAGCTGCCACGCCTACCCCAGCTCTCAATGAAAGTTTCTATCAGTTTCTTAAAGGCGAATTGACAATCCTACCCCAAAACCATGTGTACATTTGAACTTTGGTCTCTCTTTTACTATTGCTTAGCCACTCACTCTAGTTCATTTGCAATGCGAATGTGTTAGTGTAAACACATTTTCTTTATGTGTATTCGTGCATGGGGTAGACAGGTTTTGCTGGGTGCTGAATGAATTAGCGTAGCCACTTCGCGTAACGATCGATACCCACACATGATCGTAACGGGTATGTACTCGTTATAAAAATCCAGCACTTTTTGTGGCGTACCATATTGAGCGGGTGAAATTTTTTCGCATGGTGTAAGGGGAAATCTGGGTTACTATGAATTTTTCCCTTTATACGCATTTTTCACTCCTGAGAATGTTGGTGGAAATGAATATCTTTGCCCGTGCCGTATATTAATTTAATCGCAAAGACGAAATATAGCGTGGTCAAAATATTGAAACTAACCACTTTTTCACAGAACATTAAATTTCTTCCACCATTATTTTTTCACTACAACTGCCCACAATTGCCAGTTTATTTGCAAAAAAAAAAAAGGGAAATATCTCAGTATGGTAGATTTTTCACCGCAATGAGCTTGGTTATATTAAATTCCTTTATGGGTGTCGCGGTACATCTGTCTGCACTTTTACATTGACGAGTGACATAGTCGTCAGCGATGGGATGTGGCAGCACAGAGTTGCTGACCACGTCTGTAAAACCGCAAATGTGGGTGAGTTACGAGCTGATTGAACACGGTGTCGATCAGCTGGCTATGCACCACTCAAGAACCAGCCGTGATGAGACTACAAACTTAGTCTTTTCAAAGCAAATGCATGCACATACCACTTAATGATAGCCAAACTACAACAAAAGTTGCAGAACCTCGGCCCATTTCTCCCGTATTACGCCAGGTTACCGACAAATATTACATTTCGGGCTCCAACGAGTTACTACACTCACCATTATGTACTGTGTTCTGGGGTTGCAGGGAATTGTCATTCGTGACAAAGCTGCCAGATAGGTAAAAATTGCCAAACAAAATGCCAAACTTACCCAATTGAAGGTAGACACAATTTATACGGAAAAGTAAATATTCGCGGTTAGGTATACAAGCCACCCAACTACACAAGCCACCCACAGGTATTAATGGGATTTCTATTGTTTTTGTATGACTCGCTACACCGCAACACGCGGTTATGCGGGAATAACCACGGCATCCGATTTTGCCAAAAATATCGTGGGATGGCGGTTGAAGAGCGGCTGAGGGTAGTACTTATCCACAAGTACTGCTCCAACTGCCTATTGCCATTCCACGGTCCTGGAACATGCCCGAGCAAGGACCGCTGCTACCGGTGTGACGAGAAACACCATACGACGTTGCACATCGATGACTCAGCCGCCCGCCCCTCTGAGCACGTCGGCTCGAACGTCGACGGACTGGATGATGGAGAGATCTCTCCTACGCTCTCCACAGCTCGGCGGCTCGGAAATACGTTCTTTTCGACCGCTACTACGACACGAGCTGTGGAGAAGCCGCGATACCGTCCACGAAGGGAACAGAAGAGAGCGTGGCTCGGAAACACGTACTTTCCGACCACAGCAAAGGCCCGGTAAGGTGAATCCTGGTGGCTCGGAAACGTGTCCTTTCCGACCATCTCGCCGTTCCACTGCGGTAAGACGGGGTGACGCGGAAACACGTCCTTTCCGCTCATCACGCCTTACAGCGGGTCGGACGGCACCTTACTCGGCCCACACAGCCGTCAGCGACACCACCGTTGTCCGCCATAGGAATCTGCCTGCCACTTTCCGGTCGCGAAGAGCAGCCAATACGCCCACCGAAAGCATTATTTTGAGGTCATTTGTCGCAATTTCCCCCACTGCTTCCGTCTGCGTCGAATCCGGCGGAAAACAGCATGTTGTACGTGCCCTGATCGACTCGTGTTCACCCACATCGGTCATTGACAGCGAGCTCGCTTCCAAGCTCGGCTTAGAACGGTTTGGGGGGACTCGGCCGATCAGGTGCACACTCGTCTTGCGCGGAGAATATGGGGTGGCAAGAAGGGTCACAACACAAGCCACTGTCATGGCCAACTACCATCGAGTGAACCCAGCCTCAAATATAGACGCCACCGTTGCCGCGCCATTTCAATTCATGAAGCTGGCTGACCCAGACTTCTTCAGGTCGTCACCAGTGCGCCTGACATTGGGCGCAGACGTCTACGCTAGCCTTATGCTGCCGGGCACCCCACCATCCACCATCAACGGGCTACTGGCCCAGGCCACGATATTCGGCCTCACCATATCTGGGGCCTACCAACAATGAGGCCTCGCTCAATCGACCCGTCCGTTGGTCGACAATTAGTCTAATAAAGGTGCAATGAACTAGGCAAAACCACGTTAATGTACTAATTACTCTTTTTTCGTCCACCACAGGTGTCCGCCGGAAGCTACGAGCAGAGCAAGGGCTCAGGAAGAAGACACGTAGTCATAGTTCAAATTTTAATACTTAGTTTGGCATGGCTGCTGGTGGTTCAGGTTTTCTTTTTTTCTTTCTTTTAATGTTGCTTGTCGCAAGGGGGGCCGGCATGTTTAGGCCACCGGCCTAAATATATCGGTCGCCCCTCGTAGTATGTACTAGTATCTGCCCGCGCGACTTTTTTATTATCTTTTCGCCCGATAAATGCTCTTACCCCTTCGAAGCCCACGAAAGTAGGCATTCGGCGGCGGTACAGAGCTAAGTTTTATCTGAAGGCGCTTTCACTTCTGTTTTGAGCACGAATCAAATCAACAGCAGCCTCTCCAGGTAAGATCAATTCCGAGTATCTAATTTCAATTTCCGTAAACTCACTTAATTATCCACGGTTATAAAATATTAATTGTCCACTTCCATAAAATAGTACTTGTACGCCTTAATTGTCCAATAATTAAGGTTGTACATTATACTCAATAAAGAGATTCACTTATTGTATTGTATTTATATTTGAAATACAGTGTTGCATTATTTATTCATTCGCTGCCCCTTTCTTTCACTTTTTTCGTTACATATTATTACGTGCGAGCAACCCCGCCATTACCCGGGATCGCCGTAACAATATCGAAGTCCAAATGAAACCTGGAGCTATCTCCTTTCGTTTGATACCCATATTGTAGGGTAATATAGAGGTTTTCGGGCAATCGCATTTTGACTGATGACTTAGTTATCGATCAGTTTATCGAAATATATTGAAGTACAAATGAAATCTGGGGCCTTCCCCTTTCATTTGATACCCATATTGTAGGGCAATTTTAAGGTTTTTGTGCAATAATATTTTCACCGATAACTCAGTTATCGATCAATTTATCGAAACCTATCGAAGTCCAAATGAAACCTGGAGCTATCCCCTTTCGGTTGCTACCCATATTGCCGGGTAATATTAAGGTTTTCGGGCAATCGAATTTTGACCGATAACTTAGTTATCGATCAATTTATCGAAATATATTATAGCTAAATTGAAACCTGGGGCCTTCCCCTTGCCTTTGATACCCATATTGTAGGGCAATTTTAAGGTTTTTGTGCAATAATATTTTCACCGATAACTCAGTTATCGATCAATTTATCGAAACCTATCGAAGTCCAAATGAAACCTGGAGCTATCCCCTTTCGTTTGATACCCATATTGCAGGGTAATATTAAGTTTTCGGGCAATCCAATTTTGACCGATAACTTAGTTATAGATCAATTTATCGAAATATATCGAAGCTAAAATGAAACCTGGGGCCTTCCCCTTTCGGTTGATACCCATATTGTACGATCTTTCTATACCTTTATGCGAAATATCATAAGTATAGGTTCAATATGCTTAGAGTTATATGGAATAAAAAAAATTTCTAAAAGAAACGCTCCCAAGCAGGGTCCGAACCCCCAAAATTAAAAAAAAAAATAGCCTATAGCTCCTTCCAGACTATAACCTGTAGGCGTGCCAAATTTCAACAAAATCCGTCCAGCCATTCTCACGTTTTTAGAGAACAAAAGCAAACGTCTGGACATCCAAACATCCAAACATTTATAATATTAGTAGGATAGCAGGGTACCCGGCGTTGCTGGGGATGTAAGTAGTTAGGGGGCTTTCAAAATCAATAATATACTTTAAGATTTCATATTTATATAATACTAGAAGGACCCGGCAGACGTTGTTCTGCCCAAATTTAGGGAAAAAATCGCACGATAAATAAAAAAGTTTGGAATATTTCGGTCCCTGGTCCACTTCCCGGAAACTTTACATAAACACTCTCCGGGTTCCTACTGAGCTATCCTGTAAATATGAACAAAATCGGCGCTGTAGTTCCGGAGTCTATAACATACATACAAACATATGTACATCCAGGAAATAACAGGAGTTAATTTATGGAAATGTTGCAATGTCAAAGCGAACCCCGTGGCCTCCCCCTTATACATATTGTATACAAATTAAGAGGTTTTTAGGCAACCACATTTTTACCGATAACTCAGTTATCGATTAATTAATCGAAATGTTGCAATGTCCAAACAAACCCCGTGGCTTTTACCATATTGTATGCATGTTTAGAGGTGTTGGGCAACCACATTTTTACCAAATTTGAAAATATACAGTTCTAGGTTAGTTGGGTAACATTAGTGCGCACATCTACAAAACCGTGTGAGGTATTGAAATGGCATTAAATGGGGTCCTATGCTAAGCTCCATAGAATATGTGTACAAAATTTCGTAAAGATTGGTGCTGTATTTATATTAGCTCTATTATTAATAAATATATCGAAATGAACCAAAGTCCAAATGAAAGCTCTGGTCTTCCCCTTTCGATTGATACCAATTTTGTGCGAATATTCCAAAGTTTACCCGAAACCACATTTTGACCGATAACTCTGTTATCGATAAATATATCGAATTGAACCAAAGTCCAAATGAAAACTGTGGTCTTCCCCTTTCGATTGATACCAATTTTGTGCGAATATTCCAAAGTTTACCTAAAACCACATTTTTACCGATAACTCTGTTATCGATAAATATATCGAATTGAACCAAAGTCCAAATGAAACCTGTGGTCTTCCCCTTTCGATTGATAGCAATTTTGTGCGAATATTCCAAAGTTTACCCGAAACCACATTTTGACCGATAACTCTGTTATCGATAAATATATCGAATTGAACCAAAGTCCAAATGAAAACTGTGGTCTTCCCCTTTCGATTGATACCAATTTTGTGCGAATATTCCAAAGTTTACCCGAAACCACATTATGACCGATAACAGTTATCGATCAATTTATCGAAATATATTCAAGTACAAAGGAAACCTGGGGCCTTCCCCTTTCGTTTGATACCCATATTGTAGGTCAAGTTTAAGGTTTTTATGCAATCATATTTTCACCGATAACTCAGTTATCGATCAATTTATCGAAACCTATCGTCGTCCAAATGAAACCTGCTGCCTTCTTTCGTTTTATACCCATATTATAGAGTAATGTTAAGTTTTTTGGGCAATCACCGATAACTCAGTTATCGATAAATTCATCGAAATATATCGAAGTCCAAATGAAACCTGGAGCTGTCTCCTTTCGTTTGATACCCATATTGTAGGGTAATATAGAGGTTTTCGGGCAATCGCATTTTGACCGATGACTCAGTTATCGATCAATTTATCGAAATATATTGAAGTACAAATGAAACCTGGGGCCTTCCCCTTTCATTTGATACCAATATTGTAGGGCAATTTTAAGGTTTTTGTGCAATAACATTTTCACCGATAACTCAGTTATCGATGCATTTATCGAAACCTATCGAAGTCCAAATGAAACCTGGAGCTATCCCCTTTCGTTTGATACCCATATTGCCCATATTGTGGGGTAATATAGAGGTTTTCGGGCAATCGCATTTTGACCGATAACTCAGTTATCGATCAATTTATCGAAACCTATCGAAGTCCAAATGAAACCCGGAGCTATCCCCTTTCGTTTGATACCCATATTGCCGGGTAATATTAAGGTTTTCGGGCAATCGAATTTTGACCGATAGCTTAGTTATCGATAAATTTATCGAAATATATTGGAGTACAAATGAAACCTGGGACCTTCCCCTTTCCTTTGATACCCATATTGTAGGGCAATTTTAAGGTTTTTGTGCAATAACATTTTCACCGATAACTCAGTTATCGATGCGTTTATCGAAACCTATCGAAGTCCAAATGAAACCTGGAGCTATCCCCTTTCGTTTGATACCCATATTGCCCATATTGTGGGGTAATATAGAGGTTTTCGGGCAATCGCATTTTGTCCGATGACTCAGTTATCGATCAATTTATCGAAATATATTGAAGTACAAATGAAACCTGGGGCCTTCCCCTTTCATTTGATACCAATATTGTAGGGCAATTTTAAGGTTTTTGTGCAATAACATTTTCACCGATAACTCAGTTATCGATAAATTTATCGAAATATATCGAAGTCCAAATGAAACCTGGAGCTATCTTCTTTCGTTTGATACCCATATTGTGGGGTAATATAGAAGTTTTCGGGCAATCGCATTTTGACCGATAACTCAGTTATCGATCAATTTATCGAAACCTATCGAAGTCCAAATGAAACCCGGAGCTATCCCCTTTCGTTTGATACCCATATTGCCGGGTAATATGAAGGTTTTCGGGCAATCGAATTTTGACCGATAACTTAGTAATCGATAAATTTATCGAAATATATTGGAGTACAAATGAAACCTGGGACTTTCCCCTTTCCTTTGATACCCATATTGTAGGGCAATTTTAAGGTTTTTGTGCAATAACATATAACTCAGTTATCGATGCATTTATCGAAACCTATCGAAGTCCAAATGAAACCTGGAGCTATCCCCTTTCGTTTGATACCCATATTGCCCATATTGTGGGGTAATATAGAGGTTTTCGGGCAATCGCATTTTGTCCGATGACTCAGTTATCGATCAATTTATCGAAATATATTGGAGTACAAATGAAACCTGGGACCTTCCTTTTTCCTTTGATACCCATATTGTAGGGCAATTTTAAGGTTTTTGTGCAATAACATTTTCACCGATAACTCAGTTATCGATGCATTTATCGAAACCTATCGAAGTCCAAATGAAACCTGCTGCCTTCTTTCGTTTTATACCCATATTATAGAGTAATGTTAAGTTTTTTGGGCAATCACCGATAACTCAGTTATCGCTAAATTTATCGAAATATATCGAAGTCCAAATGAAACCTGGAGCTGGCTCCTTTCGTTTGATACCCATATTGTAGCGTAATATAGAGGTTTTCGGGCAGTCGCATTTTGACCGATAACTCAGTTATCGATCAATTTATCGAAATATATTCAAGTACAAAGGAAACCCCTTCCCCTTTCGTTTGATACCCATATTGTAGGTCAAGTTTAAGGTTTTTGGGCAATCACATTTTCACCGATAACTCAGTTATCGATCAATTTATCGAAACCTATCGTAGTCCAAATGAAACCTGCTGCCTTCTTTCGTTTTATACCCATATTATAGAGTAATGTTAAGTTTTTTGGGCAATCACCGATAACTCAGTTATCGATAAATTTATCGAAATATATCGAAGTCCAAATGAAACCTGGAGCTGTCTCCTTTCGTTTGATACCCATATTGTAGGGTAATATAGAGGTTTTCGGGCAATCGCATTTTGACCGATGACTCAGTTATCGATCAATTTATCGAAATATATTGAAGTACAAATGAAACCTGGGGCCTTCCCCTTTCATTTGATACCAATATTGTAGGGCAATTTTAAGGTTTTTGTGCAATAACATTTTCACCGATAACTCAGTTATCGATAAATTTATCGAAATATATCGAAGTCCAAATGAAACCTGGAGCTATCTTCTTTCGTTTGATACCCATATTGTGGGGTAATATAGAAGTTTTCGGGCAATCGCATTTTGACCGATAACTCAGTTATCGATCAATTTATCGAAACCTATCGAAGTCCAAATGAAACCCGGAGCTATCCCCTTTCGTTTGATACCCATATTGCCGGGTAATATTAAGGTTTTCGGGCAATCGAATTTTGACCGATAACTTAGTTATCGATAAATTTATCGAAATATATTGGAGTACAAATAAAACCTGGGACCTTCCCCTTTCCTTTGATACCCATATTGTAGGGCAATTTTAAGGTTTTTGTGCAATAACATTTTCACCGATAACTCAGTTATCGATGCATTTATCGAAACCTATCGAAGTCCAAATGAAACCTGGAGCTATCCCCTTTCGTTTGATACCCATATTGCAGGGTAATATTAAGTTTTCGGGCAATCCAATTTTGACCGATAACTTAGTTATAGATCAAATTTATCGAAATATATCGAAGCTAAAATGAAACCTGGGGACCTCCCCTTTCGGTTGATACCCATATTGTACGATCTTTCTATACCTTTATGCGAAATATCATAAGTATAGGTTCAATATACTTAGAGTTATATGGAATAAAAAAAATTTCGAAAAGAAACGGTACCTAGCAGGGTCCGAACCCCCAAAATTAAAAAAAAAAATTGCTTATAGCTCCTTCCAGACTATAACCTGTAGGCGTGCCAAATTTCAGCAAAATCCGTCCAGCCATTCTCACGTTTTTAGAGAACAAAAGCAAACGTCTGGACATCCAAACATCCAAACATCGCTACATTCACATTTATAATATTAGTAGGATAGCAGGGTACCCGGCGTTGCTCGGGATGTAAGTAGTTAGGGGGCTTTCAAAATCAATAATATACTTTAAGATTTCATATTTATATAATACTAGAAGGACCCGGCAGACGTTGTTCTGCCCAAATTTAGGGAAAAAATCGCACGATAAATAAAAAAGTTTGGAATATTTCGGTCCCTGGTCCACTTCCCGGAAACTTTACATAAACACTCTCCGCGTTCCTACTGAGCTATCCTGTAAATATGAACAAAATCGGCGCTGTAGTTCCGGAGTCTATAACATACATACAAACATATGTACATCCAGGAAATAACAGGAGTTAATTTATGGAAATGTTGCAATGTCAAAGCGAACCCCGTGGCCTCCCCCTTATACATATTGTATACAAATTAAGAGGTTTTTAGGCAACCACATTTTTACCGATAACTCAGTTATCGATTAATTAATCGAAATGTTGCAATGTCCAAACAAACCCCGTGGTTTTTACCATATTGTATGCATGTTTAGAGGTGTTGGGCAACCACATTTTTACCAAATTTGAAAATATACAGTTCCAGGTTAGTTGGGTAACATTAGTGCGCACATCTACAAAACTGTATGAGGTATTGAAATGGCATTAAATGGGGTCCTATGCTAAGCTCCATAGAATATGTGTACAAAATTTCGTAAAGATTGGTGCTGTATTTATATTAGCTCTATTGTTAATAAATATATCGAAATGAACCAAAGTCCAAATAAAAGCTCTGGTCTTCCCCTTTCGATTGATACCAATTTTGTGCGAATATTCCAAAGTTTACCCGAAACCACATTTTGACCGATAACTCTGTTATCGATAAATATATCGAATTGAACCAAAGTCCAAATGAAAACTGTGGTCTTCCCCTTTCGATTGATACCAATTTTGTGCGAATATTCCAAAGTTTACCCGAAACCACATTTTGACCGATAACTCTGTTATCGATAAATATATCGAATTGAACCAAAGTCCAAATGAAAACCGTGGTCTTCCCCTTTCGATTGATACCAATTTTGTGCGAATACTCCAAATTTTACGGAAAACAACATTTTGGCCGATAACTCTATTATCGATAAATTTATCGAAATTTCATGATGCATGTTACCCATTCCACACTCCTAAGAACCTGTCTGCAAAATTTCGTGATGATCGGGCCATTTGTTCAGACGATAAAGAACCACAAACATCCGCAGTCACTCACAAACTTACGTTTTTATATATTAGTAAGATTATTGCCTACTGAAGAATTTACCAAATTCGAATATTTTGAAAAAAGAGTATTGAAAACCGGTTTTCAAAAATTTTCTTTTGCGGTATTCGTTGGTAACGTTAGGGGGCCTTTCAAGAATTCAATTTTGACAAATTTTGCCAGGATGAATTCAACTTCAAATGTTGATTTGATACAATATTGTAGGGTAATATTAAGGTTTTTCTGCAATCGCATTTTTACCGATAACTCAGCTATAGATAAATTTATCGATATATGTATATCGAAGTCCCAATGAAACCTGGGGCCATCCTATACCTACATATATGCGAAATATCATAAGTATAGGTCAAGTATACTCAGAACTGTATGGGGGAAAAAAAAATCAAAAAGTAATGGTCCCTAGAAGCGTCCGAACCCCCAAAATTAATAAAAAAAAAATAGCTTATAACTCCTTCCAGACTATAGCGTGTATGTGTTCCTAACTTCATCAAAATCCGTCTTGCCATTCTCACGTGATTGAGTAACAGAAGCAAACGTCTGGACATCCAAACATCGCTACATTCACATTTATAATATTAGATTATTGCCTACTGAAGAATTTACCAAATTTTGAAAAAGAATATTGAAAACTGGTTTTCAAAAATGTTCTTTTGAGGTATTCGTAGGTAACGTTAGGGGGCCTTTCAAGAATTCAATTTTGACAAATTGTGCCAGGATGAATTCAACTTCAAATGTTGATTTGATACAATATTGTAGGGTAATATTAAGGTTTTTCTGCCATCGCATTTTTACCGATAACTCAGTTATAGATAAATTTATCGAAATATGTCGAAGTACAAATGAAACCTGGGGCCTTCCCCTTTCGTTTGATACCCATATTGTAGGGCAAGTTTAAGTTTTTTGGGCAATCACATTTTCACCGATAACTCAGTTATCGATCAATTTACCGAAACCTATCGAAGTCCAAATGAAACCTGCGGCCTTCTCCTTTCGTTTTATACCCATATTATAAAGTAATGTTAAGTTTTTTGGGCAATCACCGATAACTCAGTTATCGATAAATTTATCGAAATATATCGAAGTCCAAATGAAACCTGGAGCTATCTCCTTTCGTTTGATACCCATATTGTAGGGTAATATAGAGGTTTTCGGGCAGTCGCATTTTGACCGATAACTCAGTTATCGATCAATTTATCGAAATATATTCAAGTAAAAATTAAACCTGGGGCCTTCCCCTTTCGTTTGATACCCATATTGTAGGCCAAGTTTAAGGTTTTTGGGCAATCACATTTTCACCGATAACTCAGTTATCGATCAATTTATCGAAACCTATCGTAGTCCAAATGAAACCTGCTGCCTTCTTTCGTTTTATACCCATATTATAGAGTAATGTTAAGTTTTTTGGGCAATCACCGATAACTCAGTTATCGATAAATTTATCGAAATATATCGAAGTCCAAATGAAACCTGGAGCTATCTCCTTTCGTTTGATACCCATATTGTAGGGTAATATAGAGGTTTTCGGGCAATCGCATTTTGACCGATGACTCAGTTATCGATCAATTTATCGAAATATATTGAAGTACAAATGAAACCTGGGGCCTTCCCCTTTCATTTGATACCCATATTGTAGGCAATATTAAGGTTTTTCTGCAATAACATTTTCACCGATAACTCAGTTATCGATAAATTTATCGAAATATATCGAAGTCCAAATGAAACCTGGAGCTATCTTATTTCGCTTGATAGCCATATTGTAGGGTAATATAGAAGTTTTCGGGCAATCGCATTTTGACCGATAACTCAGTTATCGATCAATTTATCGAAACCTATCGAAGTCCAAATGAAACCCGGAGCTATCCCCTTTCGTATGATACCCATATTGTTATCGATCAATTTATCGAAATATATCGAAGCTAAAATGAAACCTGGGGCCTTCCTCTTTCGGTTGATACCCATATTATAGAGTAATGTTAAGTTTTTTGGGCAATCACCGATAACTCAGTTATCGATAAATTTATCGAAATATATCGAAGTCCAAATGAAACCTTGAGCTATCTCTTTTCGTTTGATACCCATATTGTAGGGTAATATTAAGGTTTTCGGGAAATCGAATTTTGACCGATAACTTAGTTATCGATCAATTTATCGAAATATGTCGAAGCTAAAATGAAACCTGGGGCCTTCCCCTTTCGGTTGATACCCATATTGTACGATCTTTCTATACATTTATGCGAAATATCATAAGTATAGGTTCAATATGCTTAGAGTTATACGGAATAAAAAAAATTTCGAAAAGAAACGGTCCCTAGCAGGGTTGGAACCCCCAAAATTAAAAAAAAAAATATCCTTTAGCTCCTTCCAGACTATAACCTGTAGGCGTGCCAAATTTCAACAAAATCCGTCCAGCCATTCTCACGTTTTTAGGGAATAAAAGCAAACGTCTGGACATCCAAACCTCCAAACATCGCTACATTCACATTTATAATATTAGTAGGATTATTGCCTACTGAAGAATTTACCAAATTCGAATATTTTGAAAATTTTGAAAAAAGAGTATTGAAAAACGGTTTACAAAAATTTTCTTTTGCGGTATTCGTTGGTAACGTTAGGGGGCCTTTCAAGAATTCAATTTTGACAAATTTTGCCAGGATGAATTCAACTTCAAATGTTGATTTGATACAATATTGTAGGGTAATAGGCTGTTCATGCTGGGCCAGCATTTTGCATTCTCTTCGCATTTTAGCATTTAACCCAAAATGCAGCATTTATTTTAGCATTTTCCATACAAATTTTGACAACAAAATGCCACTTTATTTTTGCATTAGCATTGTAACCTTCGAAGAAAATCGTGATTCGAATTTAAAAGAGTGGCAATATTGGTTGTTTTTACTTGGCGTTCTCTCATTCTCTGTCTTTCGTAAACATACAGCAAATTTGTTCCGATTTTAAATTTGTAATTTAGGGCGCGTGTTGTGTGATATTGTTAAAATAAATCAATCTACAAATTAATCCGATGTTTGTGAAGGGATTTAAATAAAAGATTTAATAAGAAGGTTTACATTTTTTCAAACGTGGCATAACCTCAAAAAAATGTTCGAACTTGCTAAATGTGCATTTGCTTAATGCGCCAGCATGAACGCTTTTTCGAAACCAATGTCCGAAAATGCTAAATGTTGCATTTTAAATGCAGCATGAACACAATATAATATGAAGGTTTTTCTGCAATCGCATTTTTACCGACAACTCAGTTATAGATAAATTTATCGAAATATATCGAAGTCCCAATGAAACCTGGGGCCATCCTATACCTACATATATGCGAAATATCATAAGTATAGGTCAAGTATACTCAGAACTGTATGGGGGGAAAAAATATCAAAAAGTAATGGTCCCTAGAAGCGTCCAAACCCCCAAAATTAATAAAAAAAAAATAGCCTATAACTCCTTCCAGACTATAACCTGTATGCGTTCCTAACTTCATCAAAATCCGTCTTGGTTTTCTCACGTGATTGAGTAACAGAAGCAAACGTCTGGACATCCAAACATCGCTACATTCACATTTATAATATTAGATTATTGCCTACTGAAGAATTTACCAAATTTTGAAAAAGAATATTGAAAACTGGTTTTCAAAAATGTTCTTTTGAGGTATTTGTAGGTAACGTTAGGGGGCCTTTCAAGAATTCAATTTTGACAAATTGTGCCAGGATGAATTCAACTTCAAATGTTGATTTGATACAATATTGTAGGGTAATATTAAGGTTTTTCTGTCATCGCATTTTTACCGATAACTCAGTTATAGATAAATTTATCGAAATATGTCGAAGTACAAATGAAACCTGGGGCCTTCCCCTTTCGTTTGATACCCATATTGTAGGGCAAGTTTAAGTTTTTTGGGCAATCACATTTTCACCGATAACTCAGTTATCGATCAATTTACCGAAACCTATCGAAGTCCAAATGAAACCTGCGGCCTTCTCCTTTCGTTTTATACCCATATTATAAAGTAATGTTAAGTTTTTTGGGCAATCACCGATAACTCAGTTATCGATAAATTTATCGAAATATATCGAAGTCCAAATGAAACCTGGAGATATCTCCTTTCGTTTGATACCCATATTGTAGGGTAATATAGAGGTTTTCGGGCAGTCGCATTTTGACCGATAACTCAGTTATCGATCAATTTATCGAAATATATTCAAGTAAAAATTAAACCTGGGGCCTTCCCCTTTCGTATGATACCCATATTGTAGGCCAAGTTTAAGGTTTTTGGGCAATCACATTTTCACCGATAACTCAGTTATCGATCAATTTATCGAAACCTATCGTAGTCCAAATGAAACCTGCTGCCTTCTTTCGTTTTATACCCATATTATAGAGTAATGTTAAGTTTTTTGGGCAATCACCGATAACTCAGTTATCGATAAATTTATCGAAATATATCGAAGTCCAAATGAAACCTGGAGCTATCTCCTTTCGTTTGATACCCATATTGTAGGGTAATATAGAGGTTTTCGGGCAATCGCATTTTGACCGATGACTCAGTTATCGATCAATTTATCGAAATATATTGAAGTACAAATGAAACCTGGGGCCTTCCCCTTTCATTTGATACCCATATTGTAGGCAATATTAAGGTTTTTCTGCAATAACATTTTCACCGATAACTCAGTTATCGATAAATTTATCGAAATATATCGAAGTCCAAATGAAACCTGGAGCTATCTTATTTCGCTTGATAGCCATATTGTAGGGTAATATAGAAGTTTTCGGGCAATCGCATTTTGACCGATAACTCAGTTATCGATCAATTTATCGAAACCTATCGAAGTCCAAATGAAACCCGGAGCTATCCCCTTTCGTATGATACCCATATTGTTATCGATCAATTTATCGAAATATATCGAAGCTAAAATGAAACCTGGGGCCTTCCCCTTTCGGTTGATACCCATATTATAGAGTAATGTTAAGTTTTTTGGGCAATCACCGATAACTCAGTTATCGATAAATTTATCGAAATATATCGAAGTCCAAATGAAACCTTGAGCTATCTCTTTTCGTTTGATACCCATATTGTAGGGTAATATTAAGGTTTTCGGGAAATCGAATTTTGACCGATAACTTAGTTATCGATCAATTTATCGAAATATATCGAAGCTAAAATGAAACCTGGGGCCTTCCCCTTTCGGTTGATACCCATATTGTACGATCTTTCTATACATTTATGCGAAATATCATAAGTATAGGTTCAATATGCTTAGAGTTATACGGAATAAAAAAAATTTCGAAAAGAAACGGTCCCTAGCAGGGTTGGAACCCCCAAAATTAAAAAAAAAAAATATCCTATAGCTCCTTCCAGACTATAACCTGTAGGCGTGCCAAATTTCAACAAAATCCGTCCAGCCATTCTCACGTTTTTAGGGAATAAAAGCAAACGTCTGGACATCCAAACCTCCAAACATCGCTACATTCACATTTATAATATTAGTAGGATTATTGCCTACTGAAGAATTTACCAAATTCGAATATTTTGAAAATTTTGAAAAAAGAGTATTGAAAAACGGTTTACAAAAATTTTCTTTTGCGGTATTCGTTGGTAACGTTAGGGGGCCTTTCAAGAATTCAATTTTGACAAATTTTGCCAGGATGAATTCAACTTCAAATGTTGATTTGATACAATATTGTAGGGTAATAGGCTGTTCATGCTGGGCCAGCATTTTGCATTCTCTTCGCATTTTAGCATTTAACCCAAAATGCAGCACTTATTTTAGCATTTTCCATACAAATTTTGACAACAAAATGCCACTTTATTTTTGCATTAGCATTGTAACCTTCGAAGAAAATCGTGATTCGAATTTAAAAGAGTGGCAATATTGGTTGTTTTTACTTGGCGTTCTCTCATTCTCTGTCTTTCGTAAACATACAGCAAATTTGTTCCGATTTTAAATTTGTAATTTAGGGCGCGTGTTGTGTGATATTGTTAAAATAAATCAATCTACAAATTAATCCGATGTTTGTGAAGGGATTTAAATAAAAGATTTAATAAGAAGGTTTACATTTTTTCAAACGTGGCATAACCTCAAAAAAATGTTCGAACTTGCTAAATGTGCATTTGCTTAATGCGCCAGCATGAACGCTTTTTCGAAACCAATGTCCGAAAATGCTAAATGTTGCATTTTAAATGCAGCATGAACACGATATAATATGAAGGTTTTTCTGCAATCGCATTTTTACCGACAACTCAGTTATAGATAAATTTATCGAAATATATCGAAGTCCCAATGAAACCTGGGGCCATCCTATACCTACATATATGCGAAATATCATAAGTATAGGTCAAGTATACTCAGAACTGTATGGGGGAAAAAATATCAAAAAGTAATGGTCCCTAGAAGCGTCCAAACCCCCAAAATTAATAAAAAAAAAATAGCCTATAACTCCTTCCAGACTATAACCTGTATGCGTTCCTAACTTCATCAAAATCCGTCTTGGTTTTCTCACGTGATTGAGTAACAGAAGCAAACGTCTGGACATCCAAACATCGCTACATTCACATTTATAATATTAGTATGATTATTGCCTACTGAAGAATTTACCAAATTTTTAAAAAGAATATTGAAAACTGGTTTTCAAAAATGTTCTTTTGAGGTATTCGTAGGTAACGTTAGGAGGCCTTTCAAGAATTAAATTTTGACAAATTGTGCCAGGATGAATTCAACTTCAAATGTTGATTTGATACAATATTGTAGGGTAATATTAAGGTTTTTCTGCAATCGCATTTTTACCGATAACTCAGTTATAGATAAATTTATCGAAATATGTCGAAGTACAAATGAAACCTGGGGCCTTCCCCTTTCGTTTGATACCCATATTGTAGGGCAAGTTTAAGTTTTATGGCAATCACATTTTCACCGATAACTCAGTTATCGATCAATTTATCGAAACCTATCGTGGCCAAATGAAACCTGCTGCCTTCTTTCGTTTTGTACCCATATTATAGAGTAATGTTAAGTTTTTTGGGCAATCACCGATAGCTCAGTTATCGATAAATTTATCGAAATATATCGAAGTCCAAATGAAACCTGGAGCTATCCCCTTTCGTTTGATACCCATATTGCCGGGTAATATTAAGGTTTTCGGGCAATCGAATTTTTACCGACAACTCAGTTATAGATAAATTTATCGAAATATATCGAAGTCCCAATGAAACCTGGGGCCATCCTATACCTACATATATGCGAAATATCATAAGTATAGCTCAAGTATACTCAGAACTGTATGGGGGGAAAAGATATCAAAAAGTAATGGTCCCTAGAAGCGTCCAAACCCCCAAAATTAATAAAAAAACAAGTAAGGAAAGGGCTGTCTTCGGCTGTGCCGAAGTCTTTATACCTTTCATGAATATGCACAACTTTTCTCAGTGTCCGCTCCTTACTTACAATTACTCACAAACTCTCCAAAACTGTTAATTTAAAAATACATAGCCAAACCACATATATCGGAGCAATCGGTAATATGGGAGCTATATGTTATGTAAGTCCGATCTGTATGATTATCACTACACACATCACTCATATAATAAGTACCAAACCTGCAAAATTCTACGTTTCTAGCTTTCTATTTGAAAAATTTATAGCCCGAAACCCATTTATCGAAACTATCGATTATATGGGAGCTATTAGTTATGTTGGTCCGATCCAGGTGATTTTCACTACACACATTACTTATATAGTATGTACTAAACCTGCGAAATTTCGCTCTAATAGCTTTTTAATTGCAAGAGTTAGAGGCCAAAACCCGTTTATCGGAACAATCGATTGTATGGGAGCTATGCGTTGTATCGTTCCGATCTTGCTGGTTCCGACAAATGATTAATCCTTTGCAAAATGGCGCCTGCTTGCAAAATTTCATCGAGATATCTCTAAAATTGAGGGACTAGTTTGCGTTCAAACAGACGGACGGACAGACGGACAGACGGACGGACGGACGGACGGACGGACAGACGGACATGGCTAAATCAACTCAGCTCGTCGCCCTGATCATTTCGGTATACTTTATGGTGGGTCTATCTCTTCTTCTTCTCATACTTACAAACATCGGACCAAAGTTATAATACCATTTCATGCTCATGAAAGGTATAAAAATAGCCTATAACTCCTTCCAGACTATAACCTGTATGCGTTCCTAACTTCATCAAAATCCGTCTTGCCATTCTCACGTGATTGAGTAACAGAAGCAAACGTCTGGACATCCAAACATCGCTACATTCACATTTATAATATTAGTATGATTATTGCCTACTGAAGAATTTACCAAATTTTTAAAAAGAATATTGAAAACTGGTTTTCAAAAATGTTCTTTTGAGGTATTCGTAGGTAAAGTTAGGGGGCCTTTCAAGAATTAAATTTTGACAAATTGTGCCAGGATGAATTCAACTTCAAATGTTGATTTGATACAATATTGTAGGGTAATATTAAGGTTTTTCTGCAATCGCATTTTTACCGATAACTCAGTTATAGATAAATTTATCGAAATATGTCGAAGTACAAATGAAACCTGGGGCCTTCCCCTTTCGTTTGATACCCATATTGTAGGGCAAGTTTAAGTTTTTTGGGCAATCACATTTTCACCGATAACTCAGTTATCGACCAATTTATCGAAACCTATCGTAGTCCAAATGAAACCTGCTGCCTTCTCCTTTCGTTTTATACCCTATTATAGGGTAATGTTAAGTTTTTTGGGCAATCACCGATAACTCAGTTATCGATAAACTTATCGAAATATATCGAAGTCCAAATGAAACCTGGAGCTATCTCCTTTCGTTTGATACCCATATTGTAGGGTAATATAGAGGTTTTCGGGCAGTCGCATTTTGACCGATAACTCAGTTATCGATCAATTTATCGAAATATATTCAAGTAAAAAGGAAACCTGGGGCCTTCCCCTTTCGTTTGATACCCATATTGTAGGTCAAGTTTAAGGTTTTTGGGGAATCACATTTTCACCGATAACTTAGTTATCGATCAATTTATCGAAACCTATCGTAGTCCAAATGAAACCTGCTGCCTTCTCCTTTCGTTTTATACCCTATTATAGGGTAATGTTAAGTTTTTTGGGCAATCACCGATAACTCAGTTATCGATAAACTTATCGAAATATATCGAAGTCCAAATGAAACCTGGAGCTATCTCCTTTCGTTTGATATCCATATTGTAGGGTAATATAGAGGTTTTCGGGCAATCGCATTTTGACCGATGACTCAGTTATCGATCAATTTATCGAAATATATTGAAGTACAAATGAAACCTGGGGCCTTCCCCTTTCATCTGATACCCATATTGTAGGACAATTTTAAGGTTTTTGTGCAATAACATTTTCACCGATAACTCAGTTATCGATAAATTTATCGAAATATATCGAAGTCCAAATGAAACCTGGAGCTATCTTCTTTCGTTTGATACCCATATTGTAGGGTAATATAGAAGTTTTCGGGCAATCGCATTTTGACCGATAACTCAGTTATCGATCAATTTATCGAAACCTATCGAAATCCAAATGAAACCCGGAGCTATCCCCTTTCGTATGATACCCATATTGTAGGTCAAGTTTAAGGTTTTTGGGGAATCACATTTTCACCGATAACTTAGTTATCGATCAATTTATCGAAACCTATCGTAGTCCAAATGAAACCTGCTGCCTTCTCCTTTCGTTTTATACCCTATTATAGGGTAATGTTAAGTTTTTTGGGCAATCACCGATAACTCAGTTATCGATAAATTTATCGAAATATATCGAAGTCCAAATGAAACCTTGAGCTATCTCCTTTCGTTTGATACCCATATTGTAGGGTAATATTAAGGTTTTCGGGAAATCCAATTTTGACCGATAACTTAGTTATCGATCAATTTATCGAAATATATCGAAGCTAAAATGAAACCTGGGGCCTTCCCCTTTCGGTTGATACCCATATTGTACGATCTTTCTATACCTTTATGCGAAATATCATAAGTATAGGTTCAATATGCTTAGAGTTATACGGAATAAAAAAAATTTCGAAAAGAAACGGTCCCTAGCAGGGTTGGAACCCCCAAAATTAAAAAAAAAAATATCCTATAGCTCCTTCCAGACCTGTAGGCGTGCCAAATTTCAACAAAATCCGTCCAGCCATTCTCACGTTTTTAGGGAATAAAAGCAAACGTCTGGACATCCAAACCTCCAAACATCGCTACATTCACATTTATAATATTAGTAGGATTATTGCCTACTGAAGAATTTACCAAATTCGAATATTTTGAAAATTTTGAAAAAAGAGTATTGAAAAACGGTCGTAAACATACAGCAAATTTGTTCCGATTTTAAATTTGTAATTTAGGGCGCGTGTTGTGTAATATTGTTAAAATAAATCAATCTACAAATTAATCCGATGTTTGTGAAGGGATTTAAATAAAAGATTTAATAAGAAGGTTTACATTTTTTCAAACGTGGCATAACCTCAAAAAAATGTTCGAACTTGCTAAATGTGCATTTGCTTAATGCGCCAGCATGAACGCTTTTTCGAAACCAATGTCCGAAAATGCTAAATGTTGCATTTTAAATGCAGCATGAACACGATATAATATGAAGGTTTTTCTGCAATCGCATTTTTACCGACAACTCAGTTATAGATAAATTTATCGAAATATATCGAAGTCCCAATGAAACCTGGGGCCATCCTATACCTACATATATGCGAAATATCATAAGTATAGGTCAAGTATACTCAGAACTGTATGGGGGGAAAAAATATCAAAAAGTAATGGTCCCTAGAAGCGTCCAAACCCCCAAAATTAATAAAAAAAAAATAGCCTATAACTCCTTCCAGACTATAACCTGTATGCGTTCCTAACTTCATCAAAATCCGTCTTGGTTTTCTCACGTGATTGAGTAACAGAAGCAAACGTCTGGACATCCAAACATCGCTACATTCACATTTATAATATTAGTATGATTATTGCCTACTGAAGAATTTACCAAATTTTTAAAAAGAATATTGAAAACTGGTTTTCAAAAATGTTCTTTTGAGGTATTCGTAGGTAACGTTAGGAGGCCTTTCAAGAATTAAATTTTGACAAATTGTGCCAGGATGAATTCAACTTCAAATGTTGATTTGATACAATATTGTAGGGTAATATTAAGGTTTTTCTGCAATCGCATTTTTACCGATAACTCAGTTATAGATAAATTTATCGAAATATGTCGAAGTACAAATGAAACCTGGGGCCTTCCCCTTTCGTTTGATACCCATATTGTAGGGCAAGTTTAAGTTTTATGGCAATCACATTTTCACCGATAACTCAGTTATCGATCAATTTATCGAAACCTATCGTAGTCCAAATGAAACCTGCTGCCTTCTTTCGTTTTGTACCCATATTATAGAGTAATGTTAAGTTTTTTGGGCAATCACCGATAGCTCAGTTATCGATAAATTTATCGAAATATATCGAAGTCCAAATGAAACCTGGAGCTATCCCCTTTCGTTTGATACCCATATTGCCGGGTAATATTAAGGTTTTCGGGCAATCGAATTTTTACCAACAACTCAGTTATAGATAAATTTATCGAAATATATCGAAGTCCCAATGAAACCTGGGGCCATCCTATACCTACATATATGCGAAATATCATAAGTATAGGTCAAGTATACTCAGAACTGTATGGGGGGAAAAAATATCAAAAAGTAATGGTCCCTAGAAGCGTCCAAACCCCCAAAATTAATAAAAAAAAAATAGCCTCTAACTCCTTCCAGACTATAACCTGTATGCGTTCCGAACTTCATCAAAATCCGTCTTGGTTTTCTCACGTGATTGAGTAACAGAAGCAAACGTCTGGACATCCAAACATCGCTACATTCACATTTATAATATTAGTATGATTATTGCCTACTGAAGAATTTACCAAATTTTTAAAAAGAATATTGAAAACTGGTTTTCAAAAATGTTCTTTTGAGGTATTCGTAGGTAACGTTAGGGGGCCTTTCAAGAATTAAATTTTGACAAATTGTGCCAGGATGAATTCAACTTCAAATGTTGATTTGATACAATATTGTAGGGTAATAGGCTGTTCATGCTGGGCCAGCATTTTGCATTCTCTTCGCATTTTAGCATTTAACCCAAAATGCAGCATTTATTTTAGCATTTTCCATACAAATTTTGACAACAAAATGCCACTTTATTTTTGCATTAGCATTGTAACCTTCGAAGAAAATCGTGATTCGAATTTAAAAGAGTGGCAATATTGGTTGTTTTTACTTGGCGTTCTCTCATTCTCTGTCTTTCGTAAACATACAGCAAATTTGTTCCGATTTTAAATTTGTAATTTAGGGCGCGTGTTGTGTGATATTGTTAAAATAAATCAATCTACAAATTAATCCGATGTTTGTGAAGGGATTTAAATAAAAGATTTAATAAGAAGGTTTACATTTTTTCAAACGTGGCATAACCTCAAAAAAATGTTCGAACTTGCTAAATGTGCACTTGCTTAATGCGCCAGCATGAACGCTTTTTCGAAACCAATGTCCGAAAATGCTAAATGTTGCATTTTAAATGCAGCATGAACACGATATAATATGAAGGTTTTTCTGCAATCGCATTTTTACCGACAACTCAGTTATAGATAAATTTATCGAAATATATCGAAGTCCCAATGAAACCTGGGGCCATCCTATACCTACATATATGCGAAATATCATAAGTATAGGTCAAGTATACTCAGAACTGTATGGGGGGAAAAAATATCAAAAAGTAATGGTCCCTAGAAGCGTCCAAACCCCCAAAATTAATAAAAAAAAATAGCCTATAACTCCTTCCAGACTATAACCTGTATGCGTTCCTAACTTCATCAAAATCCGTCTTGGTTTTCTCACGTGATTGAGTAACAGAAGCAAACGTCTGGACATCTAAACATCGCTACATTCACATTTATAATATTAGTATGATTATTGCCTACTGAAGAATTTACCAAATTTTTAAAAAGAATATTGAAAACTGGTTTTCAAAAATGTTCTTTTGAGGTATTCGTAGGTAACTTTAGGGGGCCTTTCAAGAATTAAATTTTGACAAATTGTGCCAGGATGAATTCAACTTCAAATATTGATTTGATACAATATTGTAGGGTAATATTAAGGTTTTTCTGCAATCGCATTTTTACCGATAACTCAGTTATAGATAAATTTATCGAAATATGTCGAAGTACAAATGAAACCTGGGGCCTTCCCCTTTCGTTTGATACCCATATTGTAGGGCAAGTTTAAGTTTTATGGCAATCACATTTTCACCGATAACTCAGTTATCGATCAATTTATCGAAACCTATCGTAGTCCAAATGAAACCTGCTGCCTTCTTTCGTTTTGTACCCATATTATAGAGTAATGTTAAGTTTTTTGGGCAATCACCGATAGCTCAGTTATCGATAAATTTATCGAAATATATCGAAGTCCAAATGAAACCTGGAGCTATCCCCTTTCGTTTGATACCCATATTGCCGGGTAATATTAAGGTTTTCGGGCAATCGAATTTTTACCAACAACTCAGTTATAGATAAATTTATCGAAATATATCGAAGTCCCAATGAAACCTGGGGCCATCCTATACCTACATATATGCGAAATATCATAAGTATAGCTCAAGTATACTCAGAACTGTATGGGGGGAAAAGATATCAAAAAGTAATGGTCCCTAGAAGCGTCCAAACCCCCAAAATTAATAAAAAAAAAATAGCCTATAACTCCTTCCAGACTATAACCTGTATGCGTTCCTAACTTCATCAAAATCCGTCTTGCCATTCTCACGTGATTGAGTAACAGAAGCAAACGTCTGGACATCCAAACATCGCTACATTCACATTTATAATATTAGTATGATTATTGCCTACTGAAGAATTTACCAAATTTTTAAAAAGAATATTGAAAACTGGTTTTCAAAAATGTTCTTTTGAGGTATTCGTAGGTAACGTTAGGGGGCCTTTCAAGAATTAAATTTTGACAAATTGTGCCAGGATGAATTCAACTTCAAATGTTGATTTGATACAATATTGTAGGGTAATATTAAGGTTTTTCTGCAATCGCATTTTTACCGATAACTCAGTTATAGATAAATTTATCGAAATATGTCGAAGTACAAATGAAACCTGGGGCCTCCCCCTTTCGTTTGATACCCATATTGTAGGGCAAGTTTAAGTTTTTTGGGCAATCACATTTTCACCGATAACTCAGTTATCGATCAATTTATCGAAACCTATCGTAGTCCAAATGAAACCTGCTGCCTTCTCCTTTCGTTTTATACCCTATTATAGGGTAATGTTAAGTTTTTTGGGCAATCACCGATAACTCAGTTATCGATAAACTTATCGAAATATATCGAAGTCCAAATGAAACCTGGAGCTATCTCCTTTCGTTTGATACCCATATTGTAGGGTAATATAGAGGTTTTCGGGCAGTCGCATTTTGACCGATAACTCAGTTATCGATCAATTTATCGAAATATATTCAAGTAAAAAGGAAACCTGGGGCCTTCCCCTTTCGTTTGATACCCATATTGTAGGTCAAGTTTAAGGTTTTTGGGGAATCACATTTTCACCGATAACTTAGTTATCGATCAATTTATCGAAACCTATCGTAGTCCAAATGAAACCTGCTGCCTTCTCCTTTCGTTTTATACCCTATTATAGGGTAATGTTAAGTTTTTTGGGCAATCACCGATAACTCAGTTATCGATAAACTTATCGAAATATATCGAAGTCCAAATGAAACCTGGAGCTATCTCCTTTCGTTTAATATCCATATTGTAGGGTAATATAGAGGTTTTCGGGCAATCGCATTTTGACCGATGACTCAGTTATCGATCAATTTATCGAAATATATTGAAGTACAAATGAAACCTGGGGCCTTCCCCTTTCATCTGATACCCATATTGTAGGGCAATTTTAAGGTTTTTGTGCAATAACGTTTTCACCGATAACTCAGTTATCGATAAATTTATCGAAATATATCGAAGTCCAAATGAAACCTGGAGCTATCTTCTTTCGTTTGATACCCATATTGTAGGGTAATATAGAAGTTTTCGGGCAATAGCATTTTGACCGATAACTCAGTTATCGATCAATTTATCGAAACCTATCGAAATCCAAATGAAACCCGGAGCTATCCCCTTTCGTATGATACCCATATTGTAGGTCAAGTTTAAGGTTTTTGGGGAATCACATTTTCACCGATAACTTAGTTATCGATCAATTTATCGAAACCTATCGTAGTCCAAATGAAACCTGCTGCCTTCTCCTTTCGTTTTATACCCTATTATAGGGTAATGTTAAGTTTTTTGGGCAATCACCGATAACTCAGTTATCGATAAATTTATCGAAATATATCGAAGTCCAAATGAAACCTTGAGCTATCTCCTTTCGTTTGATACCCATATTGTAGGGTAATATTAAGGTTTTCGGGAAATCCAATTTTGACCGATAACTTAGTTATCGATCAATTTATCGAAATATATCGAAGCTAAAATGAAACCTGGGGCCTTCCCCTTTCGGTTGATACCCATATTGTACGATCTTTCTATACCGTTATGCGAAATATCATAAGTATAGGTTCAATATGCTTAGAGTTATACGGAATAAAAAAAATTTCGAAAAGAAACGGTCCCTAGCAGGGTTGGAACCCCCAAAATTAAAAAAAAAAATATCCTATAGCTCCTTCCAGACTATAACCTGTAGGCGTGCCAAATTTCAACAAAATCCGTCCAGCCATTCTCACGTTTTTAGGGAATAAAAGCAAACGTCTGGACATCAAAACCTCCAAACATCGCTACATTCACATTTATAATATTAGTAGGATTATTGCCTACTGAAGAATTTACCAAATTCGAATATTTTGAAAATTTTGAAAAAAGAGTATTGAAAAACGGTCGTAAACATACAGCAAATTTGTTCCGATTTTAAATTTGTAATTTAGGGCGCGTGTTGTGTAATATTGTTAAAATAAATCAATCTACAAATTAATCCGATGTTTGTGAAGGGATTTAAATAAAAGATTTAATAAGAAGGTTTACATTTTTTCAAACGTGGCATAACCTCAAAAAAATGTTCGAACTTGCTAAATGTGCATTTGCTTAATGCGCCAGCATGAACGCTTTTTCGAAACCAATGTCCGAAAATGCTAAATGTTGCATTTTAAATGCAGCATGAACACGATATAATATTAAGGTTTTTCTGCAATCGCATTTTTACCGACAACTCAGTTATAGATAAATTTATCGAAATATATCGAAGTCCCAATGAAACCTGGGGCCATCCTATACCTACATATATGCGAAATATCATAAGTATAGGTCAAGTATACTCAGAACTGTATGGGGGGAAAAAATATCAAAAAGTAATGGTCCCTAGAAGCGTCCAAACCCCCAAAATTAATAAAAAAAAAATAGCCTATAACTCCTTCCAGACTATAACCTGTATGCGTTCTTAACTTCATCAAAATCCGTCTTGCCATTCTCACGTGATTGAGTAACAGAAGCAAACGTCTGGACATCCAAACATCGCTACATTCACATTTATAATATTAGTATGATTATTGCCTACTGAAGAATTTACCAAATTTTTAAAAAGAATATTGAAAACTGGTTTTCAAAAATGTTCTTTTGAGGTATTCGTAGGTAACGTTAGGGGGCCTTTCAAGAATTAAATTTTGACAAATTGTGCCAGGATGAATTCAACTTCAAATGTTGATTTGATACAATATTGTAGGGTAATATTAAGGTTTTTCTGCAATCGCATTTTTACCGATAACTCAGTTATAGATAAATTTGTCGAAATATGTCGAAGTACAAATGAAACCTGGGGCCTTCCCCTTTCGTTTGATACCCATATTGTAGGGCAAGTTTAAGTTTTATGGCAATCACATTTTCACCGATAACTCAGTTATCGATCAATTTATCGAAACCTATCGTAGTCCAAATGAAACCTGTTGCCTTCTTTCGTTTTATACCCATATTATAGAGTAATGTTAAGTTTTTTGGGCAATCACCGATAACTCAGTTATCGATAAATTTATCGAAATATATCGAAGTCCAAATGAAACCTGGAGCTATCCCCTTTCGTTTGATACCCATATTGCCGGGTAATATTAAGGTTTTCGGGCTATCGAATTTTTACCGACAACTCAGTTATAGATAAATTTATCGAAATATATCGAAGTCCCAATGAAACCTGGGGCCATCCTATACCTACATATATGCGAAATATCATAAGTATAGGTCAAGTATACTCAGAACTGTATGGGGGGAAAAAATATCAAAAAGTAATGGTCCCTAGAAGCGTCCAAACCCCCAAAATTAATAAAAAAAAAATAGCCTCTAACTCCTTCCAGACTATAACCTGTATGCGTTCCGAACTTCATCAAAATCCGTCTTGGTTTTCTCACGTGATTGAGTAACAGAAGCAAACGTCTGGACATCCAAACATCGCTACATTCACATTTATAATATTAGTATGATTATTGCCTACTGAAGAATTTACCAAATTTTTAAAAAGAATATTGAAAACTGGTTTTCAAAAATGTTCTTTTGAGGTATTCGTAGGTAACGTTAGGGGGCCTTTCAAGAATTAAATTTTGACAAATTGTGCCAGGATGAATTCAACTTCAAATGTTGATTTGATACAATATTGTAGGGTAATATTAAGGTTTTTCTGCAATCGCATTTTTACCGATAACTCAGTTATAGATGAATTTATCGAAATATGTCGAAGTGCAAATGAAACCTGGGGCCTTCCCCTTTCGTTTGATACCCATATTGTAGGGCAAGTTTAAGTTTTATGGCAATCACATTTTCACCGATAACTCAGTTATCGATCAATTTATCGAAACCTATCGTAGTCCAAATGAAACCTGCTGCCTTCTTTCGTTTTATACCCATATTATAGAGTAATGTTAAGTTTTTTGGGCAATCACCGATAACTCAGTTATCGATAAATTTATCGAAATATATCGAAGTCCAAATGAAACCTGGAGCTATCCCCTTTCGTTTGATACCCATATTGCCGGGTAATATTAAGGTTTTCGGGCAATCGAATTTTTACCGACAACTCAGTTATAGATAAATTTATCGAAATATATCGAAGTCCCAATGAAACCTGGGGCCATCCTATACCTACATATATGCGAAATATCATAAGTATAGGTCAAGTATACTCAGAACTGTATGGGGGGAAAAGATATCAAAAAGTAATGGTCCCTAGAAGCGTCCAAACCCCCAAAATTAATAAAAAAAATAGCCTATAACTCCTTCCAGACTATAACCTGTATGCGTTCCTAACTTCATCAAAATCCGTCTTGCCATTCTCACGTGATTGAGTAACAGAAGCAAACGTCTGGACATCCAAACATCGCTACATTCACATTTATAATATTAGTATGATTATTGCCTACTGAAGAATTTACCAAATTTTTAAAAAGAATATTGAAAACTGGTTTTCAAAAATGTTCTTTTGAGGTATTCGTAGGTAAGGTTAGGGGGCCTTTCAAGAATTAAATTTTGACAAATTGTGCCAGGATGAATTCAACTTCAAATGTTGATTTGATACAATATTGTAGGGTAATAGGCTGTTCATGCTGGGCCAGCATTTTGCATTTTCTTCGCATTTTAGCATTTAACCCAAAATGCAGCATTTATTTTAGCATTTTCCATACAAATTTTGACAACAAAATGCCACTTTATTTTTGCATTAGCATTGTAACCTTCGAAGAAAATCGTGATTCGAATTTAAAAGAGTGGCAATATTGGTTGTTTTTACTTGGCGTTCTCTCATTCTCTGTCTTTCGTAAACATACAGCAAATTTGTTCCGATTTTAAATTTGTAATTTAGGGCGCGTGTTGTGTGATATTGTTAAAATAAATCAATCTACAAATTAATCCGATGTTTGTGAAGGGATTTAAATAAAAGATTTAATAAGAAGGTTTACATTTTTTCAAACGTGGCATAACCTCAAAAAAATGTTCGAACTTGCTAAATGTGCATTTGCTTAATGCGCCAGCATGAACGCTTTTTCGAAACCAATGTCCGAAAATGCTAAATGTTGCATTTTAAATGCAGCATGAACACGATATAATATGAAGGTTTTTCTGCAATCGCATTTTTACCGACAACTCAGTTATAGATAAATTTATCGAAATATATCGAAGTCCCAATGAAACCTGGGGCCATCCTATACCTACATATATGCGAAATATCATAAGTATAGGTCAAGTATACTCAGAACTGTATGGGGGGAAAAAATATCAAAAAGTAATGGTCCCTAGAAGCGTCCAAACCCCCAAAATTAATAAAAAAAAAATAGCCTCTAACTCCTTCCAGACTATAACCTGTATGCGTTCCGAACTTCATCAAAATCCGTCTTGGTTTTCTCACGTGATTGAGTAACAGAAGCAAACGTCTGGACATCCAAACATCGCTACATTCACATTTATAATATTAGTATGATTATTGCCTACTGAAGAATTTACCAAATTTTTAAAAAGAATATTGAAAACTGGTTTTCAAAAATGTTCTTTTGAGGTATTCGTAGGTAACGTTAGGGGGCCTTTCAAGAATTAAATTTTGACAAATTGTGCCAGGATGAATTCAACTTCAAATGTTGATTTGATACAATATTGTAGGGTAATATTAAGGTTTTTCTGCAATCGCATTTTTACCGATAACTCAGTTATAGATAAATTTATCGAAATATGTCGAAGTGCAAATGAAACCTGGGGCCTTCCCCTTTCGTTTGATACCCATATTGTAGGGCAAGTTTAAGTTTTATGGCAATCACATTTTCACCGATAACTCAGTTATCGATCAATTTATCGAAACCTATCGTAGTCCAAATGAAACCTGCTGCCTTCTTTCGTTTTATACCCATATTATAGAGTAATGTTAAGTTTTTTGGGCAATCACCGATAACTCAGTTATCGATAAATTTATCGAAATATATCGAAGTCCAAATGAAACCTGGAGCTATCCCCTTTCGTTTGATACCCATATTGCCGGGTAATATTAAGGTTTTCGGGCAATCGAATTTTTACCGACAACTCAGTTATAGATAAATTTATCGAAATATATCGAAGTCCCAATGAAACCTGGGGCCATCCTATACCTACATATATGCGAAATATCATAAGTATAGGTCAAGTATACTCAGAACTGTATGGGGGGAAAAGATATCAAAAAGTAATGGTCCCTAGAAGCGTCCAAACCCCCAAAATTAATAAAAAAAAATAGCCTATAACTCCTTCCAGACTATAACCTGTATGCGTTCCTAACTTCATCAAAATCCGTCTTGCCATTCTCACGTGATTGAGTAACAGAAGCAAACGTCTGGACATCCAAACATCGCTACATTCACATTTATAATATTAGTATGATTATTGCCTACTGAAGAATTTACCAAATTTTTAAAAAGAATATTGAAAACTGGTTTTCAAAAATGTTCTTTTGAGGTATTCGTAGGTAAGGTTAGGGGGCCTTTCAAGAATTAAATTTTGACAAATTGTGCCAGGATGAATTCAACTTCAAATGTTGATTTGATACAATATTGTAGGGTAATAGGCTGTTCATGCTGGGCCAGCATTTTGCATTTTCTTCGCATTTTAGCATTTAACCCAAAATGCAGCATTTATTTTAGCATTTTCCATACAAATTTTGACAACAAAATGCCACTTTATTTTTGCATTAGCATTGTAACCTTCGAAGAAAATCGTGATTCGAATTTAAAAGAGTGGCAATATTGGTTGTTTTTACTTGGCGTTCTCTCATTCTCTGTCTTTCGTAAACATACAGCAAATTTGTTCCGATTTTAAATTTGTAATTTAGGGCGCGTGTTGTGTGATATTGTTAAAATAAATCAATCTACAAATTAATCCGATGTTTGTGAAGGGATTTAAATAAAAGATTTAATAAGAAGGTTTACATTTTTTCAAACGTGGCATAACCTCAAAAAAATGTTCGAACTTGCTAAATGTGCATTTGCTTAATGCGCCAGCATGAACGCTTTTTCGAAAACAATGTCCGAAAATGCTAAATGTTGCATTTTAAATGCAGCATGAACACGATATAATATTAAGGTTTTTCTGCAATCGCATTTTTACCGACAACTCAGTTATAGATAAATTTATCGAAATATATCGAAATCCCAATGAAACCTGGGGCCATCCTATACCTACATATATGCGAAATATCATAAGTATAGGTCAAGTATACTCAGAACTGTATGGGGGGAAAAAATATCAAAAAGAAACGGTCCCTAGCAGGGTTGGAACCCCCAAAATTAAAAAAAAAAATATCCTATAGCTCCTTCCAGACTATAACCTGTAGGCGTGCCAAATTTCAACAAAATCCGTCCAGCCATTCTCACGTTTTTAGGGAATAAAAGCAAACGTCTGGACATCCAAACCTCCAAACATCGCTACATTCACATTTATAATATTAGTAGGATTATTGCCTACTGAAGAATTTACCAAATTCGAATATTTTGAAAATTTTAAAAAAAGAGTACTGAAAAACGGTTTTCAAAAATTTTCTTTTGCGGTATTCGTTGGTAACGTTAGGGGGCCTTTCAAGAATTCAATTTTGACAAATTTTGCCAGGATGAATTCAACTTCAAATGTTGATTTGATACAATATTGTAGGGTAATAGGCTGTTCATGCTGGGCCAGCATTTTGCATTTTCTTCGCATTTTAGCATTTAACCCAAAATGCAGCATTTATTTTAGCATTTTCCATACAAATTTTGACAACAAAATGCCACTTTATTTTTGCATTAGCATTGTAACCTTCGAAGAAAATCGTGATTCGAATTTAAAAGAGTGGCAATATTGGTTGTTTTTACTTGGCGTTCTCTCATTCTATGTCTTTCGTAAACATACAGCAAATTTGTTCCGATTTTAAATTTGTAATTTAGGGCGCGTGTTGTGTGATATTGTTAAAATAAATCAATCTACAAATTAATCCGATGTTTGTGAAGGGATTTAAATAAAAGATTTAATAAGAAGGTTTACATTTTTTCAAACGTGGCATAACCTCAAAAAAATGTTCGAACTTGCTAAATGTGCATTTGCTTAATGCGCCAGCATGAACGCTTTTTCGAAACCAATGTCCGAAAATGCTAAATGTTGCATTTTAAATGCAGCATGAACACGATATAATATTAAGGTTTTTCTGCAATCGCATTTTTACCGACAACTCAGTTATAGATAAATTTATCGAAATATATCGAAATCCCAATGAAACCTGGGGCCATCCTATACCTACATATGTATATGCGAAATATCATAAGTATAGGTCAAGTATACTCAGAACTGTATGGGGGGAAAAAATATCAAAAAGTAATGGTCCCTAGAAGCGTCCAAACCCCCAAAATTAATAAAAAAAAAATAGCCTATAACTCCTTCCAGACTATAACCTGTATGCGTTCCTAACTTCATCAAAATCCGTCTTGGTTTTCTCACGTGATTGAGTAACAGAAGTAAACGTCTGGACATCCAAACATCGCTACATTCACATTTATAATATTAGTATGATTATTGCCTACTGAAGAATTTACCAAATTTTTAAAAAGAATATTGAAAACTGGTTTTCAAAAATGTTCTTTTGAGGTATTCGTAGGTAACGTTAGGGGGCCTTTCAAGAATTAAATTTTGACAAATTGTGCCAGGATGAATTCAACTTCAAATGTTGATTTGATACAATATTGTAGGGTAATATTAAGGTTTTTCTGCAATCGCATTTTTACCGATAACTCAGTTATAGATAAATTTATCGAAATAAGTCGAAGTACAAATGAAACCTGGGGCCTTCCCCTTTCGTTTGATACCCATATTGTAGGGCAAGTTTAAGTTTTTTGGGCAATCACATTTTCACCGATAACTCAGTTATCGATCAATTTATCGAAACCTATCGTAGTCCAAATGAAACCTGCTGCCTTCTCCTTTCGTTTTATACCCTATTATAGGGTAATGTTAAGTTTTTTGGGCAATCACCGATAACTCAGTTATCGATAAACTTATCGAAATATATCGAAGTCCAAATGAAACCTGGAGCTATCTCCTTTCGTTTGATACCCATATTGTAGGGTAATATAGAGGTTTTCGGGCAGTCGCATTTTGACCGATAACTCAGTTATCGATCAATTTATCGAAATATATTCAAGTAAAAAGGAAACCTGGGGCCTTCCCCTTTCGTTTGATACCCATATTGTAGGTCAAGTTTAAGGTTTTTGGGGAATCACATTTTCACCGATAACTTAGTTATCGATCAATTTATCGAAACCTATCGTAGTCCAAATGAAACCTGCTGCCTTCTTTCGTTTTATACCCATATTATAGAGTAATGTTAAGGTTTTTGGGCAATCACCGATAACTCAGTTATCGATAAATTTATCGAAATATATCGAAGTCCAAATGAAACCCGGAGCTATCTCCTTTCGTTTGATACCCATATTGTAGGGTAATATAGAGGTTTTCGGGCAATCGCATTTTGACCGATGACTCAGTTATCGATCAATTTATCGAAATATATTGAAGTACAAATGAAACCTGGGGCCTTCCCCTTTCATTTGATACCCATATTGTAGGGCAATTTTAAGGTTTTTGTGCAATAACATTTTCACCGATAACTCAGTTATCGATAAATTTATCGAAATATATCTAAGTCCAAATGAAACCTGGAGCTATCTTCTTTCGTTTGATACCCATATTGTAGGGTAATATAGAAGTTTTCGGGCAATCGCATTTTGACCGATAACTCAGTTATCGATCAATTTATCGAAACCTATCGAAATCCAAATGAAACCCGGAGCTATCCCCTTTCGTATGATACCCATATTGCCGGGTAATATTAAGGTTTTCGGGCAATCGAATTTTGACCGATAACTTAGTTATCGATCAATTTATCGAAATATATCGAAGCTAAAATGAAACTTCTGCCTTCCCCTTTCGGTTGATACCCATATTATAGAGTAATGTTAAGTTTTTTGGGCAATCACCGATAACTCAGTTATCGATAAATTTTTCGAAATATATCGAAGTCCAAATGAAACCTTGAGCTATCTCCTTTCGTTTGATACCCATATTGTAGGGTAATATTAAGGTTTTCGGGAAATCGAATTTTGACCGATAACTTAGTTATCGATCAATTTATCGAAATATATCGAAGCTAAAATGAAACCTGGGGCCTTCCCCTTTCGGTTGATACCCATATTGTACGATCTTTCTATACCTTTATGCGAAATATCATAAGTATAGGTTCAATATGCTTAGAGTTATACGGAATAAAAAAAATTTCGAAAAGAAACGGTCCCTAGCAGGGTTGGAACCCCCAAAATTAAAAAAAAAATATCCTATAGCTCCTTCCAGACTATAACCTGTAGGCGTGCAAAATTTCAACAAAATCCGTCCAGCCATTCTCACGTTTTTAGGGAATAAAAGCAAACGTCTGGACATCCAAACCTCCAAACATCGCTACATTCACATTTATAATATTAGTAGGATTATTGCCTACTGAAGAATTTACCAAATTCGAATATTTTGAAAATTTTGAAAAAAGAGTACTGAAAAACGGTTTTCAAAAATTTTCTTTTGCGGTATTCGTTGGTAACGTTAGGGGGCCTTTCAAGAATTCAATTTTGACAAATTTTGCCAGGATGAATTCAACTTCAAATGTTGATTTGATACAATATTGTAGGGTAATAGGCTGTTCATGCTGGGCCAGCATTTTGCATTTTCTTCGCATTTTAGCATTTAACCAAAAATGCAGCATTTATTTTAGCATTTTCCATACAAATTTTGACAACAAAATGCCACTTTATTTTTGCATTAGCATTGTAACCTTCGAAGAAAATCGTGATTCGAATTTAAAAGAGTGGCAATATTGGTTGTTTTTACTTGGCGTTCTCTCATTCTCTGTCTTTCGTAAACATACAGCAAATTTGTTCCGATTTTAAATTTGTAATTTAGGGCGCGTGTTGTGTGATATTGTTAAAATAAATCAATCTACAAATTAATCCGATGTTTGTGAAGGGATTTAAATAAAAGATTTAATAAGAAGGTTTACATTTTTTCAAACGTGGCATAACCTCAAAAAAATGTTCGAACTTGCTAAATGTGCATTTGCTTAATGCGCCAGCATGAACGCTTTTTCGAAACCAATGTCCGAAAATGCTAAATGTTGCATTTTAAATGCAGCATGAACACGATATAATATTAAGGTTTTTCTGCAATCGCATTTTTACCGACAACTCAGTTATAGATAAATTTATCGAAATATATCGAAATCCCAATGAAACCTGGGGCCATCCTATACCTACATATATGCGAAATATCATAAGTATAGGTCAAGTATACTCAGAACTGTATGGGGGGAAAAAATATCAAAAAGTAATGGTCCCTAGAAGCGTCCAAACCCCCAAAATTAATAAAAAAAAAAATAGCCTATAACTCCTTCCAGACTATAACCTGTATGCGTTCCTAACTTCATCAAAATCCGTCTTGGTTTTCTCACGTGATTGAGTAACAGAAGTAAACGTCTGGACATCCAAACATCGCTACATTCACATTTATAATATTAGTATGATTATTGCCTACTGAAGAATTTACCAAATTTTTAAAAAGAATATTGAAAACTGGTTTTCAAAAATGTTCTTTTGAGGTATTCGTAGGTAACGTTAGGGGGCCTTTCAAGAATTAAATTTTGACAAATTGTGCCAGGATGAATTCAACTTCAAATGTTGATTTGATACAATATTGTAGGGTAATATTAAGGTTTTTCTGCAATCGCATTTTTACCGATAACTCAGTTATAGATAAATTAATCGAAATATGTCGAAGTACAAATGAAACCTGGGGCCTTCCCCTTTCGTTTGTACCCATATTGTAGGGCAAGTTTAAGTTTTATGGCAATCACATTTTCACCGATAACTCAGTTATCGATCAATTTATCGAAACCTATCGTAGTCCAAATGAAACCTGCTGCCTTCTCCTTTCGTTTTATACCCATATTATAGGGTAATGTTAAGTTTTTTGGGCAATCACCGATAACTCAGTTATCGATAAACTTACCGAAATATATCGAAGTCCAAATGAAACCTGGAGCTATCTCCTTTCGTTTGATACCCATATTGTAGGGTAATATAGAGGTTTTCGAGCAATCACATTTTGACCGATGACTCAGTTATCGATCAATTTATCGAAATATATTGGAGTACAAATGAAACCTGGGGCCTTCCCCTTTCCTTTGATACCCATATTGTAGGGCAATTTTAAGGTTTTTGCGCAATAACATTTTTACCGATAACTCAGTTATCGATCGGGCAATCCAATTTTGACCGGGCAATCCAATTTTGACCGATAACTTAGTTATCGATCAATTTATCGAAATATATCGAAGCTAAAATGAAACCTGGGGCCTTCCCCTTATTGCCACTCTTTTAAATTCGAATCACGATTTTCTTCGAAGGTTACAGGGTTGATTTCTGCATTTATAATGCTAATGCAAAAATAAAGTTGCATTTTGTTGTCAAAATTTGTATGGAAAATGCTAAAATAAATGCTGCATTTTGGGTTAAATGCGAAGAAAGTGCAAAATGCTGGCCCAGCATGCACAGCCTATTACCCTACAATATTGTATCAAATCAACATTTGAAGTTGAATTCATCCTGGAAACATTTGTCAAAATTGAATTCTTCAAAGGCCCCCTAACGTTACCAACGAATACCGCAAAAGAAAATTTTTGAAAACCGGTTTTCAATACTCTTTTTTCAAAATTTTCAAAATATTCGAATTTGGTAAATTCTTCAGTAGGCAATAATCCTACTAATATTATAAATGTGAATGTAGCGATGTTTGGATGTTTGTATGTTTGGATGTTTGTATGTTTGGATGTTTGGATGTCCAGACGTTTGCTTTTGTTCCCTAAAAACGTGAGAATGGCTAGACGGATTTTGTTGAAATTTGGCACGCCTACAGGTTATAGTCTGGAAGGAGCTATAGGCTATTTTTTTTTTTAATTTTGGGGGTTCCGACCCTGCTAGGGCCCGTTTCTTTTCGAAATTTTTTTATTCCATATAACTCTAAGTATATTGAACCTATACTTATGATATTTCGCATATACCTAGGTATAGAAAGATCGTACAATATGGGTATCAAACGAAAGGGGAAGGTCCCAGGTTTCATTTTAGCTTCGACATATTTCGATAAATTGATCGATAACTGAGTTATCGGTGAAAATGTGATTGCCCAAAAACCTTAAACTTGGCCTACAATATGGGTATCAAACGAAAGGAGAAGGCCCCAGGTTTCAATTTAGCTTTGATATATTTCGATAAATTGATGGATAACTAAGTTATCGGTCAAAATTCTATTGCCCGAAAACCTTAATAATACCCTGCAATATGGGTATCAAACGAAAGGGGATAGCTCCAGGTTTCATTTGGACTTCGATAGGTTTCGATAAATTGATCGATAACTGAGTTATCGGTCAAAATGCGATTGCGCGAAAACTTCTATATTACCCTACAATATGGGTATCAAACGAAAGAAGATAGCTCCAGGTTTCATTTGGACTTCGATATATCTCGATAAATTTATCGATACCTGAGTTATCGGTGATTGCCCAAAAACCTTAACATTACTCTATAATATGGGTATAAAACGAAAGGAGAAGGCAACAGGTTTCATTTTTTTTTTTTTTTTTTTTTCCTTTATTGATAACAAGATTTAGATTAATACAGAATTTTCTCAAAAAAAACTTGTTTTTGTACGAGAAGATAGCTTAATTACATTTAAAAATTTTTTGCCATCAATTGTTGTGAGAGTAGTAAATTACATTAGTACAATAAAATGAAAAAGAAAATAGAAAATAAAGATACATAATTTATGCAATTAAAAGTAAAAGTAAATTATGAAAATTCGCCATAGTAAGGTTACATATCAAAATTAAAATTGAAATTGATAAGAAGTAGCTGTTTGACTTCTGTTTTAAAGCGTAGAAGGCTTCTAGCATTTTTAACTTCAACCGGAAGCTTATTATATAATTTTACACCATAATGTCTTAGGGATTTCGCACATCTTTCCGTTCGAAAGAATCGTGGTTTGATATTCGACCTAGCTCGTAACGAGTATTCGAGGGTTGGTTCCTCTGGAATATACAAATTATGTTTTATTAGATTATTTTTAACTTTGTAAAAAGTTTCTAACGTTTGTAATATTGCATATTTCCGAATATCCAACCTATTTAGATATAGAAGCTCGCTTGCCGTTCCTCTAGGCAGATGCAAAATATTTTTAATAACTTTATTTTGTATTCTTTGTATTTCATTTGTAAGTTGCTCCGAGCAGTTACTCCATATAGGGTTCAAATAATGTATTTTTGACATGAACAGAGAGTTATATAGTAGCCATAGATGTTTTTGTGGAATCACTTTACGATTTCTATAAATCGCAAAATTTAGTGGTAATAATTTCATTTTAATTCTATTTATGTGTTCTCGCCAGTTTAAATTGGCGTCAAACCAAATGCCAAGGTATTTTAATGTATCTACCCTTGAAACGAAACTACTATCGAGATGAACTCCTTTCAAATCATTAATACTAGGAATATCCTTGTAGTTGTTAAAAATTATGAAATTGGTTTTCGCCAGATTCATTTTCAATAAATTTCGTTCCAACCATTGGGATATTATCTTTAGGTCCTCTTGTATATTAGTTAAAAGCTCATCAAGGCTATCAGTAGCATACAGGAAAGTTCCATCATCAGCATAGAATTGCGGCATTCCTTTTAAATTGAGCTTTAAGATGTTATTAATATATATTAAAAATAATGTGGCTGCCAATTTAGATCCTTGTGGAACACCTGCTCTAATAGTTTTGATTGAGCTTTTACAGTTTTTAATTTGCACATATTGTTTTCTGTTTATGAGAAAACTTTCAAAGAGTTTGATTGCAACACCTTCCACCCCCAATTCCCTTAGCTTTTCTATCATGATGGAAAGATTTACTGAGTCGAAGGCTTTACTAAGATCAATTGCCAACATAGCAATATACTTTTTTTTATCTAAATTTTCATAAATAAACTCTGTACAATTAATACAGGCAGATAGCGTGCTCGATTTTTCCGTAAATCCGAACTGATTATCTCTGATTATTTTATTAGTTTTAATAAATTCTTTTAATCTGTTTAACAAAATATTTTCAAATACCTTATCAATCGTACTCAATTTCGTTATTGGCCTATAGTTTGAGCAGACCTCCTTATTTCCACTTTTGTAAATTGGAACTACTGATCCGGTTTTCAACTCTTCTGGATACTGACCACTTTGAAAACATTCGTTAATGAATTTTGATAACAGACCAGAGAGTTCATCTTTATATTTTTGTACCAATCTCACAGAAATGCCATCCAGACCGTTGGCCGACTTTGCGTTAAGAGTACTGATTGCATTTCTTACCTCTTCAAAATCACACTGACTTAAAACAAAAGGATGTGTTATTCCATCTAAAGGCTCAGGGGAGTACTCAAAATTATCTGGCGTTTTTATAATGTGTATAAAATAATGATTAAAAGCTTCTGCTATTTCTGATGGTGTTGTAAGAACCTTGTCGTTATATACTATTTGCGTAATAGCTAGAGGCGATAAATTAGTTTGACCATATATAAGCTGATTTAAGACTCTCCAGGTTTTAGCGCTGGATTGGATATTATCTTCAATTTGCCTACCATAAAATTCCCTTCGCGCATTGTTAATTTTATTACGTGCTTGAATCTTGAAATACCTGAACTTGTTTTCAAAATATAAGTTATTAAGGGTCTTCATTAAACAATAAGGGTCTTCATTAAACCATGTAAATGCCTCGTAAAGTGTGTAAACGCGTAAATTTACCTAGCGTGTAAATGAACTGTCAAATTTTGTATGAAAAATCGTTTACACAAATTTGATAAATTTACGCGACAATTTTGGTGCGTAAAAAAGTTGATAAATTTATACGTTTCTATAACGACGCATGGCATGTAATTTTTTTATTAGATTCAATGCACACTAGTTGAAAATGAAAAAAATATACTTGAAAAAAACAAAACACTGTTTTTCTTTATGAGTTTCGACATAAAAGTTTTCGTTTTACACAAATTACGTATAAATTTATTTAGGGCGTTCATTTAACTGAACTGATAAATGTATAAATTTATATATCGCGTAAACTTAGATGGTTAAATGAAAACCCTTCATGTAAATGCCTCGTAAAGTGTGTAAACGCGTAAATTTACCTAGCGTGTAAATGAACTGTCAAATTTTGTATGAAAAATCGTTTACACAAATTTGATAAATTTACGCGACAATTTTGGTGCGTAAAAAAGTTGATAAATTTATACGTTTCTATAACGACGCATGGCATGTAATTTTTTTATTAGATTCAATGCACACTAGTTGAAAATGAAAAAAATATACTTGAAAAAAACAAAACACTGTTTTTCTTTATGAGTTTCGACATAAAAGTTTTCGTTTTACACAAATTACGTATAAATTTATTTAGGGCGTTCATTTAACTGAACTGATAAATGTATAAATTTATATATCGCGTAAACTTAGATGGTTAAATGAAAACCCTTATTAATATATTTCTTCTTTAATTTGTAAAATTTGTTTTTCTCTTTGATTACTGCTAAAATTTCATTATTTAACCATGGCTTCTTAACATTTTTATTCGTTTTTTTAATACGCTTGGTGCATTTTTCAATACTACTACATAGCTGTGTATGAAATCCCGAAAAGTGAGGTTGTTCTAGTAAATTGTATATATGGTTATTATCTTCGAATAAGGCGTAATCAAAAACTTGTATTTCGCTTTCGATATGTTCTTTATTTAGTACGTTGTTATTTAAAGTTAAGGCTAGAAGTCTATGGTCAGAAATTTCATTGTCATCTAACGATAAAGTGTAAGAAAATTCTACTAAATCCGTTAGAGCATGATCAATGATGGTTTTGGAATCGCTTCCTCTTCGAGTGTACATCTCTCTGCTCAAACTGTTTAAAAAAATAAACCCACTACTGAGTACCACATTAGTATAGTTGTTTATATAATACATTAATAGGTTTAAGTTAAAATCACCAACTATTATGGATCTCTTATATTTTAATACTTCATTCTCTAATTTATCAACGAAACGGCTAATGTCAGACGCACAGAATCTATAGATGCACGAGATGTGCATATTTGCTTTGATTAATTTTACTGTCAAAAAGCTACTTCCTTCATATTCGATTACAGATACGAGAGAAGATGGAACTGTTTTGTGTACGAAGATTGCGCACCCTCCTGCTCTATTTGATATACGATTTGCAAAATAAGCATTATAATTTTCCAAATTGAAATAAATATTTTCATTTTCGTATATCCAAATTTCGCTTACCGCAACTACATGAACAGTTCGACCCCCTATTGTATTCTGGTGTATCAGCATATCAAGGTCGTTCAACTTATTTCTAATGCTTTGAATATTCAGATATAGTATATTAAAATTTTTACAATCATTGCTAAATATCAATTTGTTTAAATCATAATTCAAACCAATCTCAAGTGCTGCATTAACAACATCCATGATTATAGATAATATATATATATATATATATGTAGGTTTTATCTACTCAAGTTTTCTCATATCATCTATTTCTTTAATATGTATAGCAGCAGTGTCATCATCTTTTCTTACAAAGACTTTCGCATCCTTCACCCACACGTATTTGTAGATTTTTTTGTTAGCTTCTGATTTCACCTTTTTCATGAGATCGCTTTCCTTTCATATCAATATTAGTAATTATTTTGCTTGCGTCTATCTTCCCACCTTTCTTTCTGAATTCAAAGCATTTGGTTTTTAACTCATCGCTTTTCATTTTTACAATAATAGGATGTGTTCTAAACTTCTTATTTTCATTTTGAAACACATCCACAATGCTATCATTGCTTATGTTAGCATGAACTTGCTCGGCAATTTTCATGATAACCGGTTTTAAATCTATGTCTTTTATTTGTGGTAAATTAGTTATTATTAAATTGTTTTTGTTTTTTTCTTGTTTTATCTCTATCATGTTACGTTCTAATGTTTTCATTTTTAATTTGACATTTTCTCCGTTCGTTTTAATCTCTTTCATTTCTTTTTTTATTTGTTTGTTTTCTTCGGTTAGCCGATCAATCTCTTTCTTGAGTGCATTAAAACCATCACTTATGTGATCTTGGGACTCTTTTATTTTTTTCAACGCCCGCTCTTGCACTTTGAATTCTTTGTTTAATTTATTTATAATTGTTGTTAAGTTGACAGAAGTAGATTCGTTGTCGCTTGAATCGCTTGAACTTAAGACTTTTTCTTTGTTATTATGTTTTTTATTTGTTCTTGTTCTTGGCGCCATTTCTTTATTCTCTACCGCCTTCCTTCGCAAAGTCACTTGTTATACCAAAAATTGTAATTTCTTTTATGTGTTTGCACATTAACAAAAAGAAAAATATTGAGCACAATTCGCTTTTGCAGAAGGAGGCACTCGATTTTTAATGTTTTATCTAGTTCTCTAGGCTTTTAATTGACTTTATTCACTTCAAATAAAATTTTTTTACTAAGCTCTGTTTATTGCATCCTCTCACTTCAATTGACAATTCGAATTTTGGACTACGATAGGTTTCGATAAATATAAATATGGGTATCAAACGAAAGGGGGTAGCTCCAGGTTTCATTTGGACTTCGATCTATTTCGATAAATTTATCGATAACTGAGTTATCGGTGATTGCCCAAAAAACTTAACATTACTCTATAATATGGGTATAAAACGAAAAGAGAAGACAGCAGGTTTCATTTGGACTTCGATAGTTTTCGGTAAATTGCTCGATAACTGAGTTATCGGTGAAAATGTGATTGCCCGAAAACCTCTATCTTACCCTACAATATGGGTTCAAACGAAAGGAGATATCTCCAGGTTTCATTTGGACTTCGATATATTTCGAAAAAATTTATCGATGACTGAGTTATCGGTGATTGCCCAAAAAAATTAACATTACTCTATAATATGGGTATAAAACGAAAGGAGAAGGCTGCAGGTTTCATTTGGACTTCGATAGGTTTCGGTAAATTGATCGATAACTGAGTTATCGGTGAAAATGTGATTGCCCAAAAACCTTAAACTTGACCTACAATATGGGTATCAAACGAAAGGGGAAGGCCCCAGGTTTCAATTTAGCTTTGATATATTTCGATAACTTGATCGATAACTGAGTTATCGGTCCAAATGCGATTGCGCGAAAACTTCTATATTACCCTACAATATGGGTATCAAACGAAAGAAGATAGCTCCAGGTTTCATTTGGACTTCGATATATCTCGATAAATTTATCGATAACTGAGTTATCGGCGATTGCCCAAAAACCTTAACATTACTCTAAAATCCTACTAATATTATAAATGTGAATGTAGAGATGTTTGGATGTTTGTATGTTTGGATGTTTGGATGTTTGGATGTTTGGATGTCCAGACGTTTGCTTTTGTTCCCTAAAAACGTGAGAATGGCTAGACGGATTTTGTTGAAATTTGGCACGCCTACAGGTCTGGAAGGAGCTATAGGCTATTTTTTTTTTTAATTTTGGGGGTTCCGACCCTGCTAGGGACCGTTTTTTTTCGAAATTTTTTTTATTCCATATAACTCTAAGTATATTGAACCTATACTTATGATATTTCGCATATAGGTATAGAAAGATCGTACAATATGGGTATCAAACGAAAGGGGAAGGTCCCAGGTTTCATTTTAGCTTCGATATATTTCGATAAATTGATCGATAACTGAGTTATCGGTGAAAATGTGATTGCCCAAAAACCTTAAACTTGACCTAAAATATGGGTATCAAACGAAAGGAGAAGGCCCCAGGTTTCAATTTAGCTTTGATATATTTCGATATATTGATCGATAACTAAGTTATCGGTCAAAATTCTATTGCCCGAAAACCTTAATAATACCCTGCAATATGGGTATCAAACGAAAGGGGATAGCTCCAGGTTTCATTTGGACTTCGATAGGTTTCGATAAATTGATCGATAATTGAGTCATCGGTCAAAATGCGATTGCCCGAAAACCTCTATTTTACCCTACAATATGGGTATCAAACGAAAGGAGATAGCTCCAGGCTTCATTTGGACTTCGATAGGTTTCGATAAATTGATCGATAACTGAGTTATCGGTGAAAATGTTATTGCCCAAAAACCTTAAACTTGACCTACAATATGAGTATCAAACGAAAGGGGAAGGCCCCAGGTTTCCTTTGTACTTGGATATATTTCGATAAATTGATCGATAACTGAGTTATCGGTCAAAATGCGACTGCCCGAAAACTTCTATATTACCCTAAAATATGGGTATCAAACGAAAGAAGATAGCTCCAGGTTTCATTTGGACTTCGATATATTTCGATAAATTTATCGATAACTAAGTTATCGGTGAAAATTTTATTGCACAAAAATCTTAAAATTGCCCTACAATATGGGCATCAAACGAAAGGGGAAGGCCCCAGGTTTCATTTGTACTTCAATATATTTCGATAAATTGATGGATAACTGAGTCATCGGTCAAAATGCGATTGCCCGAAAACCTCTATTTTACCCTACAATGTGGGTATCAAACGAAAGGAGATAGCTCCAGGCTTCATTTGGACTTCGATAGGTTTCGATAAATTGATCGATAACTGAGTTATCGGTGAAAATGTTATTGCCCAAAAACCTTAAACTTGACCTACAATATGAGTATCAAACGAAAGGGGAAGGACCCAGGTTTCCTTTGTACTTGGATATATTTCGATAAATTGATCGATAACTGAGTTATCGGTCAAAATGCGACTGCCCGAAAACCTCTACATTACATTACAATATGGGTATCAAACGAAAGGGGATAGCTCCATTGATCGATAACTGAGTTATCGGTGAAAATGTGATTGCCCAAAAACCTTAAACTTGACCTACAATATGGGTATCAAACGAAAGGGGAAGGCCCCAGGTTTCAATTTAGCTTTGATATATTTCGATAAATTGATCGATAACTAAGTTATCGGTCAAAATTCGATTTCCCGAAAACCTTAATATTACCCGCCAATATGGGTATCAAACGAAAGGGGATAGCTCCAGGTTTCATTTGGACTTCGATATATCTCGATAAATTTATCGATAACTGAGTTATCGGTGATTGCCCAAAAACCTTAACATTACTCTATAATATGGGTATAAAACGAAAGGAGAAGGCAACAGGTTTCATTTGGACTACGATAGGTTTCGATAAATTGATTGATAACTGAGTTATCGGTGGAAATGTGATTGCCCAAAAACCTTAAACTTGACCTACAATATGGGTATCAAACGAAAGGGGAAGGACCCAGGTTTCCTTTGTACTTGGATATATTTCGATAAATTGATCGATAACTGAGTTAGCGGTCAAAATGCGACTGCCCGAAAACCTCTATATTACATTACAATATGGGTATCAAACGAAAGGGGATAGCTCCAGGTTTCATTTTTACTTCGATCTATTTCGTTAAATTTATCGATAACTGAGTTATCGGTGATTGCCCAAAAAACTTAACATTACTCTATAATATGGGTATAAAACGAAAGGAGAAGGCTGCAGGTTTCATTTGGACTTCGATAGGTTTCGGTAAATTGCTCGATAACTGAGTTATCGGTGAAAATGTGATTGCCCGAAAACCTCTATCTTACCCTACAATATGGGTTCAAACGAAAGGAGATATCTCCAGGTTTCATTTGGACTTCGATATATTTCGATAAATTTATCGATGACTGAGTTATCGGTGATTGCCCAAAAAAATTAACATTACTCTATAATATGGGTATAAAACGAAAGGAGAAGGCTGCAGGTTTCATTTGGACTTCGATAGGTTTCGGTAAATTGATCGATAACTGAGTTATCGGTGAAAATGTGATTGCCCAAAAACCTTAAACTTGAAATACAATATGGGTATCAAACGAAAGGGGAAGGCCCCAGGTTTCAATTTAGCTTTGATATATTTCGATAAATTGATCGATAACTAAGTTATCGGTCAAAATTCGATAGCCCGAAAACCTTAATAATACCCGGCAATATGGGTATCAAACGAAAGGGCATAGCTCCAGGTTTCATTTGGACTTCAATAGGTTTCGAGAAATTGATCGATAACTGAGTTATCGGTCCAAATGCGATTGCGCGAAAACTTCTATATGACCCTACAATATGGGTATCAATCGAAAGAAGATAGCTCCAGGTTTCATTTGGACTTCGATATATTTCGATAAATTTATCGATAACTAAGTTATCGGTGAAAATGTTATTGCACAAAAATCTTAAAGTTGCCCTACAATATGGGCATCAATCGAAAGGGGAAGGCCCCAGGTTTCATTTGTACTTCAATATATGTATTTCGATAAATTGATGAATAACTGAGTCATCGGTCAAAATGCGATTGCCCGAAAACCTCTATTTTACCTTACAATATGGGTATCAAACGAAAGGAGATAGCTCCATGTTTCATTTGGACTTCGATATATTTCGATAAATTTATCGATAACTGAGTTATCGGTGATTGCCCAAAAAAATTAACATTACTCTATAATATGGGTATAAAACGAAAGGAGAAGGCAGCAGGTTTCATTTGGACTACGATAGGTTTCGATAAATTGATCGATAACTGAGTTATCGGTGAAAATGTGATTGCCTAAAAACCTTAAACTTGACCTACAATATGAGTATCAAACGAAAGGGGAAGGCCCCAGGTTTCCTTTGTACTTGGATATATTTCGATAAATTGATCGAAAACCTCTATATTACATTACAATATGGGTATCAAACGAAAGGGGGTAGCTCCAGGTTTCATTTGGACTTCGATCTATTTCGATAAATTTATCGATAACTGAGTTATCCGTGATTGCCCAAAAAACTTAACATTACTCTATAATATGGGTATAAAACGAAAGGAGAAGGCCGCAGGTTTCATTTGGACTCCGATATATTTCGATAAATTTATTGACAACTGAGTTATTGGTCAAAATGCGATTGCAGAAAAACCTTAATATTACCCTACAATATTGTATCAAATCAACATTTGAATTTGCATTCATCCTGGCACAATTTGTCAAAATTGAATTCTTGAAAGGCCCCTAACGTTACCAACGAATACCGCAAAAGAAAATTTTTGAAAACCGGTTTTTTTTCAAAATATTCGAATTTGGTAAATTCTTCAGTAGGCAATAATATTACATAAATATGAAATCTTAAAGTATATTATTGATTTTGAAAGTCCCCCTAACTACTTACATCCCGAGCAACGCCGGGTACCCTGCTAGTGTTATATAAATATGAAATCTTAAAGTATATTATTGATTTTGAAAGGCCCCCTAACTACTTACATCCCGAGCAACGCCGGGTACCCTGCTAGTAATCCTACTAATATTATAAATGTGAATGTAGCGATGTTTGGATGTTTGGATGTCCAGACGTTTGCTTTTGTTCCCTAAAAACGTGAAAATGGCTGGACGGATTTTGATGAAGTTAGGAACGCATACAGGTTATAGTCTGGAAGGAGTTATAGGCTATTTTTTTTTTAATTTTGGGGGTTCCGACCCTGCTAGGGACCGTTTCTTTTCGAAATTTTTTTTATTCCATATAACTCTAAGCATATTGGACCTATACTTATGATATTTCGCATAAAGGTATAGAAAGATCGTACAATATGGGTATCAACCGAAAGGGGAAGGCCCCAGGTTTGATTTGTACTCCAATATATTTCGATAAATTGATCGATAACTGAGTCATCGGTCAAAATGCGATTGCCCGAAAACCTTAAAATTGCCCTACAATATGGGTATCAAACGAAAGGAGAAAGCTGCAGGTTTCATTTGGACTTCGATATATTTCGATAAATTGATCCATAACTAAGTTATCGGTCAAAATTGGATTGCCCGAAAACTTAATATTACCCTGCAATAGGGGTATCAAACGAAAGGGGATAGCTCCAGGTTTCATTTGGACTTCGATAGGTTTCGATAAATGTATCGATAACTGAGTTATCGGTGAAAATGTTATTGCACAAAAACCTTAAAATTGCCCTACAATATGGGTATCAAAGGAAAGGGGAAGGCCCCAGGTTTCATTTGTACTTCGATATATTTCGATAAGTTTATCGATAACTGAGTTATCGGTGATTGCCCAAAAAACTTAACATTACCCTATAATATGGGTATAAAACGAAAGGAGAAGGCAGCAGGTTTCATTTGGACTTCGATATATTTCGATAAATTGATCCATAACTAAGTTATCGGTCAAAATTCGATTGCCCGAAAACCTTAATATTTCCCTACAATATTGTATCAAATCAACATTTGAAGTTGAATTCATCCTGGCACAATTTGTCAAAATTTAATTCTTGAAAGGCCCCCTAACGTTACCTACGAATACCTCAAAAGAACATTTTTGAAAAACAGTTTTCAATATTCTTTTTCAAAATTTGGTAAATTCTTCGGTAGGCAATAATCATACTAATATTATAAATGTGAATGTATTGATGTTTGGATGTCCAGACGTTTGCTTCTGTTACTCAATCACGTGAGAATGACAAGACGGATTTTGATGAAGCTAGGAACGCATACAGGTTATAGTCTGGAAGGAGTTATAGGCTATTTTTTTTATTAATTTTGGGGGTTCGGACGCTTCTAGGGACCATTACTTTTTGATATTTTTTTCCCCCATACAGTTCTGAGTATACTTGACCTATACTTATGATATTTCGCATATATGTAGGTATAGGATGGCCCCAGGTTTCATTGGGACTTCGATATATTTCGATAAATTTATCTATAACTGAGTTATCGGTAAAAATGCGATTGCAGAAAAACCTTAATATTATATCGTGTTCATGCTGCATTTAAAATGCAACATTTAGCATTTTCGGACATTGGTTTCGAAAAAGCGTTCATGCTGGCGCATTAAGCAAATGCACATTTAGCAAGTTCGAACATTTTTTTGAGGTTATGCCACGTTTGAAAAAATGTAAACCTTCTTATTAAATCTTTTATTTAAATCCCTTCGCAAACATCAGATTAATTTGCAGATTGATTTATTTTAACAATATCACACAACACGCGCCCTAAATTACAAATTGAAAATCGGAACAAATTTGCTGTATGTTTACGAAAGACAGAGAATGAGAGAACGCCAAGTAAAAACAACCAATATTGCCACTCTTTTAAATTCGAATCACGATTTTCTTCGAAGGTTACAGGGTTGATTTCTGCATTTATAATGCTAATGCAAAAATAAAGTTGCATTTTGTTGTCAAAATTTGTATGGAAAATGCTAAAATAAATGCTGCATTTTGGTTAAATGCTAAAATGCGAAGAAAATGCAAAATGCTGGCCCAGCATGAACAGCCTATTATTATTAAAGTGTACGTTGTCATTGGAAGAACCACCCTGTACGCTTAATGAAGCGCAGGATGTCCCCAATTTCGGCAGAGCCTATCTCCGCTAGTCCGAGGAGTAGGCCCCTGCTTAGGCACTCCAGCCGGGTTCTGGCTAGAGCGGGGCAGCTGCAGAGGAAGTGCTCGACTCTTTCAATTTCCTCCTCGTCCCTGCAGCTACGACAGAAGTCATTTGAAGGGGCCCCCATGCGCCTAGCGTGTACACCCATGAGACAATGTCCCGTGAGCACCCCTATCAACTGACCAAGAGAGGGTCGGTCGAGTTTGAGCATGGACTCTGTTCGTTTGTTTCAAATGCGGGGCCAAGTTAACCTGGACACCTCGCATGTCGTTTCCCTAGCCCATCTAGAGTTTGCCTTCTTTTCGAACTCACGTAGGAGCCAGAGCTTAGTCGTGGCAAGAGGCGGGGAGATGCTCCCAGTGTGGTTCTCCTCGGTGTGCTCCGTGGCCTCCCTTGCCAGCTCGTCGGCAGCACAGTTTCCAGGAATGCCGCAATGGCCTGGAACCCATACCACCGCTGTGGAGCATTTCGAAGACAATTCATTGAGCAACTGCCTACAGTCTTGAGCTACTTTCGAGGTAGAGTTACTTCCCTGAACAGCTTTGATCGCTGCCTGGCTGTCGCTGTATATGGACACAGATGTGCGTTTTTCCGATAAAAGCCAGCGTGCAGCCTCCTCTATGGCCGTAAGTTCCGCCTGGAATACGCTGCAGTGGCTGGGTAGTCGAATGCTTAAGTATAGTGAAAGATCCTCCGAGTAGACGCCGCTGCCCACCCTGCCGTTGAGCTTCGAGCCGTCTGTAAATATGGAGTCTGAAAGCGGGTTTAGAATGTGTCTGTCCTCCCATTCGTCCCTCGCAGGGATTTTGGTGGAGAACTTGGTATTTGGGCCGTGGCCTATAGGTGTGGTTTAGTCCACGGTTTTCAGATTTTGGGGTATGGTCTCCAAGATCTTTGCGTGTCCAAATCTGGTGTCATTCCATCGTTGAACAGCGCTCAATCTTACTGCACTATAGCTTGCTTGGAGTTTACCGTACAAGTCAACCGGGAGTAGGTTGAGCATGACTTCCAAAGCTTTGGTAGGCGTGGATGGAAGTGACCCCGTAATAAGCACCGCCGCAGAACGCTGTACTCTACCCAGCCTTCCAGTGATGCTGTTTCGTTCTAGTGCAGGCCACCATACAACAACAGCATAGAAGAGGCTGGGTCTAACCACAGCGGTGTACAGCCAGTGCATCACACGGGGATTCAAACCCCATTTCTTCCCTACGGCTGCTTTGGATGCATAAAGGGCAGTGATAGCTTTCCTGGATCTGTCCTCAACATGGCTGGTCCAGTTGAGTTTGCTATCTAAGATAACGCCGAGGTACCTGACCTCTTGGGAGAGCGTGAGCCTAACCCCGTTTAGGCGGGGTGGTGTAAAGGCTGGTACTTTGTCTTTCTTGTGAAAAGGACCATTTCCGTTTTAGAAGGATTTACGCTAAGGCCGCTTACCATAGCCCAGTCCTCCACGAGGTTCAGGGCCGATTGGAGCAGTTCACTTAGGGTCTGAAGATGCCTGCCGGTGGCCGTAAGAGCGATGTCGTCGGCGTAGGCAATGATTTGGCAACCGGTGTTTTCCAGTTCCAGAAGTAAGGTGTTTACGGTTAGGTTCCACAGTAAAGGAGATAGGACTCCCCCTTGAGGAGTGCCTCGAGATGCGTATCGCACTATTGAGGCCTCACCTAGATTAGCATGGATAGTTCTCTTTGCCAGGAGCTGGCTAACGAATTCCACAAGCGGAGGTTCCAGTCCCGTTCCCCGAAGGGACTCGATGACGGCCTGCGGAAGTACGTTGTTGAAAGCTCCTTCGATGTCGAGAAAGATACCCAGCGTGTACTCCTTGAAGGCAAGTCCCTTTTCTATCTTTGTGGTAATAGCATGGAGTGCTGTTTCCACGGACTTACCCTTAGAGTATGCGTGTTGAGCCTTCGAGAGGTCAAGAGGGCGCAGATTATCCCTAATGTGGGCGTCTAGTATTCTTTCCAGTACCTTAAGAAGAAAGGACGTAAGGCTAATAGGCCGAAAGTGCTTTGGTTTTGAGTGCGAGACTCGTCCTCCTTTTGGTATGAAGACTATCTTGGCCTCGGTCCATTTGTGCGGAACGTGGCATAGCCTAAGACATGATATGTAGATCTCGGACAGAATGGGACAGAGAATGTCTCTGGCCATTTGAAGTTCGGCGGGAAAGATGTTGTCGGGTCCCGGAGATTTAAAAGGGTCGAAGGTTCCAATTGCCCATTCGACTTTTTGGGGGGTGATTATCCCCTCTAAAGAGTTGTAAATTGTACCGCCATTGTCGGCTGTAGGTGGCTCCGTGGAACAGCCTGGGAAGTGCGTTTCCATTAGGAGTTCGACCATTTCGCCGCTGGACGATGTCCAGTCTCCGTCCGGTTTCTGGATGAAGGTCGGAACGGTGGGACTTTTAGATAGAACTTTGCGCAGTCTATTTGCCTCTGAGTTTGTTTCAATGCTGGTACAGAAGTCCATCCATGAACTCTTCTGGGCTTTGTTGACTGCTTTTTTGAAAATTTTCAAGGCCTGCTTGTATTCGTGCCAAGAACCAGTCCGCTTAGCTTCATTAAACAATCTCCTGCTATTTTTCCTGAGCTGGGAAATTTCGGAGCTCCACCAAGGTGGTCTCGTCTTTTTCCTCGGTCTGGTAACCAGACAGGAGACGTTAAAAGCAGCGTTACAGGACTCTGTGATCGAGTCTACCGCCTCGTCAATTTTAGACGATGAGTCGAGCTCACCGATCGAAGCTGACCCGTTTTTCAGATGTGTGTGCGCTTCATCAGGTCTTTGCGGTAGGCCGAGTCTACCGTGAGAAGCGTGTTTATAGAGCGAGTGTGATAGAACGTTCCTGAAAACGTTCCAATCCGTTCTCTTCCTATTTCTGAAGCTGCAAAAGTAGGTGGTCTCACAAGGAGACGGAAACAAATGTATTTATGATCAGAGAAGGAGTTGTCCCTTGAGACATGCCAGTTCCCAATTTGGCCCAGTACCGGGCCAGAGATTAGCGTAATGTCAAGGACTTCCTTTCTATTTGCGGTAACGAACGTTGGTTCGCTTCCAAAATTGCTTATATACAGATTGTGTAATAGAATAAAGTCAAGAAGGCACTCACCTCTGGTGTTGGTGTCAGTCGAGCCCCATACTAAAATGTGTGCATTGGCGTCAGCTCCTATAATCATCGGCAGCTTTCGTCGATTTGCCTCCATCACTGCGTTTGTTAGGCATCTGGATGGAAATTGTGTAATAGAATAAAGTCAAGAAGGCACTCACCTCTGGTGTTGGTGTCAGTCGAGCCCCATACTAAATTGTGTGCATTGGCGTCAGCTCCTATAATCATCGGCAGCTTTCGTCGATTTGCCTCCATCACTGCGTTTGTTAGGCATCTGGATGGAAATTCGGGGGCTTCGTGCGCCATGTAGGCTGCCGTTAGCCAGATTTGCTTGCCTTCAACTTCGAGGCTGATGCTCGCTGTATCTGCGTCGCTGAAATTGGATAACAGAAAGTGAGAGAGGGTCTTTTTAACAAGGATGCAAGCTCTGGTCCTACCTGTAGTTGGGGGCTTAACCACCTGGTAGGCATCAGAGGTTAGTCCGCACACCTTGTTACCGACGATCCAAGGTTCTTGGATAAGTACGAGCTCTTCGGCTGTTTCGCCGAGGCGCAAGAGAAGGGCAGCCGAAGCTGCCTTGGAGTGATGCAGGTTGATTTGAAGAACCCGCATCATCAGAATTTACCAGTGTTTGAATTGCTCACTGAAAATTAGCAAAAGCAGTGTAATATGACTATTTCATTTCAGTTTCACAGTCATTTGTTTTGGTAACGACTACGACTGTGGCTATGACTATGAAAATGATCGCAGTCGAATGTAAGTAAACAAGCAACCACCAAAAATGAACAAACCTGCTTTGCTGGCGACTAAGAACGACGCGCAAGCACAAGTCGGTAGCCGAAGCTGTTTGCTTATAGATAACTGTTTACTTGAGCTGTTGCTTTGTTTTGATGCATAGTCAATGCACTAGTTATAGAAACATTTTGCAAATCCTTCAGTTGATTTGTCGCCGTTGTACCTAATGCTTTGTTGGTTAAATTCGTTATGGCTCCGCGATTAAATAAAAGTTTAATTTTTGAACATTTTCTTGTAAAAGATGTGTTTTTTTAAGTTTGTACTCAATGCTAAGAGTTTTTGAAATATATAATTTGGATTTGTTTTTAATTAATTTATTTTTTTTAATTCTCTCATTTTTTACACGTTACATATTAATTTTTATTGTACACGCTAATCAACGAACAAGTAAACATAATATAGATAGATGTACATTGTACATACATACATATACATATATACATGCAAAAAAGGGTAACTGCGGTTAATGCGAAGCCAATTGTAGCTAAAGAGTAGTTAATTGTAGTCGTTCCTATTTGCAGCAGTAGTTTTCCCAATGCTTTGACTACGCATCAAAACAAAGCAACAGCTCAAGTAAACAGTTATCTATAAGCAAACAGCTTCGGCTACCGACTTGTGCTTGCGTGTCGTTCTTAGTCGCCAGCAAAGCAGGTTTGTTCATTTTTGGTGGTTGCTTGTTTACTTACATTCGACTGCGATCATTTTCATAGTCATAGCTAAGCAGTTTCGAAGTCATTGAAAATAGTCAAGCAATTACGAACACTGCCCGGCAATATGGGTATCAAACGAAAGGGGATAGCTCCAGGTTTCATTGGGACTTCGATATATTTCGATAAATTTATCTATAACTGAGTTATCGGTGATTGCCCAAAAAACTTAACATTACTTTATAATATGGGTATTAAACGAAAGGAGAAGGCCGAAGGGTTCATTTGGACTTCGATAGGTTTCGGTAAATTGATCCATAACTGAGTTATCGGTGAAAATGTGATTGCCCAAAAACCTTAAACTTGACCTACAATATGGGTATCAAACGAAAGGGGAAGGCCCCAGGTTTCCTTTGTACTTGAATATATTTCGATAAATTGATCGATAACTGAGTTATCGGTCAAAATGCGATTGCCCGAAAACCTCTATATTACCCTACAATATGGGTATCAAACGAAAGGAGATAGCTCCAGGTTTCATTTGGACTTCGATATATTTCGATAAATTTATCGATAACTGAGTTATCGGTGATTGCCCAAAAAACTTAACATTACTCTATAATATGGGTATAAAACGAAAGAAGGCAGCAGGTTTCATTTGGACTTCGATAGGTTTCGGTAAATTTATCGATAACTGAGTTATCGGTGAAAATGTTATTGCACAAAAACCTTAAAATTGAACTACAATATGGGTATCAAATGAAAGGGGAAGGCCCCAGGTTTCTTTTGTACTTAAATATATTTCGATAAATTGATCGATCACTGAGTCATCGATCAAAATGCGATTGCCCGAAAACCTCTATATTACCCTACAATATGGGTATCAAACGAAAGGAGATAGCTCCAGGTTTCATTTGGACTTCGATATATTTCGATAAATTTATCGATAACTGAGTTATCGGTGATTGCCCAAAAAACTTAACATTACTTTATAATATGGGTATTAAACGAAAGGAGAAGGCCGAAGGGTTCATTTGGACTTCGATAGGTTTCGGTAAGTTGATCGATAACTGAGTTATCGGTGAAAATGTGATTGCCCAAAAAACTTAAACTTGCCCTACAATATGGGTATCAAACGAAAGCGGAAGGCCCCAGGTTTCATTTGTACTTCGACATATTTCGATAAATTTATCTATAACGGAGTTATCGGTAAAAATGCGATTGCAGAAAAACCTTAATATTACCCTACAATATTGTATCAAATCAACATTTGAAGTTGAATTCATCCTGGCACAATTTGTCAAAATTTAATTCTTGATTGGCCCCCTAACCTTACCTACGAATACCTCAAAAGAACATTTTTGAAAACCAGTTTTAAATATTCTTTTTCAAAATTTGGTAGATTCTTCAGTAGGCAATAATCATACTAATATTATAAATGTGAATGTAGCGATGTTTGGATGTCCAGACGTTTGCTTCTGTTACTCAATCACGTGAGAATGGCAAGACGGATTTTGATAAAGTTAGGAACGCGTACAGGTTATAGTCTGGAAGGAGTTATAGGCTATTTTTTTTATTAATTTTGGGGGTTCGGACGCTTCTAGGGACCATTACTTTTGATATTTTTTCCCCCCATACAGTTCTGAGTATACTTGACCTATACTTATGATATTTCGCATATATGTAGGTATAGGATGGCCCCAGGTTTCATTGGTACTTCGATATATTTCGATAAATTTATCTATAACTGAGTTATCGGTAAAATTGCGATTGCAGAAAAACCTTAATATTATATCGTGTTCATGCTGCATTTAAAATGCAACATTTAGCATTTTCGGACATTGGTTTCGAAAAAGCGTTCATGCTGGCGCATTAAGCAAATGCACATTTAGCAAATTCGAACATTTTTTTGAGGTTATGCCACGTTTGAAAAAATGTAAACCTTCTTATTAAATCTTTTATTTAAATCCCTTCACAAACATCAGATTAATTTGTAGATTGATTTATTTTAACAATATCACACAACACGCGCCCTAAATTACAAATTTAAAATCGGAACAAATTTGCTGTATGTTTACGAAAGACAGAGAATGAGAGAACGCCAAGTAAAAACAACCAATATTGCCACTCTTTTAAATTCGAATCACGATTATAATGCTAATGCAAAAATAAAGTTGCATTTTGTTGTCAAAATTTGTATGGAAAATGCTAAAATAAATGCTGCATTTTGGGTTAAATGCTAAAATGCGAAGAAAATGCAAAATGCTGGCCCAGCATGAACAGCCTATTACCCTACAATATTGTATCAAATCAACATTTGAAGTTGAATTCATCCTGGCAAAATTTGTCAAAATTGAATTCTTGAAAGGCCCCCTAACGTTACCAACGAATACCGCAAAAGAAAATTTTTGAAAACCGGTTTTCAATACTCTTTTTTTAAAATTTTCAAAATATTCGAATTTGGTAAATTCTTCAGTAGGCAATAATATTATATAAATATGAAATCTTAAAGAATATTATTGATTTTGAAAGGCCCCCTAACTACTTACATCCCGTGCAACGCCGGGTACCCTGCTAGTATTATATAAATATGAAATCTTAAAGTATAGTATTGATTTTGAAAGGCCCCCTAACTACTTACAACCCGAGCAACGCCGGGTACTCTGCTATCCTACTTCCTACTAATATTATAAATGTGAATGTAGCGATGTTTGGATGTTTGTATGTTTGGATGTCCAGACGTTTGCTTTTGTTCCCTAAAAACGTGAGAATGGCTGGACGGATTTTGTTGAAATTTGCACGCCTACAGGTTATAGTCTGGAAGGAGCTATAGGCTATTTTTTTTTTTTTAATTTTGGGGGTTCCGACCCTGCTAGGGACTGTTTCTTTTCGAAATTTTTTTTATTCCATATAACTCTAAGCATATTGAACCTATACTTATGATATTTCGCATAAAGGTATAGAAAGATCGTACAATATGGGTACCAACCGAAAGGGGAAGGCCCCAGGTTTCATTTTAGCTTCGATATATTTCAATAAATTGATCGATAACTAAGTTATCGGTCAAAATTGGATTGCCCGAAAACTTAATATTACCCTGCAATATGGGTATCAAACGAAAGGGGATAGCTCCAGGTTTCATTTAGACTTCGATAGGTTTCGATAAATGTATCGATAACTGAGTTATCGGTGAAAATGTTATTGCACAAAAACCTTAAAATTGCCCTACAATATGGGTATCAAAGGAAAGGGGAAGGCCCCAGGTTTCATTTGTACTCCAATATATTTCGATAAATTGATCGATAACTGAGTCATCGGTCAAAATGCGATTGCCCGAAAACCTCTATATTACCCTACAATATGGGTATCAAACGAAAGGAGATAGCTCCAGGTTTCATTTGGACTTCGATATATTTCGATAAGTTTATCGATAACTGAATTATCGGTGATTGCCCAAAAAACTTAACAGTAAACTATAATATGGGTATAAAACGAAAGGAGAAGGCAGCAGGTTTTATTTGGACTACGATAGTTTTCGATAAATTTATCGATAACTGAGTTATCGGTGAAAATGTGATTGCCCAAAAACCTTAAATTTGACCTACAATATGGGTATCAAACGAAAGGGGAAGGCCCCAGGTTTCAATTTAGCTTTGATATATTTCGATAAATTGATCGATAACTAAGTTATCGGTCAAAATGCGATTGCCCGAAAACTTCTATATTAGCCGGCAATATGGGTATCAAACGAAAGGGGATAGCTCCAGGTTTCATTTGGACTTCGATAGGTTTCGATAAATTGATCGATAACTGAGTTATCGGTCAAAATGCGATTGCCCGAAAACTTCTATATTACCCTACAATATGGGTATCAAACGAAAGAAGATAGCTCCTGGTTGCATTTGGACTTCGATATATTTCGATAAATTTATCGATAACTGAGTTATCGGTGAAAATGTTATTGCACAAAAACCTTAAAATTGCACTACAATATGGGTATCAAATGAAAGGGGAAGGCCCCAGGTTTCATTTGTACTTCAATATATTTCGATAAATTGATAGATCACTGAGTTATCGGTGATTGCCCAAAAAACTTAACATTACTTTATAATATGGGTATTAAACGAAAGGAGAAGGCCGAAGGGTTCATTTGGACTTCGATAGGTTTCGGTAAATTGATCGATAACTGAGTTATCGGTGAAAATGTGATTGCCCAAAAACCTTAAACTTGACCTACAATATGGGTATCAAACGAAAGGGGAAGGCCCCAGGTTTCCTTTGTACTTGAATATATTTCGATAAATTGATCGATAACTGAGTTATCGGTCAAAATGCGATTGCCCGAAAACCTCTATATTACCCTACAATATGGGTATCAAACGAAAGGAGATAGCTCCAGGTATCATTTGGACTTCGATATATTTTGATAAATTTATCGATAACTGAGTTATCGGTGATTGCCCAAAAAACTTAACATTACTTTATAATATGGGTATTAAACGAAAGGAGAAGGCCGAAGGGTTCATTTGGACTTCGATAGGTTTCGGTAAATTTATCGATAACTGAGTTATCGGTGAAAATGTTATTGCACAAAAACCTTAAAATTGCCCTACAATATGGGTATCAAATGAAAGGGGAAGGCCCCAGGTTTCATTTGTACTTCAATATATTTCGATAAATTGATCGATCACTGCGTCATCGATCAAAATGCGATTGCCCGAAAACCTCTATATTACCCTACAATATGGGTATCAAACGAAAGGAGATAGCTCCAGGTTTCATTTGGACTTCGATATATTTCGATAAATTTATCGATAACTGAGTTATCTTTGATTGCCCAAAAAACTTAACATTACTCTATAATATGGGTATAAAACGAAAGAAGGCAGAAGGTTTCATTTGGACTACGATAGGTTTCGATAAATTGATCGATAACTGAGTTATCGGTGAAAATGCGATTGCCCGAAAACTTCTATATTACCCTACAATATGGGTATCAAACGAAAGAAGATAGCTCCTGGTTGCATTTGGACTTCGATATATTTCGATAAATTTATCGATAACTCAGTTATCGGTGAAAATGTTATTGCACAAAAACCTTACAATTGCCCTACAATATGGGTATCAAATGAAAGGGGAAGGCCCCAGGTTTCATTCGTACTTCAATATGTTTCGATAAATTGATCGATCACTGAGTCATCGATCAAAATGCGATTGCCCGAAAACCTCTATATTACCATACAATATGGGTATCAAACGAAAGGAGATAGCTCCAGGTTTCATTTGGACTTCGATATATTTCGATAAATTTATCGATAACTGAGTTATCGGTGATTGCCCAAAAAACTTAACATTACTTTATAATATGGGTATTAAACGAAAGGAGAAGGCCGAAGGGTTCATTTGGACTTCGATAGGTTTCGGTAAATTGATCGATAACTGAGTTATCGGTGAAAATGTGATTGCCCAAAAACCTTAAACTTGACCTACAATATGGGTATCAAACGAAAGGGGAAGGCCCCAGGTTTCCTTTGTACTTGAATATATTTCAATAAATTGATCGATAACTAAGTTATCGGTCAAAATTGGATTGCCCGAAAACTTAATATTACCCTGCAATATGGGTATCAAACGAAAGGGGATAGCTCCAGGTTTCATTTAGACTTCGATAGGTTTCGATAAATGTATCGATAACTGAGTTATCGGTGAAAATGTTATTGCACAAAAACCTTAAAATTGCCCTACAATATGGGTATCAAAGGAAAGGGGAAGGCCCCAGGTTTCATTTGTACTCCAATATATTTCGATAAATTGATCGATAACTGAGTCATCGGTCAAAATGCGATTGCCCGAAAACCTCTATATTACCCTACAATATGGGTATCAAACGAAAGGAGATAGCTCCAGGTTTCATTTGGACTTCGATATATTTCGATAAGTTTATCGATAACTGAATTATCGGTGATTGCCCAAAAAACTTAACAGTAAACTATAATATGGGTATAAAACGAAAGGAGAAGGCAGCAGGTTTCATTTGGACTACGATAGTTTTCGATAAATTTATCGATAACTGAGTTATCGGTGAAAATGTGATTGCCCAAAAACCTTAAATTTGACCTACAATATGGGTATCAAACGAAAGGGGAAGGCCCCAGGTTTCAATTTAGCTTTGATATATTTCGATAAATTGATCGATAACTAAGTTATCGGTCAAAATGCGATTGCCCGAAAACTTCTATATTAGCCGGCAATATGGGTATCAAACGAAAGGGGATAGCTCCAGGTTTCATTTGGACTTCGATAGGTTTCGATAAATTGATCGATAACTGAGTTATCGGTCAAAATGCGATTGCCCGAAAACTTCTATATTACCCTACAATATGGGTATCAAACGAAAGAAGATAGCTCCTGGTTGCATTTGGACTTCGATATATTTCGATAAATTTATCGATAACTGAGTTATCGGTGAAAATGTTATTGCACAAAAACCTTAAAATTGCACTACAATATGGGTATCAAATGAAAGGGGAAGGCCCCAGGTTTCATTTGTACTTCAATATATTTCGATAAATTGATAGATCACTGAGTTATCGGTGATTGCCCAAACAACTTAACATTACTTTATAATATGGGTATTAAACGAAAGGAGAAGGCCGAAGGGTTCATTTGGACTTCGATAGGTTTCGGTAAATTGATCGATAACTGAGTTATCGGTGAAAATGTGATTGCCCAAAAACCTTAAACTTGACCTACAATATGGGTATCAAACGAAAGGGGAAGGCCCCAGGTTTCCTTTGTACTTGAATATATTTCGATAAATTGATCGATAACTGAGTTATCGGTCAAAATGCGATTGCCCGAAAACCTCTATATTACCCTACAATATGGGTATCAAACGAAAGGAGATAGCTCCAGGTATCATTTGGACTTCGATATATTTTGATAAATTTATCGATAACTGAGTTATCGGTGATTGCCCAAAAAACTTAACATTACTTTATAATATGGGTATTAAACGAAAGGAGAAGGCCGAAGGGTTCATTTGGACTTCGATAGGTTTCGGTAAATTTATCGATAACTGAGTTATCGGTGAAAATGTTATTGCACAAAAACCTTAAAATTGCCCTACAATATGGGTATCAAATGAAAGGGGAAGGCCCCAGGTTTCATTTGTACTTCAATATATTTCGATAAATTGATCGATCACTGCGTCATCGATCAAAATGCGATTGCCCGAAAACCTCTATATTACCCTACAATATGGGTATCAAACGAAAGGAGATAGCTCCAGGTTTCATTTGGACTTCGATATATTTCGATAAATTTATCGATAACTGAGTTATCTTTGATTGCCCAAAAAACTTAACATTACTCTATAATATGGGTATAAAACGAAAGAAGGCAGCAGGTTTCATTTGGACTACGATAGGTTTCGATAAATTGATCGATAACTGAGTTATCGGTGAAAATGCGATTGCCCGAAAACTTCTATATTACCCTACAATATGGGTATCAAACGAAAGAAGATAGCTCCTGGTTGCATTTGGACTTCGATATATTTCGATAAATTTATCGATAACTCAGTTATCGGTGAAAATGTTATTGCACAAAAACCTTACAATTGCCCTACAATATGGGTATCAAATGAAAGGGGAAGGCCCCAGGTTTCATTCGTACTTCAATATGTTTCGATAAATTGATCGATCACTGAGTCATCGATCAAAATGCGATTGCCCGAAAACCTCTATATTACCCTACAATATGGGTATCAAACGAAAGGAGATAGCTCCAGGTTTCATTTGGACTTCGATATATTTCGATAAATTTATCGATAACTGAGTTATCGGTGATTGCCCAAAAAACTTAACATTACTTTATAATATGGGTATTAAACGAAAGGAGAAGGCCGAAGGGTTCATTTGGACTTCGATAGGTTTCGGTAAATTGATCGATAACTGAGTTATCGGTGAAAATGTGATTGCCCAAAAACCTTAAACTTGACCTACAATATGGGTATCAAACGAAAGGGGAAGGCCCCAGGTTTCCTTTGTACTTGAATATATTTCGATAAATTGATCGATAACTGAGTTATCGGTCAAAATGCGATTGCCCGAAAACCTATATATTACCCTACAATATGGGTATCAAACGAAAGGAGATAGCTCCAGGTATCATTTGGACTTCGATATATTTTGATAAATTTATCGATAACTGAGTTATCGGTGATTGCCCAAAAAACTTAACATTACTTTATAATATGGGTATTAAACGAAAGGAGAAGGCCGAAGGGTTCATTTGGACTTCGATAGGTTTCGGTAAATTTATCGATAACTGAGTTATCGGTGAAAATGTTATTGCACAAAAACCTTAAAATTGCCCTACAATATGGGTATCAAATGAAAGGGGAAGGCCCCAGGTTTCATTCGTACTTCAATATGTTTCGATAAATTGATCGATCACTGAGTCATCGATCAAAATGCGATTGCCCGAAAACCTCTATATTACCCTACAATATGGGTATCAAACGAAAGGAGATAGCTCCAGGTTTCATTTGGACTTCGATATATTTCGATAAATTTATCGATAACTGAGTTATCGGTGATTGCCCAAAAAACTTAACATTACTCTATAATATGGGTATAAAACGAAAAAAGGCAGCAGGTTTTATTTGGACTTCGATAGGTTTCGATAAATTGATCGATAACTGAGTTATCGGTCAAAATGCGATTGCCCGAAAACTTCTATATTACCCTACAATATGGGTATCAAATGAAAGGAGATAGCTCCAGGACATTTGGACTTCGATATATTTCGATAAATTTATCGATAACTGAGTTATCGGTGATTGCCCAAAAAACTTAACATTACTCTATAATATGGGTATAAAACGAAAAAAGGCAGCAGGTTTTATTTGGACTTCGATATATTTCGATAAATGTATCGATAACTGAGTTATCGGTGAAAATGTTATTGCACAAAAACCTTAAAATTGCCCTACAATATGGGTATCAAATGAAAGGGGAAGGCCCCAGGTTTCATTTGTACTTCAATATATTTCGATAAATTGATCGATCACTGAGTCATCGATCAAAATGCGATTGTTCGAAAACCTCTATATTACCCTACAATATGGGTATCAAACGAAAGGAGATAGCTCCAGGACATTTGGACTTCGATATATTTCGATAAATTTATCGATAACTGAGTTATCGGTGATTGCCCAAAAAACTTAACATTACTTTATAATATGGGTATTAAACGAAAGGAGAAGGCCGAAGGGTTCATTTGGACTTCGATAGGTTTCTTTAAATTGATCGATAACTGAGTTATCGGTGAAAATGTGATTGCCCAAAAAACTTAAAATTGCCCTACAATATGGGTATCAAATGAAAGAAGATAGCTCCTGGTTGCATTTGGACTTCGATATATTTCGATAAATTTATCGATAACTGAGTTATCTAGGAAAATGTTATTGCACAAAAACCTTAAAATTGCCCTACAATATGGGTATCAAATGAAAGGGGAAGGCCCCAGGTTTCATTTGTACTTCGACATATTTCGATAAATTTATCTATAGCGGAGTTATCGGTAAAAATGCGATTGCAGAAAAACCTTAATATTACCCTACAATATTGTATCAAATCAACATTTGAAGTTGAATTCATCCTGGCACAATTTTTCAAAATTTAATTCTTGATTGGCCTCCTAACCTTACCTACGAATACCTCAAAAGAACATTTTTGAAAACCAGTTTTCAATATTCTTTTTCAAAATTTGGTAGATTCTTCTGTAGGCAATAATCATACTAATATTATAAATGTGAATGTAGCGATGTTTGGATGTCCAGACGTTTGCTTCTGTTACTCAATCACGTGAGAATGGCAAGACGGATTTTGATGAAGTTAGGAACGCATACAGGTTATAGTCTGGAAGGAGTTATAGGCTATTTTTATACCTAGTAGTGCTTCGCACACAAGGTATATTAACTTCATTCGCCTAACGGTAGTATGTAACGGCATAAACGAATCGAGATAGATATTGACTTATGTATATCAAAATGTTCAGGAGGAAAAGAGAAATTGATTGAGCCATGTCCGTCCGTCCGTCCGTCCGTCCGTCTGTAAACACGATAACTTGAGTAAATCTTGAGATATCTCAATGAAACTTGGTATGCAGGTTCCTTTTTACTTATCTCTGAACGCTATTGAAAATAGGCAAAATCGGTTAAAAGCCACGCCCACTTTCTATATATATAATATTTTCGAAAATACAAAAAGAGTGATTATTCAGTACATAATACACCTATAAGGATAAAATTTGGTGTGTACCTTAGCGTTAAGGCAAAAAATAAATTTCTGAAGAAATTTTTAAAAAAGGGCGTGGCAACGCCCACTTTTGATTAAGTCAAATTTGGAAATATTATTAATCATAAATCAAACACCGCTCAAGATAGCAAAATAAAATTCAGCACACATATTTCTATTAATACAGGCAATATTTCGAAAAAAAATTAGCGAAATCGGATTAGGTCCACGCCCAATTTTATACGAAAGATTTCGAAAAGGATCATAGATATATTGAATATGCTATAACTTTGCTTAAACTAGCTGTATATCATTTCTATTTCACCTCTAAAGTGTTCGTGGGCAAAGAAAGTCGAAAGCACAAAATTTTTGGAAAATGGGCGTGGCCCCGCCCCTTTATGGGGGATTATTCCACAAAACTTTCCATGCCATAACTCCGGTAAAAATTGACTTATTGAAACGATATTTAGAGAAAGTGTTCAACATATAAAGCTAACTCTTTGCTGAAAAAATAAACAAAATCGGAGAACGGACACGCCCACTTTTTGAACATAGTTCTAAAAAATTTCTTCGTAAAATTAAAATCGCGATATTTCCATAATTGTATAAGTTATATAAATAAGATTTTACACACATAATAGCCTTTTTAAACAAAACTATACTGTAAAAAAATTTTGTGGATTTTGGTGAAGTAGGCGTGGCGCCGCCCACTTTTTAGCATAAAAGCTCTGCTATTTTCAAAAGCGATTGCTTGGAATTTCAAGAATGTATTTCAATGAAATTTAGTGAGACACTTCCCAATAGTATGTAGTATACTCCTGCCAAAAATTACGCAAATCGAATAACAAACAAGGAAGATTTACGGGCAAGTAGTTAACACCCTACTGCCTTTTTTTTTATACCTAGTAGTGCTTCGCACACAAGGTATATTAACTTCATTCGCCTAACGGTAGTATGTAACGGCATAAACGAATCGAGATAGATATTGACTTATGTATATCAAAATGTTCAGGAGGAAAAGAGAAATTGATTGAGCCATGTCCGTCCGTCCGTCCGTCTGTAAACACGATAACTTGAGTAAATCTTGAGATATCTCAATGAAACTTGGTATGCAGGTTCCTTTTTACTTATCTCTGAACGCTATTGAAAATAGGCAAAATCGGTTAAAAGCCACGCCCACTTTCTATATATATAATATTTTCGAAAATACAAAAAGAGTGATTATTCAGTACATAATACACCTATAAGGATAAAATTTGGTGTGTACCTTAGCGTTAAGGCAAAAAATAAATTTCTGAAGAAATTTTTAAAAAAGGGCGTGGCACCGCCCACTTTTGATTAAGTCAAATTTGGAAATATTATTAATCATAAATCAAACACCGCTCAAGATAGCAAAATAAAATTCAGCACACATATTTCTATTAATACAGGCAATATTTCGAAAAAAAATTAGCGAAATCGGATTAGGTCCACGCCCAATTTTATACGAAAGATTTCGAAAAGGATCATAGATATATTGAATATGCTATAACTTTGCTTAAACTAGCTGTATATCATTTCTATTTCACCTCTAAAGTGTTCGTGGGCAAAGAAAGTCGAAAGCACAAAATTTTTGGAAAATGGGCGTGGCCCCGCCCCTTTATGGGGGATTATTCCACAAAACTTTCCATGCCATAACTCCGGTAAAAATTGACTTATTGAAACGATATTTAGAGAAAGTGTTCAACATATAAAGCTAACTCTTTGCTAAAAAAATAAACAAAATCGGAGAACGGACACGCCCACTTTTTGAACATAGTTCTAAAAAATTTCTTCGTAAAATTAAAATCGCGATATTTCCATAATTGTATAAGTTATATAAATAAGATTTTACACACATAATAGCCTTTTTAAACAAAACTATACTGTAAAAAAATTTTGTGGATTTTGGTGAAGTAGGCGTGGCGCCGCCCACTTTTTAGCATAAAAGCTCTGCTATTTTCAAAAGCGATTGCTTGGAATTTCAAGAATGTATTTCAATGAAATTTAGTGAGACACTTCCCAATAGTATGTAGTATACTCCTGCCAAAAATTACGCAAATCGAATAACAAACAAGGAAGATTTACGGGCAAGTAGTTAACACCCTACTGCCTTTTTTTTTATACCTAGTAGTGCTTCGCACACAAGGTATATTAACTTCATTCGCCTAACGGTAGTATGTAACGGCATAAACGAATCGAGATAGATATTGACTTATGTATATCAAAATGTTCAGGAGGAAAAGAGGAATTGATTGAGCCATGTCCGTCCGTCCGTCCGTCTGTAAACACGATAACTTGAGTAAATCTTGAGATATCTCAATGAAACTTGGTATGCAGGTTCCTTTTTACTTATCTCTGAACGCTATTGAAAATAGGCAAAATCGGTTAAAAGCCACGCCCACTTTCTATATATATAATATTTTCGAAAATACAAAAAGAGTGATTATTCAGTACATAATACACCTATAAGGATAAAATTTGGTGTGTACCTTAGCGTTAAGGCAAAAAATAAATTTCTGAAGAAATTTTTAAAAAAGGGCGTGGCACCGCCCACTTTTGATTAAGTCAAATTTGGAAATATTATTAATCATAAATCAAACACCGCTCAAGATAGCAAAATAAAATTCAGCACACATATTTCTATTAATACAGGCAATATTTCGAAAAAAAATTAGCGAAATCGGATTAGGTCCACGCCCAATTTTATACGAAAGATTTCGAAAAGGATCATAGATATATTGAATATGCTATAACTTTGCTTAAACTAGCTGTATATCATTTCTATTTCACCTCTAAAGTGTTCGTGGGCAAAGAAAGTCGAAAGCACAAAATTTTTGGAAAATGGGCGTGGCCCCGCCCCTTTATGGGGGATTATTCCACAAAACTTTCCATGCCATAACTCCGGTAAAAATTGACTTATTGAAACGATATTTAGAGAAAGTGTTCAACATATAAAGCTAACTCTTTGCTGAAAAAATAAACAAAATCGGAGAACGGACACGCCCACTTTTTGAACATAGTTCTAAAAAATTTCTTCGTAAAATTAAAATCGCGATATTTCCATAATTGTATAAGTTATATAAATAAGATTTTACACACATAATAGCCTTTTTAAACAAAACTATACTGTAAAAAAATTTTGTGGATTTTGGTGAAGTAGGCGTGGCGCCGCCCACTTTTTAGCATAAAAGCTCTGCTATTTTCAAAAGCGATTGCTTGGAATTTCAAGAATGTATTTCAATGAAATTTAGTGAGACACTTCCCAATAGTATGTAGTATACTCCTGCCAAAAATTACGCAAATCGAATAACAAACAAGGAAGATTTACGGGCAAGTAGTTAACACCCTACTGCCTTTTTTTTTATACCTAGTAGTGCTTCGCACACAAGGTATATTAACTTCATTCGCCTAACGGTAGTATGTAACGGCATAAACGAATCGAGATAGATATTGACTTATGTATATCAAAATGTTCAGGAGGAAAAGAGAAATTGATTGAGCCATGTCCGTCCGTCCGTCCGTCTGTAAACACGATAACTTGAGTAAATCTTGAGATATCTCAATGAAACTTGGTATGCAGGTTCCTTTTTACTTATCTCTGAACGCTATTGAAAATAGGCAAAATCGGTTAAAAGCCACGCCCACTTTCTATATATATAATATTTTCGAAAATACAAAAAGAGTGATTATTCAGTACATAATACACCTATAAGGATAAAATTTGGTGTGTACCTTAGCGTTAAGGCAAAAAATAAATTTCTGAAGAAATTTTTAAAAAAGGGCGTGGCACCGCCCACTTTTGATTAAGTCAAATTTGGAAATACTATTAATCATAAATCAAACACCGCTCAAGATAGCAAAATAAAATTCAGCACACATATTTCTATTAATACAGGCAATATTTCGAAAAAAAATTAGCGAAATCGGATTAGGTCCACGCCCAATTTTATACGAAAGATTTCGAAAAGGATCATAGATAAATTGAATATGCTATAACTTTGCTTAAACTAGCTGTATATCATTTCTATTTCACCTCTAAAGTGTTCGTGGGCAAAGAAAGTCGAAAGCACAAAATTTTTGGAAAATGGGCGTGGCCCCGCCCCTTTATGGGGGATTATTCCACAAAACTTTCCATGCCATAACTCCGGTAAAAATTGACTTATTGAAACGATATTTAGAGAAAGTGTTCAACATATAAAGCTAACTCTTTGCTGAAAAAATAAACAAAATCGGAGAACGGACACGCCCACTTTTTGAACATAGTTCTAAAAAATTTCTTCGTAAAATTAAAATCGCGATATTTCCATAATTGTATAAGTTATATAAATAAGATTTTACACACATAATAGCCTTTTTAAACAAAACTATACTGTAAAAAAATTTTGTGGATTTTGGTGAAGTAGGCGTGGCGCCGCCCACTTTTTAGCATAAAAGCTCTGCTATTTTCAAAAGCGATTGCTTGGAATTTCAAGAATGTATTTCAATGAAATTTAGTGAGACACTTCCCAATAGTATGTAGTATACTCCTGCCAAAAATTACGCAAATCGAATAACAAACAAGGAAGATTTACGGGCAAGTAGTTAACACCCTACTGCCTTTTTTTTTATACCTAGTAGTGCTTCGCACACAAGGTATATTAACTTCATTCGCCTAACGGTAGTATGTAACGGCATAAACGAATCGAGATAGATATTGACTTATGTATATCAAAATGTTCAGGAGGAAAAGAGGAATTGATTGAGCCATGTCCGTCCGTCCGTCCGTCTGTAAACACGATAACTTGAGTAAATCTTGAGATATCTCAATGAAACTTGGTATGCAGGTTCCTTTTTACTTATCTCTGAACGCTATTGAAAATAGGCAAAATCGGTTAAAAGCCACGCCCACTTTCTATATATATAATATTTTCGAAAATACAAAAAGAGTGATTATTCAGTACATAATACACCTATAAGGATAAAATTTGGTGTGTACCTTAGCGTTAAGGCAAAAAATAAATTTCTGAAGAAATTTTTAAAAAAGGGCGTGGCACCGCCCACTTTTGATTAAGTCAAATTTGGAAATATTATTAATCATAAATCAAACACCGCTCAAGATAGCAAAATAAAATTCAGCACACATATTTCTATTAATACAGGCAATATTTCGAAAAAAAATTAGCGAAATCGGATTAGGTCCACGCCCAATTTTATACGAAAGATTTCGAAAAGGATCATAGATATATTGAATATGCTATAACTTTGCTTAAACTAGCTGTATATCATTTCTATTTCACCTCTAAAGTGTTCGTGGGCAAAGAAAGTCGAAAGCACAAAATTTTTGGAAAATGGGCGTGGCCCCGCCCCTTTATGGGGGATTATTCCACAAAACTTTCCATGCCATAACTCCGGTAAAAATTGACTTATTGAAACGATATTTAGAGAAAGTGTTCAACATATAAAGCTAACTCTTTGCTGAAAAAATAAACAAAATCGGAGAACGGACACGCCCACTTTTTGAACATAGTTCTAAAAAATTTCTTCGTAAAATTAAAATCGCGATATTTCCATAATTGTATAAGTTATATAAATAAGATTTTACACACATAATAGCCTTTTTAAACAAAACTATACTGTAAAAAAATTTTGTGGATTTTGGTGAAGTAGGCGTGGCGCCGCCCACTTTTTAGCATAAAAGCTCTGCTATTTTCAAAAGCGATTGCTTGGAATTTCAAGAATGTATTTCAATGAAATTTAGTGAGACACTTCCCAATAGTATGTAGTATACTCCTGCCAAAAATTACGCAAATCGAATAACAAACAAGGAAGATTTACGGGCAAGTAGTTAACACCCTACTGCCTTTTTTTTTATACCTAGTAGTGCTTCGCACACAAGGTATATTAACTTCATTCGCCTAACGGTAGTATGTAACGGCATAAACGAATCGAGATAGATATTGACTTATGTATATCAAAATGTTCAGGAGGAAAAGAGAAATTGATTGAGCCATGTCCGTCCGTCCGTCCGTCTGTAAACACGATAACTTGAGTAAATCTTGAGATATCTCAATGAAACTTGGTATGCAGGTTCCTTTTTACTTATCTCTGAACGCTATTGAAAATAGGCAAAATCGGTTAAAAGCCACGCCCACTTTCTATATATATAATATTTTCGAAAATACAAAAAGAGTGATTATTCAGTACATAATACACCTATAAGGATAAAATTTGGTGTGTACCTTAGCGTTAAGGCAAAAAATAAATTTCTGAAGAAATTTTTAAAAAAGGGCGTGGCACCGCCCACTTTTGATTAAGTCAAATTTGGAAATACTATTAATCATAAATCAAACACCGCTCAAGATAGCAAAATAAAATTCAGCACACATATTTCTATTAATACAGGCAATATTTCGAAAAAAAATTAGCGAAATCGGATTAGGTCCACGCCCAATTTTATACGAAAGATTTCGAAAAGGATCATAGATAAATTGAATATGCTATAACTTTGCTTAAACTAGCTGTATATCATTTCTATTTCACCTCTAAAGTGTTCGTGGGCAAAGAAAGTCGAAAGCACAAAATTTTTGGAAAATGGGCGTGGCCCCGCCCCTTTATGGGGGATTATTCCACAAAACTTTCCATGCCATAACTCCGGTAAAAATTGACTTATTGAAACGATATTTAGAGAAAGTGTTCAACATATAAAGCTAACTCTTTGCTGAAAAAATAAACAAAATCGGAGAACGGACACGCCCACTTTTTGAACATAGTTCTAAAAAATTTCTTCGTAAAATTAAAATCGCGATATTTCCATAATTGTATAAGTTATATAAATAAGATTTTACACACATAATAGCCTTTTTAAACAAAACTATACTGTAAAAAAATTTTGTGGATTTTGGTGAAGTAGGCGTGGCGCCGCCCACTTTTTAGCATAAAAGCTCTGCTATTTTCAAAAGCGATTGCTTGGAATTTCAAGAATGTATTTCAATGAAATTTACTGAGACACTTCCCAATAGTATGTAGTATACTCCTGCCAAAAATTACGCAAATCGAATAACAAACAAGGAAGATTTACGGGCAAGTAGTTAACACCCTACTGCCTTTTTTTATACCTAGTAGTGCTTCGCACACAAGGTATATTAACTTCATTCGCCTAACGGTAGTATGTAACGGCATAAACGAATCGAGATAGATATTGACTTATGTATATCAAAATGTTCAGGAGGAAAAGAGAAATTGATTGAGCCATGTCCGTCCGTCCGTCCGTCCGTCTGTAAACACGATAACTTGAGTAAATCTTGAGATATCTCAATGAAACTTGGTATGCAGGTTCCTTTTTACTTATCTCTGAACGCTATTGAAAATAGGCAAAATCGGTTAAAAGCCACGCCCACTTTCTATATATATAATATTTTCGAAAATACAAAAAGAGTGATTATTCAGTACATAATACACCTATAAGGATAAAATTTGGTGTGTACCTTAGCGTTAAGGCAAAAAATAAATTTCTGAAGAAATTTTTAAAAAAGGGCGTGGCACCGCCCACTTTTGATTAAGTCAAATTTGGAAATATTATTAATCATAAATCAAACACCGCTCAAGATAGCAAAATAAAATTCAGCACACATATTTCTATTAATACAGGCATATTTCGAAAAAAAATTAGCGAAATCGGATTAGGTCCACGCCCAATTTTATACGAAAGATTTCGAAAAGGATCATAGATATATTGAATATGCTTTAACTTTGCTTAAACTAGCTGTATATCATTTCTATTTCACCTCTAAAGTGTTCGTGGGCAAAGAAAGTCGAAAGCACAAAATTTTTGGAAAATGGGCGTGGCCCCCCCCCTTTATGGGGGATTATTCCACAAAACTTTCCATGCCATAACTCCGGTAAAAATTGACTTATTGAAACGATATTTAGAGAAAGTGTTCAACATATAAAGCTAACTCTTTGCTGAAAAAATAAACAAAATCGGAGAACGGACACGCCCACTTTTTGAACATAGTTCTAAAAAATTTCTTCGTAAAATTAAAATCGCGATATTTCCATAATTGTATAAGTTATATAAATAAGATTTTACACACATAATAGCCTTTTTAAACAAAACTATACTGTAAAAAAATTTTGTGGATTTTGGTGAAGTAGGCGTGGCGCCGCCCACTTTTTAGCATAAAAGCTCTGCTATTTTCAAAAGCGATTGCTTGGAATTTCAAGAATGTATTTCAATGAAATTTAGTGAGACACTTCCCAATAGTATGTAGTATACTCCTGCCAAAAATTACGCAAATCGAATAACAAACAAGGAAGATTTACGGGCAAGTAGTTAACACCCTACTGCCTTTTTTTTTATTAATTTTTTTTATTTTCATACCTTTCATGAACATGAGGAAAGCTATTTATATTTTCTTATTTAGTGATAATTGAATTTACCACTCACAAAAGAAGTGTTTTTAATCGAAAACAATCAGTTGCCTTTATAACAACTTTTCCGTTATTAAAATAGACCTGAGTAAATTGGGATACCAAAACAGATCACTACTAGGTATTTAATGTTCGGTTACACCCGAACTTAGACTTCCTTACTAGTTTTTATTAATTTTGGGGGTTCGGACGCTTCTAGGGACCATTACTTTTTGATATTTTTTTCCCCCATACAGTTCTGAGTATACTTGACCTATACTTATGATATTTCGCATATATGTAGGTATAGGATGGCCCCAGGTTTCATTGGGACTTCGATATATTTCGATAAATTTATCTATAACTGAGTTATCGGTAAAATTGCGATTGCAGAAAAACCTTAATATTATATCGTGTTCATGCTGCATTTAAAATGCAACATTTAGCATTTTCGGACATTGGTTTCGAAAAAGCGTTCATGCTGGCGCATTAAGCAAATGCACATTTAGCAAGTTCGAACATTTTTTTGAGGTTATGCCACGTTTGAAAAAATGTAAACCTTCTTATTAAATCTTTTATTTAAATCCCTTCACAAACATCAGATTAATTTGTAGATTGATTTATTTTAACAATATCACACAACACGCGCCCTAAATTACAAATTTAAAATCGTAACAAATTTGCTGTATGTTTACGAAAGACAGAGAATGAGAGAACGCCAAGTAAAAACAACCAATATTGCCACTCTTTTAAATTCGAATCACGATTTTCTTCGAAGGTTACAGGGTTGATTTCTGCATTTTTAATGCTAATGCAAAAATAAAGTTGCATTTTGTTGTCAAAATTTGTATGGAAAATGCTAAAATAAATGCTGCATTTTGGGTTAAATGCTAAAATGCGAAGAAAATGCAAAATGCTGGCCCAGCATGAACAGCCTATTACCCTACAATATTGTATCAAATCAACATTTGAAGTTGAATTCATCCTGGCAAAATTTGTCAAAATTGAATTCTTGAAAGGCCCCCTAACGTTACCAACGAATACCGCAAAAGAAAATTTTTGAAAACCGGTTTTCAATACTCTTTTTTTAAAATTTTCAAAATATTCGAATTTGGTAAATTCTTCAGTAGGCAATAATCCTACTAATATTATAAATCTGAATGTAGCGATGTTTGGATGTTTGGATGTTTGGATGTCCAGACGTTTGCTTTTGTTCCCTAAAAACGTGAGAATGGCTGGACGGATTTTGTTGAAATTTGGCACGCCTACAGGTTATAGTCTGGAAGGAGCTATAGGCTATTTTTAATTTTGGGGGTTCCGACCCTGCTAGGGACCGTTTCTTTTCGAAATTTTTTTTATTCCATATAACTCTAAGTATATTGAACCCATACTTATGATATTTCGCATATAGGTATAGCAAGATCGTACAATATGGGTTTCAAACGAAAGGGGAAGGCCCCAGGTTTCATTTTAGCTTCGATATATTTCGATAAATTGATCGATAACTAAGTTATCGTTGAAAATGTTATTGCACAAAAACCTTAAAATTGCCCTACAATATGGGTATCAAACGAAAGGGGATAGCTCCAGGTTACATTTTGACTTCGATATATTTCGATAAATTTATCGATAGCTGAGTTATCGGTGATTGCCCAAAAAACTTAACATTACCCTATAATATGGGTATCAAACGAAAGGGGAGGGCCCCAGGTTTCATTTTGGCTTCGATAAATTGATCGATAACTAAGTTATCGGTCAAAATTCGATTGCCCAAAAACCTTAATATTACCCTACAATATGGGTATAAAACGAAAGGGGATGGCGCCAGGTTTCATTTGGGCTTCGATATATTTCGATAAATTTATCTATAACTGAGTTATCGGTGAAAATGTTATTGCACAAAAACCTTAAAATTGCCCTACAATATGGGTATCAAACGAAAGGAGATGGCCCCAGGTTTCATTTGGGCTTCGATATATTTCGATAAATTTATCGATAACTGAGTTATCGGTGAAAATGTTATTGCACAAAAACCTTAAAATTGCCCTACAATATGGGTATCAAACGAAAGGGGATAGCTCCAGGTTACATTTTGACTTCGATATATTTCGATAAATTTATCGATAACTGAGTTATCGGTGATTGCCCAAAAAACTTAACATTACCCTATAATATGGGTATCAAACGAAAGGGGAGGGCCCCAGGTTTAATTTTGGCTTCGATATATTTCGATAAATTGATCGATAACTAAGTTATCGGTCAAAATTCGATTGCCCAAAAACCTTAATATTACCCTACAATATGGGTATAAAACGAAAGGGGATGGCGCCAGGTTTCATTTGGGCTTCGATATATTTCGATAAATTTATCTATAACTGAGTTATCGGTGAAAATGTTATTGCACAAAAACCTTAAAATTGCCCTACAATATGGGTATCAAACGAAAGGTGATAGCTCCAGGTTACATTTGGACTTCGATATATTTCGATAAATTTATCGATAACTGAGTTATCGGTGATTGCCCAAAAAACTTAACATTACCCTATAATATGGGTATCAAACGAAAGGGAGGGCCCCAGGTTTCATTTTGGCTTCGATATATTTCGATAAATTGATCGATAACTAAGTTATCGGTCAAAATTCGATTGCCCAAAAACCTCTATATTACCCTACAATATGGGTATCAAACGAAAGAAGATAGCTCTCGGTTTCATTTGGACTTCGATATATTTCGATAAATTGATCGATAACTGAGTCATCTGTCAAAATGCGATTGCCCGAAAACCTCTATATTACCCTACAATATGGGTATCAAACGAAAGGAGATAGCTCCAGGTTTCATTTGGACTTCGATATATTTCGATAAGTTTATCGATAACTGAGTTATCGGTGATTGCCCAAAAAACTTATCATTACCCTATAATATGGGTATAAAACGAAAGGAGAAGGCAGCAGGTTTCATTTGGACTACGATAGGTTTCGATAAATTGATCGATAACTGAGTTATCGGTGAAATTGTGGTTGCCCAAAAACCTTAAACTTGACCTACAATATGGGTATCAAACGAAAGGGGAAGGCCCCAGGTTTCAATTTAGCTTTGATATTTTTCGATAAATTGATCGATAGCTAAGTTATCGGTCAAAATTCGATTGCCCGAAAACCTTAATATTACCCGGCAGTATGGGTATCAAACGAAAGGGGATAGCTCCAGGTTTCATTTGGACTTCAATAGGTTTCGATAAATTGATCGATAACTAAGTTATCGGTGAAAATGTTATTGCACAAAAACCTTAAAATTACCCTACAATATGGGTATCAAACGAAAGAAGATAGCTCCTGGTTGCATTTGGACTTCGATATATTTCGATAAATTTATCGATAACTGAGTTATCGGTGAAAATGTTATTGCACAAAAACCTTAAAATTGCACTACAATATGGGTATCAAATGAAAGGGGAAGGCCCCAGGTTTCATTTGTACTTCAATATATTTCGATAAATTGATAGATCACTGAGTTATCGGTGATTGCCCAAAAAACTTAAAATTACTCTATAATATGGGTATAAAACGAAAGGAGAAGGCAGCAGGTTTCATTTGAACTACGATAGGTTTCGATAAATTGATCGATAACTGAGTTATCGGTGAAAATGTGATTGCCCAAAAACCTTAAACTTGACCTACAATATATGTATCAAACGAAAGGAGATAGCTTCAGGTTTTATTTGGACTTCGATATATTTCGATAAAATTATCTATAACTGAGTTATCGGTGATTGCCCAAAAAACTTAACATTACTCTATAATATTGGTATAAAACGAAAGGAGAAGGCCGCAGGTTTCATTTGGACTTCGATAGGTTTCTGTAAATTGGTCGAGAACTGAGTTATCGGTGAAAATGTGATTGGCCAAAAACCTTAAACTTGCCCTACAATATGGGTATCAAACGAAAGGGGAAGGCCCCAGGTTTCATTTGTACTTCGACATATTTCGATAAATTTATCTATAACTGAGTTATCGGTAAAAATGCGATTTCAGAAAAACCTTAATATTACCCTACAATATTGTATCAAATCAACATTTGAAGTTGAATTCATCCTGGCACAATTTGTCAAAATTGAATTCTTGAAAGGCCCCCTAACGTTACCAACGAATACCGCAAAAGAAAATGTTTGAAAACCGGTTTTCAATACTCTTTTTTCATAATTTTCAAAATATTCGAATTTGGTAAATTCTTCAGTAGGCAATAATATATTATATAAATATGAAATCTTAAAGTATATTATTGATTTTGAAAGCCCCCCTTACTACTTTCATCCCGAGCAACGCCGGGTACCCTGCTAGTATTATATAAATATGAAATCTTAAAGTATATTATTGATTTTGAAAGGCCCCCTAACTACTTACATCCCGTGCAACGCCGGGTACCCTGCTAGTATTATATAAATATGAAATCTTAAAGTATAGTATTGATTTTGAAAGGCCCCCTAACTACTTACAACCCGAGCAACGCCGGGTACCCTGCTATCCTACTTCCTACTAATATTATAAATGTGAATGTAGCGATGTTTGGATGTTTGGATGTCCAGACGTTTGCTTTTGTTCCCTAAAAACGTGAGAATGGCTGGACGGATTTTGTTGAAATTTGGCACGCCTACAGGTTATAGTCTGGAAGGAGCTATAGGCTATTTTTTTTTTTTAATTTTGGGGGTTCCGACCCTGCTAGGGACTGTTTCTTTTCGAAATTTTTTTTATTCCATATAACTCTAAGCATACTGAACCTATACTTATGATATTTCGCATAAAGGTATAGAAAGATCGTACAATATGGGTACCAACCGAAAGGGGAAGGCCCCAGGTTTCATTTTAGCTTCGATATATTTCGATAAATTGATCGATAACTAAGTTATCGGTCAAAATTGGATTGCCCGAAAACTTAATATTACCCTGCAATATGGGTATCAAACGAAAGGAGATAGCTCCAGGTTTCATTTGGACTTCGATATATTTCGATAAGTTTATCGATAACTGAATTATCGGTGATTGCCCAAAAAACTTAACAGTAAACTATAATATGGGTATAAAACGAAAGGAGAAGGCAGCAGGTTTCATTTGGACTACGATAGTTTTGAAAATGTGATTGCCCAAAAACCTTAAATTTGACCTACAATATGGGTATCAAACGAAAGGGGAAGGCCCCAGGTTTCAATTTAGCTTTGATATATTTCGATAAATTGATCGATAACTAAGTTATCGGTCAAAATGCGATTGCCCGAAAACTTTTATATTAGCCGGCAATATGGGTATCAAACGAAAGGGGATAGCTCCAGGTTTCATTTGGACTTCGATAGGTTTCGATAAATTGATCGATAACTGAGTTATCGGTCAAAATGCGATTGCCCGAAAACTTCTATATTACCCTACAATATGGGTATCAAACGAAAGAAGATAGCTCCTGGTTGCATTTGGACTTCGATATATTTCGATAAATTTATCGATAACTGAGTTATCGGTGAAAATGTTATTGCACAAAAACCTTAAAATTGCCCTACAATATGGGTATCAAATGAAAGGGGAAGGCCCCAGGTTTCATTTGTACTTCAATATATTTCGATAAATTGATAGATCACTGAGTTATCGGTGATTGCCCAAAAAACTTAACATTACTTTATAATATGGGTATTAAACGAAAGGAGAAGGCCGAAGGGTTCATTTGGACTTCGATAGGTTTCGGTAAATTGATCGATAACTGAGTTATCGGTGAAAATGTGATTGCCCAAAACCTTAAACTTGACCTACAATATGGGTATCAAACGAAAGGGGAAGGCCCCAGGTTTCCTTTGTACTTGAATATATTTCGATAAATTGATCGATAACTGAGTTATCGGTCAAAATGCGATTGCCCGAAAACCTCTATATTACCCTACAATATGGGTATCAAACGAAAGGAGATAGCTCCAGGTATCATTTGGACTTCGATATATTTTGATAAATTTATCGATAACTGAGTTATCGGTGATTGCCCAAAAAGCTTAACATTACTTTATAATATGGGTATTAAACGAAAGGAGAAGGCCGAAGGGTTCATTTGGACTTCGATAGGTTTCGGTAAATTTATCGATAACTGAGTTATCGGTGAAAATGTTATTGCACAAAAACCTTAAAATTGCCCTACAATATGGGTATCAAATGAAAGGGGAAGGCCCCAGGTTTCATTTGTACTTAAATATATTTCGATAAATTGATCGATCACTGCATCATCGATCAAAATGCGATTGCCCGAAAACCTCTATATTACCCTACAATATGGGTATCAAACGAAAGGAGATAGCTCCAGGTTTCATTTGGACTTCGATATATTTCGATAAATTTATCGATAACTCAGTTATCGGTGAAAATGTTATTGCACAAAAACCTTAAAATTGCCCTACAATATGGGTATCAAATGAAAGGGGAAGGCCCCAGGTTTCATTTGTACTTAAATATATTTCGATAAATTGATCGATCACTGCATCATCGATCAAAATGCGATTGCCCGAAAACTTCTATATTACCCTACAATATGGGTATCAAACGAAAGAAGATAGCTCCTGGTTGCATTTGGACTTCGATATATTTCGATAAATTTATCGATAACTCAGTTATCGGTGAAAATGTTATTGCACAAAAACCTTACAATTGCCCTACAATATGGTTATCAAATGAAATGGGAAGGCCCCAGGTTTCATTTGTACTTCAATATATTTCGATAAATTGATCGATAACTGAGTCATCGGTCAAAATGCGATTGCCCGAAAACCTCTATATTACCCTACAATATGGGTATCAAACGAAAGGAGATAGCTCCAGGTTTCATTTGGACTTCGATATATTTCGATAAATTTATCGATAACTGAGTTATCGGTGATTGCCCAAAAAACTTAACATTACTTTATAATATGGGTATTAAACGAAAGGAGAAGGCCGAAGGGTTCATTTGGACTTCGATAGGTTTCGGTAAATTTATCGATAACTGAGTTATCGGTGAAAATGTTATTGCACAAAAACCTTAAAATTGCCCTACAATATGGTTATCAAATGAAAGGGGAAGGCCCAAGGTTTCATTCGTACTTCAATATGTTTCGATAAATTGATCGATCACTGAGTCATCGATCAAAATGCGATTGCCCGAAAACCTCTATATTACCCTACAATATGGGTATCAAACGAAAGGAGATAGCTCCAGGTTTCATTTGGACTTCGATATATTTCGATAAATTTATCGATAGCTGAGTTATCGGTGATTGCCCAAAAAACTTAACATTACATTATAATATGGGTATTAAACGAAAGGAGAAGGCCGAAGGGTTCATTTGGACTTCGATAGGTTTCGATAAATTGATCGATAACTGAGTTATCGGTGAAAATGCGATTGCCCGAAAACTTCTATATTACCCTACAATATGGGTATCAAACGAAAGAAGATAGCTCCTGGTTGCATTTGGACTTCGATACATTTCGATAAATTTATCGATAACTCAGTTATCGGTGAAAATGTTATTGCACAAAAACCTTACAATTGCCCTACAATATGGTTATCAAATGAAAGGGGAAGGCCCCAGGTTTCATTCGTACTTCAATATGTTTCGATAAATTGATCGATCACTGAGTCATCGATCAAAATGCAATTGCCCGAAAACCTCTATATTACCCTACAATATGGGTATCAAACGAAAGGAGATAGCTCCAGGTTTCATTTGGACTTCGATATATTTCGATAAATTTATCGATAACTGAGTTATCGGTGATTGCCCAAAAAACTTAACATTACTCTATAATATGGGTATAAAACGAAAAAAGGCAGCAGGTTTTATTTGGACTTCGATAGGTTTCGATAAATTGATCGATAACTGAGTTATCGGTCAAAATGCGATTGCCCGAAAACTTCTATATTACCCTACAATATGGGTATCAAATGAAAGAAGATAGCTCCTGGTTGCATTTGGACTTCGATATATTTCGATAAATGTATCGATAACTGAGTTATCGGTGAAAATGTTATTGCACAAAAAACTTAAAATTGCCCTACAATATGGGTGTCAAATGAAAGGGGAAGGCCCCAGGTTTCATTTGTACTTCAATATATTTCGATAAATTGATCGATCACTGAGTCATCGATCAAAATGCGATTGCCCGAAAACCTCTATATTACCCTACAATATGGGTATCAAACGAAAGGAGATAGCTCCAGGACATTTGGACTTCGATATATTTCGATAAATTTATCGATAACTGAGTTATCGGTGATTGCCCAAAAAACTTAACATTACTTTATAATATGGGTATTAAACGAAAGGAGAAGGCCGAAGGGTTCATTTGGACTTCGATAGGTTTCTTTAAATTGATCGATAACTGAGTTATCGGTGAAAATGTGATTGCCCAAAAAACTTAAAATTGCCCTACAATATGGGTATCAAATGAAAGAAGATAGCTCCTGGTTGCATTTGGACTTCGATATATTTCGATAAATTTATCGATAACTGAGTTATCGGGGAAAATGTTATTGCACAAAAACCTTAATATTGCCCTACAATATGGGTATCAAATGAAAGGGGAAGGCCCCAGGTTTCATTTGTACTTCGACATATTTCGATAAATTTATCTATAACGGAGTTATCGGTAAAAATGCGATTGCTGAAAAACCTTAATATTACCCTACAATATTGTATCAAATCAACATTTGAAGTTGAATTCATCCTGGCACAATTTTTCAAAATTTAATTCTTGATTGGCCCCCTAACCTTACCTACGAATACCTCAAAAGAACATTTTTGAAAACCAGTTTTCAATATTCTTTTTCAAAATTTGGTAGATTCTTCAGTAGGCAATAATCATACTAATATTATAAATGTGAATGTAGCGATGTTTGGATGTCCAGACGTTTGCTTCTGTTACTCAATCACGTGAGAATGGCAAGACGGATTTTGATGAAGTTAGGAACGCATACAGGTTATAGTCTGGAAGGAGTTATAGGCTATTTTTTTTTATTAATTTTGGAGGTTCGGACGCTTCTAGGGACCATTACTTTTTGATATTTTTTTCCCCCATACAGTTCTGAGTATACTTGACCTATACTTATGATATTTCGCATATATGTAGGTATAGGATGGCCCCAGGTTTCATTGGGACTTCGATATATTTCGATAAATTTATCTATAACTGAGTTATCGGTAAAATTGCGATTGCAGAAAAACCTTACAATATTGTATCAAATCAACATTTGAAGTTGAATTCATCCTGGCAAAATTTGTCAAAATTGAATTCTTGAAAGGCCCCCTAACGTTACCAACGAATACCGCAAAAGAAAATTTTTGAAAACCGGTTTTCAATATTCTTTTTTTAAAAATTTTCAAAATATTCGAATTTGGTAAATTCTTCAGTAGGCAATAATATTATATAAATATGAAATCTTAAAGTATATTATTGATTTTGAAAGGCCCCCTAACTACTTACATCCCGAGCAACGCCGGGTACCCTGCTAGTCTTATAAATAAAAATTAATGTGTGTCTGTGTGTCCTTTATGGGCGTCCAAAGTACTCAACCGATTTTTATGAAATTTTCACAGTATATTCTTGGGATCATGGGTTAAAGCATAGGCTATATTAATTTTTGGAATAATGTCCAAAGTTTATGGTCGATCTCTTTTTAACTTTCAAGATTGGTTAAGAAAATTGTTGTGTACGATTCAGGCTATATCAATTTTTGGAAAAGTAGCCAGTGCCACGCCCCCAGGCTATATAAAACTACAATTCTTCATAACTCTGAACATATTGGGTCTAAATTAGTAATTTTTGGATATGTGTGTCCTTTGGTCAAGATTTATGTAATTTTAGAAAAGTGGGCGGTGCCACGCCCTCATTTTTTGTGTTTTGTTTGTATTTCAATAATGTCCAAAGTTTATGGTCGATCTCTTTTAAACTTTCAAGATTGGTTCAGAAGATTGTTGTGTACGATTTAGGCTATATCAATTTTTGGAAAAGTAGGCGGTGCCACGCCCCCAGGCTATATAAAATTTAAATTCTTCATAGCTCTGAACATATTTGGGCTAAATTAATGATTTCTGGATATGTGTGTCCTTTGGTCAAGACTTATGTAATTTTGGAAAAGTTGGTTGTGCCACGCCCACATTTTTTGTGTTTTGTTTGTACTTCAATAATGTCCAAAGTTTATGGGCGATCTCTTTTAAACTTGCAAGATTGGTGCAGAAGATTGTTGTGTACGATTTAGGCTATATCAATTTTTGGAAAAGTAGGCGGTGCCACGCCCCCAGGCTATATAAAATTTAAATTCTTCATAGCTCTGAACATATTTGGGCTAAATTAATGATTTCTGGATATGTGTGTCCTTTGGTCAAGATTTATGTAATTTTGGAAAAGTTGGTTGTGCCACACCCACATTTTTTGTGTTTTGTTTGTATTTCAATAATGTCCAAAGTTTATGGTCGATCTCTTTTAAACTTTCAAGATTGGTTCAGAAGATTGTTGTGTACGATTTAGGCTATATCAATTTTTGGAAAAGTAGGCGGTGCCACGCCCCCAGGCTATATAAAATTTAAATTCTTCATAGCTCTGAACATATTTGGGCTAAATTAATGATTTCTGGATATGTGTGTCCTTTGGTCAAGATTTATGTAATTTTGGAAAAGTTGGTTGTGCCACGCCCACATTTTTTGTGTTTTGTTTGTACTTCAATAATGTCTAAAGTTTATGGTCGATCTCTTTTAAACTTGCAAGATTGGTGCAGAAGATTGTTGTATACGATTTAGGCTATATAAATTTTTGGAAAAATAGGCGGTGCCACGCCCCCAGGCTATATAAAATTTAAATTCTTCATAGCTCTGAACATATTTGGTCTAAATTAATGATTTCTGGATATGTGTGTCCTTTGGTCAAGATTTATGTAATTTTGGAAAAGTGGGCGGTAACACGCCCACATTTTTTGTGTTTTGTTTGTACTTCAATAATGTCCAAAGTTTATGGTCGATCTCTTTTTAACTTTCAAGATTGGTTAAGAAAATTGTTGTGTACGATTTAGGCTATATCAATTTTATAAAATTTAAATTCTTCATAGCTCTGAACATATTTGGTCTAAATTAATGATTTCTGGATATGTGTGTCCTTTGGTCAAGATTTATGTAATTTTAGAAAAGTGGGCGGTGCCACGCCCACATTTTTTGTGTTTTGTTTGTACTTCAATAATGTCCAAAGTTTATGGTCGATCTCTTTTAAACTTGCACGATTGGTGCAGAAGATTGTTGTGTACGATTTAGGCTATATCAATTTTTGGAAAAATAGGAGGTGCCACGCCCCCAGGCTATATAAAATTTAAATTCTTCATAGCTCTGAACATATTTGGTCTAAATTAATGATTTCTGGATATGTGTGTCCTTTGGTCAAGATTTATGTAATTTTGGAAAAGTGGGCGGTGCCACACCCACATTTTTTGTGTTTTGTTTGTACTTCAATAATGTCCAAAGTTTATGGTCGATCTCTTTTTAACTTTCAAGATTGGTTAAGAAAATTGTTGTGTACGATTCAGGCTATATCAATTTTTGGAAAAGTAGCCAGTGCCACGCCCCCAGGCTATATTAAATTTAAATTCTTCATAACTCTGAACATATTGGGTCTAAAATAAAGATTTTTGGATATGTCTGTCCTTTGGTCAATATTCATGTAATTTTGGAAAAGTGGGCGGTGCCACGCCAACATTTTTTGTGTTTTGTTTGTACTTCAATAATGTCCAAAGTTTATGGTCGATCTCTTTTAAACTTTCAAGATTGGTTAAGAAAATTGTTGTGTACGAAAAGTAGCCAGTGCCACGCCCCCAGGCTATATAAAATTTAAATTCTTCATAACTCTGAACATATTGGGTCTAAATTAAAGATTTTTGGATATGTGTGTCCTTTAGTCAAGATTTATGTAATTTTTAGAAAGTGGGCGGTGCCACGCCCACATTTTTTGTGTTTTTTTTGTACTTCAATAATGTCCAAAGTTTATGGTCGATCTCTTTTTAACTTTCAAGATTGGTTAAGAAAATTGTTGTGTACGATTCAGGCTATATCAATTTTTGGAAAAGTAGCCAGTGCCACGCCCCCAGGCTATATTAAATTTAAATTCTTCATAACTCTGAACATATTGGGTCTAAAATAAAGATTTTTGGATATGTGGGTCCTTTGGTCAAGATTCATGTAATTTGGGAAAAGTGGGTGGTCCCACGCCCACATTTTTTGTGTTTTGTTTGTACTTCAATAATGTCCAAAGTTTATGGTTGATCTGTTTTAAACTTTTCCAATACGTTAAAATCTTCATTGGGTACGACATACATAGGCTACATTTGTAAATTCTTTGGAAAAGTGGGCAGTTCCAAGACCACAAGCTAAGTAATATTTCAATTCGTTATATCCCTTAATGTATTTGCTTTAGTGACATTTTACCGTTCTTAAATCTTAATCAAAGCACTTAATTTTTTTTGTTTGTTATTGCCGTTCATACATATCCAGAGTATTATAGGTAGATATAGGATATAGTTAATTAAATAAATACTAACTATACATCTGCTCAGCAGCGCATAATGGTTTTTGTCATACCCATTGAGTTCAAAAGATCCGTTTTTTGAGTTGGACATCCAAAAAATTTATTTGTTTATACCAAAGACTTTAAAGCCAGAAACATTGTATATCCTAAAGCACTGCAATAAATGGAATGTTAAAAGTTAAAGAAAAATATTTGAAAATGTATTTCTAGGGAAGTCACTGGTCAGGCAGAACAACGTCTGCCGGGTCTGCTAGTTTTATAAATAAAAATGAATGTGTGTCTGTGTGTCCTTTATAGACGTCCAAAGTACTCAACCGATTTTTATGAAATTTTCACAGTATATTCTTGGGATCATGGCTTAAAGCATAGACTATATTAATTTTTGGAAAAGTGGGCGGTGCCACGCCCCAGGCTATATAAAATTACAATTCTTCATAACTCTGAACATATTTGGTGTAAATTAATGATTTTTGGATATGTGTGTCGATTGGTCAAGATTTATGTAATTTTGGAAAAGTGGGCGTAGCCACGCCCACATTTTTTGTGTTTTGTTTGTACTTCAATAATGTCCAAACCTTATGGTCGATCTCTTTTAAACATTCCAGATTGGTTCAGAAGATTGTTGTGTACGATTTAGGCTATATTAATTTTTGGAAAAGGGGCGGTGCCACGCCCACATTTTTTGTGTTTTGTTTGTACTTCAATAATGTCCAAAGTTTATGGTCGATCTTTCTAAAACTTCCAGATTGGTTCAGAAGATTGTTGTGTACGATTTAGGCTATATTAATTTTTGGAAAAGTGGGCGGTGCCACGCCCCCAGGCTTTATAAAATTTAAACCATCATAACTTTAAATATGTTTGGTCTAAACTAATGATTTTTGGATATGTGTGTCCCTTGGTCAAGAATTATATAATTTGGGGAAAGTGGGCGGTGCGACGCCCACATTTTTTGTATTCAGTATGTCTAAGTTTTAGAGTAGGCGAGTTGTTTTTTAAAGTTATTATTATTTTTTATTTTATTTTATTATTTGGCTCAGGTGCTATGTGACCGTTTTGCTCAAATTGTATGTATTCATTTGGCTCAGGTTCTGACGACCATGTTTGCCTAAATGTTCAAAATTGTTTGTTCTTTAGAGAACGGGAGGTGCGGTACACCTGTGACACCCTGTATGTATTATTGGTGGCGAGCACTGTTGGCTCTGAGGCATGGCGCGATTGGCTTCCTCATTTCCTGTATGAAAAACCACACTTTGGCTTTCCAAACCATAAACTATATCTTCGAAATATTTTATAAGCTTATTGCGAATTACAATAGCATGCAAAGCAAATAAAACAAACGAATGAAATAACCGTAGATTATGTATGTATGTATGTCGCTTAAACATCCTCGCCCCCCTAGACGGCTTAGTCGTCTAGCGAAATTCATAAGTCGCCGGTTCGAATCCGGCTCGAAGGACCATGTCTAAATTTTAGAGTAGGCGAGTTGTTTTTTAAAGTTATTATTATTTTTTATTTTATTTTATTATTTGGCTCAGGTGCTATGTGATCGTTTTGCTCAAATTGTATGTATTCATTTGGCTCAGGTTCTGACGACCATGTTTGCCTAAATGTTCAAAATTGTTTGTTCTTTAGAGAACGGGAGGTGCGGTACACCTGTGACACCCTGTATGTATTATTGGTGGCGAACACTGTTGGCTCTGAGGCATGGCGCGATTGGCTTCCTCATTTCCTGTATGAAAAACCACACTTTGGCTTTCCAAACCATAAACTATATCTTCGAAATATTTTATAAGCTTATTGCGAATTACAATAGCATGCAAAGCAAATAAAACAAACGAATGAAATAACCGTAGCTTATGTATGTATGTATGTCGCTTAAACACAGTACTTTGTTTTTACTTCAATAATGTCCAAAGTTTATGGTTGATCTGTTTTAAAGTTTTCCAATACGTTAAAATCTACGTTGGGTACGACATACATAGGCTACATTTGTATGTAGGCTACATAAGTAATATTTCAATTCGTTATATCTATCCCTGAATGTATTTGCTTTAGTGAGATTTTAACGTTCTTAAATCTTAATCAAAGCACTTAATTTTTTTTGTTTGTTATTGCCGTTCATACATATCCAGAGTATTATAGTTAGATATAGGATATAATTAAATAAATACTAACTACACATCTGCTCAGCAGCGCATAATGGTTTTTGTCATACTCATTGAGTTCAAAAGATCCGTTTTTTGAGTTGGACATCCAAAAAATTTATTTGTTTATACCAAAGAAGTTAAATCCAGAAATATTGTATACCCTAAAGCACTGCAATAAATGAAATGTTAAAAATTAATTGAAAAATATTTGAAAATGTATTTCTAGGGAAGTCACTGGTCAGGCAGAACAACGTCTGCCGGGTCGGCTAGTATTATATAAATATGAAATCTTAAAGTATAGTATTGATTTTGAAAGGCCCCCTAACTACTTACATCCCGAGCAACGCCGGGTACCCTGCTATCCTACTTCCTACTAATATTATAAACGTGAATGTAGCGATGTTTGGATGTTTGGATGTTTGGATGTCCAGACGTTTGCTTTTGTTCCCTAAAAACGTGAGAATGGCTGGACGGATTTTGTTGAAATTTGGCACGCCTACAGGTTATAGTCTGGAAGGAGCTATAGGCTATTTTTTTTTTTTAATTTTGGGGGTTCCGACCCTGCTAGGGACTGTTTCTTTTCGAAATTTTTTTTATTCCATATAACTCTAAGCATACTGAACCTATACTTATGATATTTCGCATAAAGGTATAGAAAGATCGTACAATATGGGTACCAACCGAAAGGGGAAGGCCCCAGGTTTCATTTTAGCTTCGATATATTTCGATAAATTGATCGATAACTAAGTTATCGGTCAAAATTGGATTGCCCGAAAACTTAATATTACCCTGCAATATGGGTATCAAACGAAAGGAGATAGCTCCAGGTTTCATTTGGACTTCGATATATTTCGATAAGTTTATCGATAACTGAATTATCGGTGATTGCCCAAAAAACTTAACAGTAAACTATAATATGGGTATAAAACGAAAGGAGAAGGCAGCAGGTTTCATTTGGACTACGATAGTTTTCGATAAATTGATCGATAACTGAGTTATCGGTGAAAATGTTATTGCACAAAAACCTTAAAATTGCCCTACAATATGGGTATCAAAGGAAAGGGGAAGGCCCCAGGTTTCATTTGTACTCCAATATATTTCGATAAATTGATCGATAACTGAGTCATCGGTCAAAATGCGATTGCCCGAAAACCTCTATATTACCCTACAATATGGGTATCAAACGAAAGGAGATAGCTCCAGGTTTCATTTGGACTTCGATATATTTCGATAAGTTTATCGATAACTGAATTATCGGTGATTGCCCAAAAAACTTAACAGTAAACTATAATATGGGTATAAAACGAAAGGAGAAGGCCCCAGGTTTCAATTTAGCTTTGATATATTTCGATAAATTGATCGATAACTAAGTTATCGGTCAAAATGCGATTGCCCGAAAACTTTTATATTAGCCGGCAATATGGGTATCAAACGAAAGGGGATAGCTCCAGGTTTCATTTGGACTTCGATAGGTTTCGATAAATTGATCGATAACTGAGTTATCGGTCAAAATGCGATTGCCCGAAAACTTCTATATTACCCTACAATATGGGTATCAAACGAAAGAAGATAGCTCCTGGTTGCATTTGGACTTCGATATATTTCGATAAATTTATCGATAACTGAGTTATCGGTGAAAATGTTATTGCACAAAAACCTTAAATTTGACCTACAATATGGGTATCAAACGAAAGGGGAAGGCCCCAGGTTTCAATTTAGCTTTGATATATTTCGATAAATTGATCGATAACTAAGTTATCGGTCAAAATGCGATTGCCCGAAAACTTTTATATTAGCCGGCAATATGGGTATCAAACGAAAGGGGATAGCTCCAGGTTTCATTTGGACTTCGATAGGTTTCGATAAATTGATCGATAACTGAGTTATCGGTCAAAATGCGATTGCCCGAAAACTTCTATATTACCCTACAATATGGGTATCAAACGAAAGAAGATAGCTCCTGGTTGCATTTGGACTTCGATATATTTCGATAAATTTATCGATAACTGAGTTATCGGTGAAAATGTTATTGCACAAAAACCTTAAAATTGCCCTACAATATGGGTATCAAATGAAAGGGGAAGGCCCCAGGTTTCATTTGTACTTCAATATATTTCGATAAATTGATAGATCACTGAGTTATCGGTGATTGCCCAAAAAACTTAACATTACTTTATAATATGGGTATTAAACGAAAGGAGAAGGCCGAAGGGTTCATTTGGACTTCGATAGGTTTCGGTAAATTGATCGATAACTGAGTTATCGGTGAAAATGTGATTGCCCAAAAACCTTAAACTTGACCTACAATATGGGTATCAAACGAAAGGGGAAGGCCCCAGGTTTCCTTTGTACTTGAATATATTTCGATAAATTGATCGATAACTGAGTTATCGGTCAAAATGCGATTGCCCGAAAACCTCTATATTACCCTACAATATGGGTATCAAACGAAAGGAGATAGCTCCAGGTATCATTTGGACTTCGATATATTTTGATAAATTTATCGATAACTGAGTTATCGGTGATTGCCCAAAAAACTTAACATTACTTTATAATATGGGTATTAAACGAAAGGAGAAGGCCGAAGGGTTCATTTGGACTTCGATAGGTTTCGGTAAATTTATCGATAACTGAGTTATCGGTGAAAATGTTATTGCACAAAAACCTTAAAATTGCCCTACAATATGGGTATCAAATGAAAGGGGAAGGCCCCAGGTTTCATTTGTACTTAAATATATTTCGATAAATTGATCGATCACTGCATCATCGATCAAAATGCGATTGCCCGAAAACCTCTATATTACCCTACAATATGGGTATCAAACGAAAGGAGATAGCTCCAGGTTTCATTTGGACTTCGATATATTTCGATAAATTTATCGATAACTCAGTTATCGGTGAAAATGTTATTGCACAAAAACCTTAAAATTGCCCTACAATATGGGTATCAAATGAAAGGGGAAGGCCCCAGGTTTCATTTGTACTTAAATATATTTCGATAAATTGATCGATCACTGCATCATCGATTAAAATGCGATTGCCCGAAAACTTCTATATTACCCTACAATATGGGTATCAAACGAAAGAAGATAGCTCCTGGTTGCATTTGGACTTCGATATATTTCGATAAATTTATCGATAACTCAGTTATCGGTGAAAATGTTATTGCACAAAAACCTTACAATTGCCCTACAATATGGTTATCAAATGAAATGGGAAGGCCCCAGGTTTCATTTGTACTTCAATATATTTCGATAAATTGATCGATAACTGAGTCATCGGTCAAAATGCGATTGCCCGAAAACCTCTATATTACCCTACAATATGGGTATCAAACGAAAGGAGATAGCTCCAGGTTTCATTTGGACTTCGATATATTTCGATAAATTTATCGATAACTGAGTTATCGGTGATTGCCCAAAAAACTTAACATTACTTTATAATATGGGTATTAAACGAAAGGAGAAGGCCGAAGGGTTCATTTGGACTTCGATAGGTTTCGGTAAATTTATCGATAACTGAGTTATCGGTGAAAATGTTATTGCACAAAAACCTTAAAATTGCCCTACAATATGGTTATCAAATGAAAGGGGAAGGCCCAAGGTTTCATTCGTACTTCAATATGTTTCGATAAATTGATCGATCACTGAGTCATCGATCAAAATGCGATTGCCCGAAAACCTCTATATTACCCTACAATGTGGGTATCAAACGAAAGGAGATAGCTCCAGGTTTCATTTGGACTTCGATATATTTCGATAAATTTATCGATAGCTGAGTTATCGGTGATTGCCCAAAAAACTTAACATTACATTATAATATGGGTATTAAACGAAAGGAGAAGGCCGAAGGGTTCATTTGGACTTCGATAGGTTTCGATAAATTGATCGATAACTGAGTCATCGATCAAAATGCGATTGCCCGAAAACCTCTATATTACCCTACAATATGGGTATCAAACGAAAGGAGATAGCTCCAGGTTTCATTTGGACTTCGATATATTTCGATAAATTTATCGATAACTGAGTTATCGGTGATTGCCCAAAAAACTTAACATTACTCTATAATATGGGTATAAAACGAAAAAAGGCAGCAGGTTTTATTTGGACTTCGATATGTTTCGATAAATTGATCGATAACTGAGTTATCGGTCAAAATGCGATTGCCCGAAAACTTCTATATTACCCTACAATATGGGTATCAAATGAAAGAAGATAGCTCCTGGTTGCATTTGGACTTCGATATATTTCGATAAATGTATCGATAACTGAGTTATCGGTGAAAATGTTATTGCACAAAAAACTTAAAATTGCCCTACAATATGGGTATCAAATGAAAGGGGAAGGCCCCAGGTTTCATTTGTACTTCAATATATTTCGATAAATTGATCGATCACTGAGTCATCGATCAAAATGCGATTGCCCGAAAACCTCTATATTACCCTACAATATGGGTATCAAACGAAAGGAGATAGCTCCAGGTTTCATTTGGACTTCGATATATTTCGATAAATTTATCGATAACTGAGTTATCGGTGATTGCCCAAAAAACTTAACATTACTTTATAATATGGGTATTAAACGAAAGGAGAAGGACGAAGGGTTCATTTGGACTTCGATAGGTTTCTTTAAATTGATCGATAACTGAGTTATCGGTGAAAATGTGATTGCCCAAAAAACTTAAAATTGCCCTACAATATGGGTATCAAATGAAAGAAGATAGCTCCTGGTTGCATTTGGACTTCGATATATTTCGATAAATTTATCGATAACTGAGTTATCGGGGAAAATGTTATTGCACAAAAACCTTAATATTGCCCTACAATATGGGTATCAAATGAAAGGGAAAGGCCCCAGGTTTCATTTGTACTTCGACATATTTCGATAAATTTATCTATAACGGAGTTATCGGTAAAAATGCGATTGCTGAAAAACCTTAATATTACCCTACAATATTGTATCAAATCAACATTTGAAGTTGAATTCATCCTGGCACAATTTTTCAAAATTTAATTCTTGATTGGCCCCCTAACCTTACCTACGAATACCTCAAAAGAACATTTTTGAAAACCAGTTTTCAATATTCTTTTTCAAAATTTGGTAGATTCTTCAGTAGGCAATAATCATACTAATATTATAAATGTGAATGTAGCGATGTTTGGATGTCCAGACGTTTGCTTCTGTTACTCAATCACGTGAGAATGGCAAGACGGATTTTGATGAAGTTAGGAACGCATACAGGTTATAGTCTGGAAGGAGTTATAGGCTATTTTTTTTATTAATTTTGGGGGTTCGGACGCTTCTAGGGACCATTACTTTTTGATATTTTTTTCCCCCATACAGTTCTGAGTATACTTGACCTATACTTATGATATTTCGCATATATGTAGGTATAGGATGGCCCCAGGTTTCATTGGGACTTCGATATATTTCGATAAATTTATCTATAACTGAGTTATCGGTAAAATTGCGATTGCAGAAAAACCTTACAATATTGTATCAAATCAACATTTGAAGTTGAATTCATCCTGGCAAAATTTGTCAAAATTGAATTCTTGAAAGGCCCCCTAACGTTACCAACGAATACCGCAAAAGAAAATTTTTGAAAACCGGTTTTCAATATTCTTTTTTTAAAAATTTTCAAAATATTCGAATTTGGTAAATTCTTCAGTAGGCAATAATATTATATAAATATGAAATCTTAAAGTATATTATTGATTTTGAAAGGCCCCCTAACTACTTACATCCCGAGCAACGCCGGGTACCCTGCTAGTCTTATAAATAAAAATTAATGTGTGTCTGTGTGTCCTTTATGGGCGTCCAAAGTACTCAACCGATTTTTATGAAATTTTCACAGTATATTCTTGGGATCATGGGTTAAAGCATAGGCTATATTAATTTTTGGAATAATGTCCAAAGTTTATGGTCGATCTCTTTTTAACTTTCAAGATTGGTTAAGAAAATTGTTGTGTACGATTCAGGCTATATCAATTTTTGGAAAAGTAGCCAGTGCCACGCCCCCAGGCTATATAAAACTACAATTCTTCATAACTCTGCACATATTGGGTCTAAATTAGTGATTTTTGGATATGTGTGTCCTTTGGTCAAGATTTATGCAATTTTAGAAAAGTGGGCGGTGCCACGCCCTCATTTTTTGTGTTTTGTTTGTATTTCAATAATGTCCAAAGTTTATGGTCGATCTCTTTTAAACTTTCAAGATTGGTTCAGAAGATTGTTGTGTACGATTTAGGCTATATCAATTTTTGGAAAAGTAGGCGGTGCCACGCCCCCAGGCTATATAAAATTTAAATTCTTCATAGCTCTGAACATATTTGGGCTAAATTAATGATTTCTGGATATGTGTGTCCTTTGGTCAAGACTTATGTAATTTTGGAAAAGTTGGTTGTGCCACGCCCACATTTTTTGTGTTTTGTTTGTACTTCAATAATGTCCAAAGTTTATGGGCGATCTCTTTTAAACTTGCAAGATTGGTGCAGAAGATTGTTGTGTACGATTTAGGCTATATCAATTTTTGGAAAAGTAGGCGGTGCCACGCCCCCAGGCTATATAAAATTTAAATTCTTCATAGCTCTGAACATATTTGGGCTAAATTAATGATTTCTGGATATGTGTGTCCTTTGGTCAAGATTTATGTAATTTTGGAAAAGTTGGTTGTGCCACGCCCACATTTTTTGTGTTTTGTTTGTATTTCAATAATGTCCAAAGTTTATGGTCGATCTCTTTTAAACTTTCAAGATTGGTTCAGAAGATTGTTGTGTACGATTTAGGCTATATCAATTTTTGGAAAAGTAGGCGGTGCCACGCCCCCAGGCTATATAAAATTTAAATTCTTCATAGCTCTGAACATATTTGGTCTAAATTAATGATTTCTGGATATGTGTGTCCTTTGGTCAAGATTTATGTAATTTTGGAAAAGTTGGTTGTGCCACGCCCACATTTTTTGTGTTTTGTTTGTACTTCAATAATGTCTAAAGTTTATGGTCGATCTCTTTTAAACTTGCAAGATTGGTGCAGAAGATTGTTGTGTACGATTTAGGCTATATAAAGTTTTGGAAAAATAGGCGGTGCCACGCCCCCAGGCTATATAAAATTTAAATTCTTCATAGCTCTGAACATATTTGGTCTAAATTAATGATTTCTGGATATGTGTGTCCTTTGGTCAAGATTTATGTAATTTTGGAAAAGTGGGCGGTAACACGCCCACATTTTTTGTGTTTTGTTTGTACTTCAATAATGTCCAAAGTTTATGGTCGATCTCTTTTTAACTTTCAAGATTGGTTAAGAAAATTGTTGTGTACGATTTAGGCTATATCAATTTTATAAAATTTAAATTCTTCATAGCTCTGAACATATTTGGTCTAAATTAATGATTTCTGGATATGTGTGTCCTTTGGTCAAGATTAATGTAATTTTAGAAAAGTGGGCGGTGCCACGCCCACATTTTTTGTGTTTTGTTTGTACTTCAATAATGTCCAAAGTTTATGGTCGATCTCTTTTAAACTTGCACGATTGGTGCAGAAGATTGTTGTGTACGATTTAGGCTATATCAATTTTTGGAAAAATAGGAGGTGCCACGCCCCCAGGCTATATAAAATTTAAATTCTTCATAGCTCTGAACATATTTGGTCTAAATTAATGATTTCTGGATATGTGTGTCCTTTGGTCAAGATTTATGTAATTTTGGAAAAGTGGGCGGTGCCACACCCACATTTTTTGTGTTTTGTTTGTACTTCAATAATGTCCAAAGTTTATGGTCGATCTCTTTTTAACTTTCAAGATTGGTTAAGAAAATTGTTGTGTACGATTCAGGCTATATCAATTTTTGGAAAAGTAGCCAGTGCCACGCCCCCAGGCTATATTAAATTTAAATTCTTCATAACTCTGAACATATTGGGTCTAAAATAAAGATTTTTGGATATGTGTGTCCTTTGGTCAATATTCATGTAATTTTGGAAAAGTGGGCGGTGCCACGCCAACATTTTTTGTGTTTTGTTTGTACTTCAATAATGTCCAAAGTTTATGGTCGATCTCTTTTAAACTTTCAAGATTGGTTAAGAAAATTGTTGTGTACGAAAAGTAGCCAGTGCCACGCCCCCAGGCTATATAAAATTTAAATTCTTCATAACTCTGAACATATTGGGTCTAAATTAAAGATTTTTGGATATGTGTGTCCTTTAGTCAAGATTTATGTAATTTTTAAAAAGTGGGCGGTGCCACGCCCACATTTTTTGTGTTTCTTTTGTACTTCAATAATGTCCAAAGTTTATGGTCGATCTCTTTTTAACTTTCAAGATTGGTTAAGAAAATTGTTGTGTACGATTCAGGCTATATCAATTTTTGGAAAAGTAGCCAGTGCCACGCCCCCAGGCTATATTAAATTTAAATTCTTCATAACTCTGAACATATTGGGTCTAAAATAAAGATTTTTGGATATGTGGGTCCTTTGGTCAAGATTCATGTAATTTGGGAAAAGTGGGTGGTCCCACGCCCACATTTTTTGTGTTTTGTTTGTACTTCAATAATGTCCAAAGTTTATGGTTGATCTGTTTTAAACTTTTCCAATACGTTAAAATCTTCATTGGGTACGACATACATAGGCTACATTTGTAAATTCTTTGGAAAAGTGGGCAGTTCCAAGACCACAAGCTAAGTAATATTTCAATTCGTTATATCCCTTAATGTATTTGCTTTAGTGACATTTTACCGTTCTTAAATCTTAATCAAAGCACTTAATTTTTTTTGTTTGTTATTGCCGTTCATACATATCCAGAGTATTATAGGTAGATATAGGATATAGTTAATTAAATAAATACTAACTATACATCTGCTCAGCAGCGCATAATGGTTTTTGTCATACCCATTGAGTTCAAAAGATCCGTTTTTTGAGTTGGACATCCAAAAAATTTATTTGTTTATACCAAAGACTTTAAAGCCAGAAACATTGTATATCCTAAAGCACTGCAATAAATGGAATGTTAAAAGTTAAAGAAAAATATTTGAAAATGTATTTCTAGGGAAGTCACTGGTCAGGCAGAACAACGTCTGCCGGGTCTGCTAGTCTTATAAATAAAAATGAATGTGTGTCTGTGTGTCCTTTATAGACGTCCAAAGTACTCAACCGATTTTTATGAAATTTTCACAGTATATTCTTGGGATCATGGCTTAAAGCATAGACTATATTAATTTTTGGAAAAGTGGGCGGTGCCACGCCCCAGGCTATATAAAATTACAATTCTTCATAACTCTGAACATATTTGGTGTAAATTAATGATTTTTGGATATGTGTGTCGATTGGTCAAGATTTATGTAATTTTGGAAAAGTGGGCGTAGCCACGCCCACATTTTTTGTGTTTTGTTTGTACTTCAATAATGTCCAAACCTTATGGTCGATCTCTTTTAAACATTCCAGATTGGTTCAGAAGATTGTTGTGTACGATTTAGGCTATATTAATTTTTGGAAAAGGGGCGGTGCCACGCCCACATTTTTTGTGTTTTGTTTGTACTTCAATAATGTCCAAAGTTTATGGTCGATCTTTCTAAAACTTCCAGATTGGTTCAGAAGATTGTTGTGTACGATTTAGGCTATATTAATTTTTGGAAAAGTGGGCGGTGCCACGCCCCCAGGCTTTATAAAATTTAAACCATCATAACTTTAAATATGTTTGGTCTAAACTAATGATTTTTGGATATGTGTGTCCCTTGGTCAAGAATTATATAATTTGGGGAAAGTGGGCGGTGCGACGCCCACATTTTTTGTATTCAGTATGTCTAAGTTTTAGAGTAGGCGAGTTGTTTTTTAAAGTTATTATTATTTTTTATTTTATTTTATTATTTGGCTCAGGTGCTATGTGACCGTTTTGCTCAAATTGTATGTATTCATTTGGCTCAGGTTCTGACGACCATGTTTGCCTAAATGTTCAAAATTGTTTGTTCTTTAGAGAACGGGAGGTGCGGTACACCTGTGACACCCTGTATGTATTATTGGTGGCGAGCACTGTTGGCTCTGAGGCATGGCGCGATTGGCTTCCTCATTTCCTGTATGAAAAACCACACTTTGGCTTTCCAAACCATAAACTATATCTTCGAAATATTTTATAAGCTTATTGCGAATTACAATAGCATGCAAAGCAAATAAAACAAACGAATGAAATAACCGTAGCTTATGTATGTATGTATGTCGCTTAAACATCCTCGCCCCCCTAGACGGCTTAGTCGTCTAGCGAAATTCATAAGTCGCCGGTTCGAATCCGGCTCGAAGGACCATGTCTAAATTTTAGAGTAGGCGAGTTGTTTTTTAAAGTTATTATTATTTTTTATTTTATTTTATTATTTGGCTCAGGTGCTATGTGATCGTTTTGCTCAAATTGTATGTATTCATTTGGCTCAGGTTCTGACGACCATGTTTGCCTAAATGTTCAAAATTGTTTGTTCTTTAGAGAACGGGAGGTGCGGTACACCTGTGACACCCTGTATGTATTATTGGTGGCGAACACTGTTGGCTCTGAGGCATGGCGCGATTGGCTTCCTCATTTCCTGTATGAAAAACCACACTTTGGCTTTCCAAACCATAAACTATATCTTCGAAATATTTTATAAGCTTATTGCGAATTACAATAGCATGCAAAGCAAATAAAACAAACGAATGAAATAACCGTAGCTTATGTATGTATGTATGTCGCTTAAACACAGTACTTTGTTTTTACTTCAATAATGTCCAAAGTTTATGGTTGATCTGTTTTAAAGTTTTCCAATACGTTAAAATCTACGTTGGGTACGACATACATAGGCTACATTTGTATGTAGGCTACATAAGTAATATTTCAATTCGTTATATCTATCCCTGAATGTATTTGCTTTAGTGAGATTTTAACGTTCTTAAATCTTAATCAAAGCACTTAATTTTTTTTGTTTGTTATTGCCGTTCATACATATCCAGAGTATTATAGTTAGATATAGGATATAATTAAATAAATACTAACTACACATCTGCTCAGCAGCGCATAATGGTTTTTGTCATACTCATTGAGTTCAAAAGATCCGTTTTTTGAGTTGGACATCCAAAAAATTTATTTGTTTATACCAAAGAAGTTAAATCCAGAAATATTGTATACCCTAAAGCACTGCAATAAATGAAATGTTAAAAATTAATTGAAAAATATTTGAAAATGTATTTCTAGGGAAGTCACTGGTCAGGCAGAACAACGTCTGCCGGGTCGGCTAGTATTATATAAATATGAAATCTTAAAGTATAGTATTGATTTTGAAAGGCCCCCTAACTACTTACATCCCGAGCAACGCCGGGTACCCTGCTATCCTACTTCCTACTAATATTATAAATGTGAATGTAGCGATGTTTGGATGTTTGGATGTCCAGACGTTTGCTTTTGTTCCCTAAAAACGTGAGAATGGCTGGACGGATTTTGTTGAAATTTGGCACGCCTACAGGTTATAGTCTGGAAGGAGCTATAGGCTATTTTTTTAATTTTGGGGGTTCCGACCCTGCTAGGGACTGTTTCTTTTCGAAAATTTTTTTATTCCATATAACTCTAAGCATATTGAACCTATACTTATGATATTTCGCATAAAGGTATAGAAAGATCGTACAATATGGGTACCAACCGAAAGGGGAAGGCCCCAGGTTTCATTTGGACTTCGATAGGTTTCGATAAATGTATCGATAACTGAGTTATCGGTGAAAATGTTATTGCACAAAAACCTTAAAATTGCCCTACAATATGGGTATCAAAGGAAAGGGGAAGGCCCCAGGTTTCATTTGTACTCCAACATATTTCGATAAATTGATCGATAACTGAGTCATCGGTCAAAATGTGATTGCCCGAAAACCTCTATATTACCCGGCAATATGGGTATCAAACGAAAGGGGATAGCTCCAGGTTTCATTGGGACTTCGATATATTTCGATAAATTTATCTATAACTGAGTTATCGGTGATTGCCCAAAAAACTTAACATTACTTTATAATATGGGTATTAAACGAAAGGAGAAGGCCGAAGGGTTCAGTTGGACTTCGATAGGTTTCGGTAAATTGATCGATAACTGAGTTATCGGTGAAAATGTGATTGCCCAAAAACCTTAAACTTGACCTACAATATGGGTATCAAACGAAAGGGGAAGGCCCCAGGTTTCCTTTGTACTTGAATATATTTCGATAAATTGATCGATAACTGAGTTATCGGTCAAAATGCGATTGCCCGAAAACCTCTATATTACCCTACAATATGGGTATCAAACGAAAGGAGATAGCTCCAGGTTTTATTTGGACTTCGATATATTTCGATAAATTTATCGATAACTGAGTTATCGGTGATTGCCCAAAAAAATTAACATTACTTTATAATATGGGTATTAAACGAAAGGAGAAGGCCGAAGGGTTGATTTGGACTTCGATAGGTTTCGGTAAATTTATCGATAACTGAGTTATCGGTGAAAATGTTATTGCACAAAAACCTTAAAATTGCCCTACAATATGGGTATCAAATGAAAGGGGAAGGCCCCAGGTTTCATTTGTACTTCAATATATTTCGATAAATTGATCGATCACTGAGTCATCGATCAAAATGCAATTGCCCGAAAACCTCTATATTACCCTACAATATGGGTATCAAACGAAAGGAGATAGCTCCAGGTTTCATTTGGACTTCGATATATTTCGATAAATTTATCTGAGTTATCGGTCAAAATGCGATTGCCCGAAAAGGTCCAGGTTTCATTTGGACTTCGATATATTGCGATAAGTTTATCGATAACTGAGTTATCGGTGATTGCCCAAAAAACTTAACATTACCCTATAATATGGCTATAAAACGAAAGGAGAAGGCAGCAGGTTTCATTTGGACTACGATAGGTTTCGATAAATTTATCGATAACTGAGTTATCGGTGAAAATGTTATTGCACAAAAACCTTAAAATAGCCCTACAATATGGGTATCAAATGAAAGGGGATAGCTCCAGGTTTCATTTGGACTTCGATAGGTTTCGATAAATTGATCGATAACTGAGTTATCGGTCAAAATGCGATTGCCCGAAAACTTCTATATTACCCTACAATATGGGTATCAAACGAAAGGAGATAGCTCCAGGTTTCATTTGGACTTCGATATATTTCGATAAATTTATCGATAACTGAGTTATCGGCGATTGCCCAAAAAACTTAACATTACTTTATAATATGGGTATTAAACGAAAGGAGAAGGCCGAAGGGTTCATTTGGACTTCGATAGGTTTCGGTAAATTGATCGATAACTGAGTTATCGGTGAAAATGTGATTGCCCAAAAAACTTAAACTTGCCCTACAATATGGGTATCAAACGAAAGGGGAAGGCCCCAGGTTTCATTTGTACTTCGACATATTTCGATAAATTTATCTATAACTGAGTTATCGGTAAAAATGCGATTGCAGAAAAACCTTAATATTACCCTACAATATTGTATCAAATCAACATTTGAAGTTGACTTCAGCCTAGCACAATTTGTCAAAATTTAATTCTTGATTGGCCCCCTAACCTTACCTACGAATACCTCAAAAGAACATTTTTGAAAACCAGTTTTCAATATTCTTTTTCAAAATTTGGTAAATTCTTCAGTAGGCAATAATCATACTAATATTATAAATGTGAATGTAGCGATGTTTGGATGTCCAGACGTTTGCTTCTGTAACTCAATGACGTGAGAATGGCGAGACGGATTTTGATGAAGTTAGGAACGCATACAGGTTATAGTCTGGAAGGAGTTATAGGCTATTTTTTTATTAATTTTGGGGGTTCGGACGCTTCTAGGGACCATTACTTTTTGATATTTTTTTCCCCCATACAGTTCTGAGTATACTTGACCTATACTTATGATATTTCGCATATATGTAGGTATAGGATGGCCCCAGGTTTCATTGGGACTTCGATATATTTCGATAAATTTATCTATAAATGAGTTATCGGTAAAAATGCGATTGCCCGAAAACTTCTATATTACCCTACAATATGGGTAACAAACGAAAGGAGATAGCTCCAGGTTTCATTTGGACCTCGATATATTTCGATAAATTTATCGATAACTGAGTTATCGGTGACTGCCCAAAAAACTTAACATTACTTTATAATATGGGTATTAAACGAAAGGAGAAGGCCGAAGGGTTCATTTGGACTTCGATAGGTTTCGATAAATTGATCGATAACTGAGCTATCGGTCAAAATGCGATTGCCCGAAAACTTCTATATTACCCTACAATATGGGTATCAAACGAAAGGAGATAGCTCCAGGTTTCATTTGGACTTCGATATATTTCGATAAATTTATCGATAACTGAGTTATCGGTGATTGCCCAAAAAACTTAACATTACTTTATAATATGGGTATTAAACGAAAGGAGAAAGCCGAAGGGTTCATTTGGACTTCGATAGGTGTCGGTAAATTGATCGATAACTGAGTTATCGGTGAAAATGTTATTGCACAAAAACCTTAAAATTGCCCTACAATATGGGTATCAAATGAAAGGGGATAGCTCCAGGTTTCATTTGGACTTCGATAGGTTTCGATAAATTGATCGATAACTGAGTTATCGGTCAAAATGCGATTGCCCGAAAACTTCTATATTACCCTACAATATGGGTATCAAACGAAAGGAGATAGCTCCAGGTTTCATTTGGACTTCGATATATTTCGATAAATTTATCGATAACTGAGTTATCGGTGATTGCCCAAAAAACTTAACATTACTTTATAATATGGGTATTAAACGAAAGGAGAAAGCCGAAGGGTTCATTTGGACTTCGATAGGTGTCGGTAAATTGATCGATAACTGAGTTATCGGTGAAAATGTTTTTGCACAAAAACCTTAAAATTGCCCTACAATATGGGTATCAAATGAAAGGGGATAGCTCCAGGTTTCATTTGGACTTCGATAGGTTTCGATAAATTGATCGATAACTGAGTTATCGGTAAAAATGCGATTGCCCGAAAACTTCTATATTACCCTACAATATGGGTATCAAACGAAAGGAGATAGCTCCAGGTTTCATTTGGACTTCGATATATTTCGGTAAATTGGTCGATAACTGAGTTATCGGTGAAAATGTCATTGCCCAAAAAACTTAAACTTGCCCTACAATATGGGTATCAAACGAAAGGGGAAGGCCCCAGGTTTCATTTGTACTTCGACATATTTCGATAAATTTATCTATAACTGAGCTATCGGTAAAAATGCGATTGCAAAAAAACCTTAATATAACCCTACATAACATTTTTGAAAACCAGTTTTCAATATTCTTTTTCAAAATTTGGTAAATTCTTCAGTCGGCAATAATCATACTAATATTATAAATGTGAATGTAGCGATGTTTGGATGTCCAGACGTTTGCTGTTGTTACTCAATCACGTGAGAATGGCAAGAGGGATTTTGATGAAGTTAGGAACGCATACAGGTTATAGTCTGGAAGGAGTTATAGGCTATTTTTTTTTATTAATTTTGGGGGTTCGGACGCTTCTAGGGACCATTACTTTTTGATATTTTTTTCCCCCATACAGTTCTGAGTATACTTGACCTATACTTATGATATTTCGCATATATGTAGGTATAGGATGGCCCCAGGTTTCATTGGGACTTCGATATATTTCGATAAATTTATCTATAACTGAGTTATCGGTAAAAATGCGATTGCCCGAAAACTTCTATATTACCCTACAATATGGGTAACAAACGAAAGGAGATAGCTCCAGGTTTCATTTGGACTTCGATATATTTCGATAAATTTATCGATAACTGAGTTATCGGTGATTGCCCAAAAAACTTAACATTACTTTATAATATGGGTATTAAACGAAAGGAGAAAGCCGAAGGGTTCATTTGGACTTCGATAGGTGTCGGTAAATTGATCGATAACTGAGTTATCGGTGAAAATGTTATTGCACAAAAACCTTAAAATTGCCCTACAATATGGGTATCAAATGAAAGGGGATAGCTCCAGGTTTCATTTGGACTTCGATAGGTTTCGATAAATTGATCGATAACTGAGTTATCGGTCAAAATGCGATTGCCCGAAAACTTCTATATTACCCTACAATATGGGTATCAAACGAAAGGAGATAGCTCCAGGTTTCATTTGGACTTCGATATATTTCGATAAATTTATCGATAACTGAGTTATCGGTGATTGCCCAAAAAACTTAACATTACTTTATAATATGGGTATTAAACGAAAGGAGAAAGCCGAAGGGTTCATTTGGACTTCGATAGGTGTCGGTAAATTGATCGATAACTGAGTTATCGGTGAAAATGTTATTGCACAAAAACCTTAAAATTGCCCTACAATATGGGTATCAAATGAAAGGGGATAGCTCCAGGTTTCATTTGGACTTCGATAGGTTTCGATAAATTGATCGATAACTGAGTTATCGGTAAAAATGCGATTGCCCGAAAACTTCTATATTACCCTACAATATGGGTATCAAACGAAAGGAGATAGCTCCAGGTTTCATTTGGACTTCGATATATTTCGGTAAATTGGTCGATAACTGAGTTATCGGTGAAAATGTCATTGCCCAAAAAACTTAAACTTGCCCTACAATATGGGTATCAAACGAAAGGGGAAGGCCCCAGGTTTCATTTGTACTTCGACATATTTCGATAAATTTATCTATAACTGAGCTATCGGTAAAAATGCGATTGCAAAAAAACCTTAATATAACCCTACAATATTGTATCAAATCAACATTTGAAGTTGAATTCATCCTGGCACAATTTGTCAAAATTTAATTCTTGATTGGCCCCCTAACCTTACCTACGAATACCTCAAAATAACATTTTTGAAAACCAGTTTTCAATATTCTTTTTCAAAATTTGGTAAATTCTTCAGTCGGCAATAATCATACTAATATTATAAATGTGAATGTAGCGATGTTTGGATGTCCAGACGTTTGCTTCTACCCTACAATATGGGTATCAAACGAAAGGAGATAGCTCCAGGTTTCATTTGTACTTCGACATATTTCGATAAATTTATCTATAACTGAGCTATCGGTAAAAATGCGATTGCAAAAAAACCTTAATATAACCCTACAATATTGTATCAAATCAACATTTGAAGTTGAATTCATCCTGGCACAATTTGTCAAAATTTAATTCTTGATTGGCCCCCTAACCTTACCTACGAATACCTCAAAATAACATTTTTGAAAACCAGTTTTCAATATTCTTTTTCAAAATTTGGTAAATTCTTCAGTAGGCAATAGTCATACTAATATTATAAATGTGAATGTAGCGATGTTTGGATGTCCAGACGTTTGCTGTTGTTACTCAATCACGTGAGAATGGCAAGAGGGATTTTGATGAAGTTAGGAACGCATACAGGTTATAGTCTGGAAGGAGTTATAGGCTATTTTTTTTTATTAATTTTGGGGGTTCGGACGCTTCTAGGGACCATTACTTTTTGATATTTTTTTCCCCCATACAGTTCTGAGTATACTTGACCTATACTTATGATATTTCGCATATATGTAGGTATAGGATGGCCCCAGGTTTCATTGGGACTTCGATATATTTCGATAAATTTATCTATAACTGAGTTATCGGTAAAAATGCGATTGCCCGAAAACTTCTATATTACCCTACAATATGGGTAACAAACGAAAGGAGATAGCTCCAGGCTTCATTTGGACTTCGATATATTTCGATAACTGAGCTATCGGTGATTGCCCAAAAAACTTAACATTACTTTATAATATGGGTATTAAACGAAAGGAGAAGGCCGAAGGGTTCATTTGGACTTCGATAGGTTTCGATAAATTGATCGATAACTGAGTTATCGGTCAAAATGCGATTGCCCAAAAAATTCTATATTACCCTACAATATGGGTATCAAACGAAAGTAGATAGCTCCAGGTTTCATTTGGACTTCGATATATTTCGATAAATTTATCGATAACTGTGTTATCGGTGATTGCCCAAAAAACTTAACATTACTTTATAATATGGGTATTAAACGAAAGGAGAAGACCGAAGGGTTCATTTGGACTTCGATAGGTTTCGGTAAATTGATCGATAACTGAGTTATCGGTGAAAATGTTTTTGCACAAAAACCTTAAAATTGCCCTACAATATGGGTATCAAACGAAAGGGGAAGGCCCCAGGTTTCAATTTAGCTTTGATATATTTCGATAAATTGATCGATAACTAAGTTATCGGTCAAAATTCGATTGCCCGAAAACCTTAATATTACCCTGCAATATGGGTATCAAACGAAAGGGGATAGCTCCAGGTTTCATTTGGACTTCGATAGGTTTCGATAAATTGATCGATAACTGAGTTATCGGTGAAAATGTGATTGCCCAAAATCCTTAAACTTGACCTACAATATGGGTATCAAACGAAAGGGGAAGGCCCCAGGTTTCCTTTGTACTTGAATATATTTCGATAAATTGATCGATAACTGAGTTATCGGTCAAAATGCGATTGCCCGAAAACCTCTATATTACCCTACAATATGGGTATAAAACGAAAGGAGATAGCTCCAGGTTTCATTTGGACTTCGATATATTTCTATAAATTTATCGTTAACTGAGTTATCGGTGATTGCCCAAAAAACTTAACATTACTTTATAATATGGGTATTAAACGAAAGGAGAAGGCCGAAGGGTTCATTTGGACTTCGATAGGTTTCGGTAAATTGATCGATAACTGAGTTATCGGTGAAAATGTGATTGCCCAAAAAACTTAAACTTGCCC